>JAMJFZ010001821.1:0-525000 GCA_026225945.1 Cricetomys ansorgei | reverse complement strand
GGGTTTTTCATAGCTGTTTACAACAGTCCCATGAAAAAAATATTGACTTGTCATACATGAAAGTCAGAGTTAGGGTTTGACTTTGTGGCTTTTACTTAAGCTTTCCACGCAAATATACTTAAGCACAGGCTGGAATTGTTTCTTCGCACTTCACACTACGTTGGGTGCTACAGTCAACTTTTAATGTATAACAAAGCTAGTAGAAACATCATCAAATCAATCATGCGTGGTATGTATTTTAACAAGATAATTGGATAAAAACATGATAAAAAAGACTTCACTTTTCTTCACAAACTTTTAATACATGGTTATGGATTTGAAGCTCCAAGTGTCTAAATACTTTATCAAAATTACAAAAGTATTGATTGGTGGGTATGTGATTGGAATGTAGACATGTATTAGGGTAAACTTCAAGATTATTCATTATATCGATCATGCAGAAGAGAGAAAAGGCTATGCATTTTCCACTGAATATGCTGTTTTAAACATGGGTAGATCTTAGCCAAGTTATAAACTGTACACTACTGGAAAATCCAACATTAACTGGCAGTACTCAAAGAAATGATTCTTTAGACAAGACATGGTGATAACATGAACACATAGGCCAGGAAGTCTGAAAAACCTGAATACAAATCTAAATTCCACATTGATCCTTTGTTTACTTCTCTATAAAAGGCATTAATACTAAAAGCTTATGAGAATTAAAAGTGATTTAATATTTAACATAGGGTGAAGCACTTAGACTCTTTTCAGCAATGTTGAATGACTTAAATGCTTTTTTTTTTATTCTAGGTATCACTAAGCAGTGATTTCTATTACAAAACGAAGTCATTCTTGTCTGTCTCCATCTAGATAAAGCATTTTGGAGATGCCAGTACAATGGGTTGACCACCACGGACAGCAAGAATTGTGGAGTGGAGCTAGCCTGAGCCTCCCAGACAAATTGTGTATGCTGTGAATCACAGAGTTGGAGAAAAGGAAGCCCTTTGGAGGACCCCAGAAGATTATGAGTGAATCCCAAACATTAACTCTGAGTTATTTACACCTTTCGAGTTTCATTCTGCTTTATTCAAATTGTGACTGTGCCCTGGTTCTTCCCTTGGAATAAGAAAGTATTCAACTTATTCTTTGATTTCACAGGAGCCCACAGCTAAGAGACTTTAAAATTTTAGAGGGGCTTTGGATATTTTCGAGAGGTTTTGAAAGTTGAAACTCTAAATGTTTTAAAGATACTGAATCTTTAAAGACTGTGAGACTTTTAAAGTTATTTATGTTTTAGACTGTGATATTAATATTAATATGCCATCTTGGGGAAATGAGAAGCAAAAGGTTCTAGTTGTGTAACACTGTGTCAAGTTAACAAGCGGTTAAATGTGTTGTCTACTTTTATGTCAACTTGACACAAAATAGTCATTTGAGAATCAGGATCCTCAATTGAGGTAATTAGCCTGTGGGACATTTTCTTGACTGATGATTGACTTGGGACAGCCTAGATCACTGTGGGCAGTGCCATACTTGGGCTGGTAGTCCTGGATTGTATCAAAAATGAGGCTGAGCAAGCCACAGGGTGCAAGCCAGTAAAGTAGCACTCCTTCATGGTCTCTGTTCCAGTTCCTGCCCTGACTTCTCTGAATGGTGGACTTTAAGTTGTAAGACGAAATTTTTCCTTTTCTTCCCAAGTTCCTTTCAATCATGGTGTTTTATCACAATAAAAGAAAATGAAGGCATAAATCGAATTTAATTCTTTGACGCAGGTGGATATTCAATTTTCCTTGCAGAATCTATTAAATTGGCTGCATTTTTTCCAGCTTATGCTTTTGACATATTTATCAAAAAATTATGTGGCCTTAGCTTTATGAGTTTATATTCGGTTCCTCTATTATGTTCCCTTACTCTATGTGTCAGTTTCTGTGCCAGAATCTGTAGCAGTACGCTACAATCTTTTACCCTCAATTTAGGGAAAGAGAAAGGAAGGATAGAAAGAAATGTTCACTGCTTTTGCAAGCGGCCTTGGTAAAGAATGAGAGAAAGGTAGAAATCTTCACAGCCTCTTCTAGGCTGTCCTAAGCTTGGAGAGGACAGTGAGTTAGACTAGCGTCTCAGCTCACAGTCTGTAAACTCGACCCCTCCAACCTTTGTTCTTTGAAGAATTATCACACTAACAACAGCAACCCAACCAACGAACCACAAACCAATGCCCACCCTGACTCTTGGGGCTTCAGACTTTTTATACCCTAAGCCAAAAGTTCCCATAAACCCAAGTGGCCACACAATCCCAAGAACAAGTTACGTGTGCCAGAACAACTGCACCTAATCAAATTATAGCCACCTGCATCAAGCATTCCAAATCCAAACTCTTAAGCAACTACCACACCTGGGGTGGGAACACAAGCCTAATCCAAATGCCATTTTTCCTTTTTTTTTTTTTTTTAAGAAACCAAAATAACAAGTACTTCCAAGTATTCCACTACAAGTATCAAATCTTTATCATTGTCTCTATAGTATAGTTCAAGATCAGTTATTCTTATGATTCTTGCAATGTTCTTTCTATTTCAGGATTTTTTTTTTTTAGTTCTATGAAGAGTGACTTTGGAATTTTGATAGAGATTGCAATTCATTGAATCAATAGATTACTTTTATTAGTAGAGCCATTTCCACTATATTAATTCTGCTAATCCAGGAAATTGAAAAGTCTTTCCATCATCTCCAATATTCCTTGTTTTCTCTCTTTAGGGTTTTATAAGTGTTCGTCATAGAAGTCCTTTGCATCCTTAGTTATGTTTACTCCTGGGATTGTTTTGAAGCTATTGTAAATGCTATATTTTCTCTAAATTCTTAGCAAGTTTGTTACTGGTAAATACAAAGGATACTGAATCTCTTACATTGATTTTGTAACTTGCAACTTTACTGAAAGCACTTACCAGATTGAAAGGTTTTGTGGCATTCGTAGCATATTTTCAGTATGAAATTATGTCAGTAATCTTCAACTTCCTCCTTTCCCGTATTATCCCTTTTGTATCTTCCCTTGGTTTATCATTTTAGTTAAGTAGGAGCATCTAGTGAATTAGAATGGAGAGTGGAGATGCTCTGGTTTTCCTCATTTGGTATATTCTGGCTATAAGTTTGTTGTATACAGCCTTTATTATGTTGAGGTATGGTCTTTCTAGTCATTGTTCCCTCAAGACATTTATTAGGAAGGAATATTAACTTTTAACAAATGCCTTATCTGCATCTATCGAGAATATTATGTGATTTCTGTCCCTAAGTCAATTTACATAGCATACTATCATACTTAATGGTTTATGTATGTTGAGCTGACCTTCTATCTATGGGACGAAATCATTTTGACTGGGAAGTATGTCCTTAATAAGTCCTCAAATTTGGTTTGAAACATTTTTGTTAAGAAAAATTCCATATATGTTTGGAAATTTGTCTACAGAGTTCTTTTTAAATTATGTTTTTTTGCTAGGGGTGGTGGCACATGCTCTTAATCCCAGAACTTGAGAGGCAGAGACAGACAAATCTCTGTGAACTTGAGGCCAGCCTGGTCTATATAGCGAATTGCAAGAGAGCCAGGGCTACATAAAGAGGCCCTGTCAAAAAACAGAATAACATAGCATATTTATTCAGTTTTGGCATCCTTTGGCCCTGTTTCTTTTCTATTTTGTGGAACAGTTTGAGTTTGGGTACTACATTTCCCTTAAAATCTTCATAGAATCCAGCAGTGAATTCATACCTCCAAAATACCTGGCTCAGAGTAACCATTTCCACTGCAAAAGTGAAAGAATGGTAACATAGTAAGAGTAAACAAAGGCAAGACTGAAACATCAAAAGCAGGCCAAACACCAAACGCTGCAGTTCCATGTCTAGCATCTAGGGCACCTGATGGAAGAAACTCAGTCCCAAAGGGCTAAGGTAACCCTGCTCATTCAGCTTTGCTACCTTAAACACAGAGCCTCTCTCTTGTTCCACTCCGTATAGTCAGCCTTCCTTGCCAGATAGCCATGACTGACATCTCCAACATCCCACCCACCACAACTCAGGCTTCATTGTCACAGTTTCATGCAGTGGCCTCTGAGGTCCTCCTTTCAGGGACTCTGACCCTGCCATACATAGCCTTGCCTCGGCAGCTCTTTAGCTCTGTGGAGCAAGGCTACATGATGATCCTTTAATCTTCCATTTCTCATACCTCCAAACCCAGTACTCCAAAGCAGCCAGAAAGACATAGTGCCATGAGAATGAAGTAAGCTGGTTAGACTGCATCTGCCCTTATGAAGCAGAAAGAGGGAGAGAAAATAGGAAGTGGGGATGGGTTATAAAATCTCAAGGCCCATCCCATAATGCTGTACTTCCTCTAAGAAGGCTTCACTTCCTAAAGGTACCACCACATTCCCTAGCAGTACAACCAGATGTTCAAACACACAAGGCTATAGGGGACACTTTACATTCAAGCCATATCAATGTCACCGGAGTCTGTCATAAGAACTCTCCTTACATCCCCAGTTTTATTAACTTGAGTCTTTTCTCCCTTTTTCTTGGTTGGTTTGGCTAATGGTCAATCATGTTAACCTTTGAAGGGAACCAATTCTGTGTTTGACTAATTCTAAGTTTTACAGTCAGGGTTTTTGATAGAAACAGAACCAAGGGGATGAGTGTGTGTGTGTGTGTGTGTGTGTTGTGTGTATCACATATCTAATATCCATATAAATGTATTAAGTCAGCTTAAAAATAATAACAATAGCCAAATCACATCCAAAAAGTGGAGAACCCAGTAGTTACTTGGGGCTTGAGGCTGGAAGCCTTAACAGTAGTTAGTCCTATAGAAGCTGTCTCTCACTGTTGGACAAAAACCTGTAGTTACTTAGTTTTCAAGACAGGATTCCTCAGTAGCCACAATCTGGCTCAAGAAACCCAGAATGTTCCTGAAGACCTGCTGTTCACTCATCTACCATGAAAACTTGGAAACACTGGTTGTATTATCAGGGAAGGAATCAACAGCAGCAACAACAACAGGCAAATCAACTTAGTGGCAAGAGGGAAGAACAAGCAAGCTGAAAACAAGACAGTCTTCTTTCTATCATACCTTTAAAAATTATTTTAAAAAATATTATCTTAATAAAAATTTTATTACTATATGCTAACAGAAGGTACAGTCTACTATCAAGATGAGTCTTCCCACACCAATTAAGGCATTCATAACAGTTCTTCAACTGCTGCTCCTTGCTCAGGTGATTATAATTTGTGGAAAGTTGACATTAAAGCCAACGATGATACTTAGTATTGTTATTTTAGTTTCTCTTCAAAGTTCAGTCACATAATTAGGTTGTTTATTTTAGATCTCTCTCTTAAATCAAATTAAGCACTTACAGGTATCAACTATCCTCTTAGGACTTCCTTGGCAATATATAAAGTTTATGGTAATCTGTGCTATTACTTTCAATTAATTCTAAGAATTTAAAACTTTCCTCTCATTTTTCAGTGACCCACTTTTGAGTAAAAGTGTATTATTTATTCCTCAATGATATGTGTATTTTCAGATGATAATGTTGCTATTTATTTCTATTTTTATTCCACTATGATATGGTAAGTTGCAATTTTGTAGTTTTTAGTGGCTTTCTTTGTGGCATATAATGAGATCAATTTTAGATAAGATTCCATGAACCGCTGAGAAAGAAAACTGTATTCTCTGTTGGGTGGAATGTTCTGTATATATTTGTTAATCTGGTTTATCTAAGGTAGGATTTAGGTCTGAAATTTGGACATTTGGAGGATATATCTAGATATGCCAGGAGAGTTTCCACTATCATTATCCCAGGAGCTATACAGTTTTTATGCCTTTCAGCATTTGTTTTTATGAAATTTAGATCCTAGTATTCAAGATATGCATATTTTAAAATAGTTGTATCTTCTTTTATTTATTTTGATTTTTAAACATTTTATTTTATGTATGTGGATGTTTTGCCTGCATGTATGTCTGTGTGCCACATGTATGCCTGGTGACTATGGATCTCTTGAAACTAGAGTTACAGATGATTGTGGGTCACCATGTGGGTGCTGGGAATTTAACCTAGGTCCTCTGGATAAGCAGGAAGAAAGGGAAAAAAGGAAAATAGAAAAATAAAAGGAATTTTCTGTGGTGCTACCTTGATTGTCATGAATAGACTTAGCTTGTGCACATCTATTTCCTCATCAATTTAAAGAGTTAACTTTGCAGAGTATAACAACCGTGATTGACAATGATTTTCTTATTTTTTTAAGGCCTCAAAATATATCATTCCATGGTAAGCTGGCTTATTCTTCCTTCATTCCTTTGTTTGTCCTTTCCTTTCCTTTCCTTTTCTTTCCTTTCCTTTCCTTCCCTTTTTCCTTCCCTTTCCTTTCCTTCCCTTTTTCCTTTCCTTTCCTTTCCTTTCCTTTCCTTTCCTTTCCTTTCCTTTTTCCTTTCCTTTCCTTTTTCCTTTCCTTTCCTTTCCTTTCCTTTCCTTTCCTTTCCTTTCCTTTCCTTTCCTTTCCTTTCCTTTCCTTTCCTTCCCTTTTTCCTTTCCTTTCCTTTCCTTTCCTTTAATTTCCTTTCCTTTTCTTTCCCTTCTTTTCCCTTTTTTGCCTCTGTATATGAGTTTTTCTTCTTACAGCTCTTAATAGTTTCCCTTTGTTTTTCATTTTGACACCTTGACTAGGCTATGTCTTGAAGAGGTTCCTGTGTGGTCATTTCTATTTGGGGTTTTAAATGAAGTGCCTCTCTCTCTCTCTCTCTCTCTCTCTCTCTCTCTCTGTTTCAAAGTCTGTTTTCTTCTCCAAGTTTATGAATTTAACAACTATAATTTTATCAAGTACATCATCTAAGCCTTTTGATTTTGTCTCAGTACCTTTGATATTCTCTACATATTCTCAGGTTTGGTCTCTTGAATGCATCTCAGATTTCTTAGAAGTGATTTCTTAATCTTTATACATGTCTGTATAATTACTGTCACAACCTTGTACTGTGTTTGTGAAATCCATTCTTCTGTTTGGTCTTTCCATTGACGATGTTTTATTCTGTGTTTGTTATACGACTGACTGATTATTTTTCAGAATTTTTGTGTGGCCCTTTTTTTAACATCTCCATTTTACTTGCTGATTTTTTCTACTATGTTTTAAAATTTTTGCTCAAAGCTACAGATTATTTAATCTACTTTGGTAATATCCTTCTATTTCTTGAATTAATTTTGTTATTTATTTGAGGTTATTTATTATGGTCAGGTTATTAATCCTTTTAAAAAGTAGGCTCAAATATTTTCTTGACATTTCAGCTATCTCATTATATTTATTTTCTGGTATCAAGTTGTCTGCTTATAGTCTCATGGATTCTGTTTTCCTTTTATCTATGTACACATCCTTCAGTTTTAGTTTCTCTCATTTTCCTTCACTATTATTCTTTGTTTTATTTTACTTGAGTCCTCCTCATGGGTTATCTTAATGTGTATTTATATGTGGAGGAAAGCCAACTGCAGCAACAATGATGGTTCAACAGGTGCCCCAGTGTTAACTTTAGGAGAAAATACTTGTGCATTCTAATTGTGTCCACTATAGCACTCAGAGACAGCAGGACTAGTTTTTCTTAGGGCTAAGCAGTAAAGTGAGGAGGAAATGGAAAAACATTAAAAATAAGATAATGTAAAGGCACAAAGAAAATATATGGGTTAAAGGTTTGAAAAGCAGTAAAAGAAAATACTATATATTTGTTATAGTAAAAAGAGGGATAAACATAAAATCCTTTTTCAATGACATGTAAGTATAACACAACAATTAAAAATTAAAATTACGCAAATATTTTAAAAGGTAAAAGTACATATGTACATGAAAAATAATTTTAAAAGTTAAAAATATATTGAAGATTAAAATAATACATATATAGATGAATGTCAAAAATAAAATAAAAGGCATTATGCTCCCAGATAATGTTTCTTTTTGGCTGGGAGAAGGCCCAATGCCTGTGTATACCTTGTTCTGTCTATCATGATACAAAATCAACTTTAGCCTGTGATCTGTATATGTCCTCCCTGTTCTAGCCAGGGTATGTATGGGTGTTGATAATCTCTCACGTTCAGATTTCCTTACCACACTTGTACTATCTTCACAGTCAGTGCTGCTTGAGGTCTGTTGTTCCCATGAGGACACTGTACCACATTCCACATTCCACCATATTTTTCCCAAGTCCCTATTCCTTACTCTATCAGACAATAATGAGTGTGAGAGGGATGATAAGTATTGCAAACTTGTCATCCTCAGAGTCCCCAAGCCCTTGTCTAGTGCTGGACCCACAACTTATTATGCTATTCCCATCTCCCTGAATGTTGGATTCAGTTAAGTTAGTTTAGATCTCCTGTTCCTCCATTTAAAGATGGAGTGAACAAATTGGTGAGTGTTGGACATCTGTGAATTTCTTGTGCAGTGTAGCAGCTTGCTATATTCCACTTCCGTTCCATGGCACACAGAGTCTGGTCTTCAATGTGTGTGTGTTTGTGTGTGTTTTGCTGGGGACAAGGATCTGCTCATATCAGGCAACTTCTCTGCTACTGAGTCACATCCCCAGCCCTGTTTCCTTAATACTCTTAAAAGTCTTCAGCTTTGCAACTAAAAAGTACTACTAACCAATGCTAAAAGTCCAGGAAATAAATGGCATATTTTGCAACTCAATCTTTAAGGGTGAAAGGGATATAAGTTAATATGTAATCCTTTGTATAATTCATGATATTGAATTCATGATACTGAATAGAATTTCCAATGACCTTTGTGTGAACTATAAGTTGACCCAAACATGGTTATAATGAACCACTACCAACTTTTTTATTCAGTGAAATCACAAGCTTTTATTTATATTTTTCAGTCCAATAAAGCTGTTTGTGATGAACAACAAACAAACCTGCACATTAGGGGCAGAAATATGGGTTTTCACATATGTTACCTCTATCCCCCCATCAGGTCTTCAACTGTGACAGTTTTTCTCTGCATCATCTATATGATAACTTGAAATATGTGATGAAGAAAATGCAGACTGAGATGTATGCTTATTGATTTCTTAATCTTGTATAACTGTTTTGCTGACCTACATTTTCTTCATAAAATGGAAATTAATATAGTCGTTGTCGTAGAGATGTAATCAAGACCTAATATGAACTTATACTTATCAACATAATCCTTTGTCATTCTTGAATAGGAGGAACATATTGAGTAACACAAAGTAACCGTATTTGGCAAGAAAATCATTTTCATTTTTACAATAAACAAGGGATGGGTGGAAATTTAAATGAATAAAGGACAAACCCATGCAGTCTGATAACTTCCCATTAAGATACTTGCCCCTCTCGTGAGCATACATTGTGTCTCTGTCCTCATGCCCCTTTCTCCCACACTTTCCTCTCCTCCAGGACTGAGAAGCTTCTGTCCTGCACTGCATTCTGAGGATCAAGACTGAGCCCGCTATACCTTCCCAGAAAGGATGTAGAGGAGGCTGAAAAGGCAGGAGTTTCCATTAGGGTTGCTGGGACAAGCAAGGTGCCCCTACCTGTTCACTCATACTGCACCAGGTTCACCATGCAACCTGTTGGTACAAAATACTAAAAAGGGACTGGGCGTTCATTGAATTTTGTGTTGAAGATACTAAAGATAATGTAAAGTCTGGAAAATCCAAACTTCATTGCATTTGTCATAGAGGAGTAATAATTTTAAACATTTAAATCAAATATACCCTTTTCACTGTGTTGATCCAAATTATTGTAAGCATAAAAGAACAGCTAGATCAATTTTATGTTGTTTATAAAAGGAGAATCTGGACAATCATGACCAATGTTATCAAAGGAAAGGGCTTAATTGGCTTAGTGTGGGTTGTAATGACTAAAAAGACTGGGAAGATGATTCAAATGGAGACATGCCTTATTTTGACTGTTTTTTTTTTTCCCAAGATGATGAACCACATGGGTTGTGATGAGGATATAGATTTAGCAGAAGAAGATGGAGCAGATGATGATTCATAAGATGGAGATGTTGAAAAAAGTGCGAGAGATTAAGAAATACTGTCATCACCCGAACTTTGGAAAATGAAAACGACTTCTGTGCTAGATTTCATGATTGAGAGAATTCCTGACTTGAAAGCTTTAAAGGCAAATGCTACATTTACTTCCTGTAACCTATTTTTCAACCTGTTTCAAAGCTGTTTCTTTTTAAAGGTTTCACTAAGGGTTGACAATGAACCATTAGTATGTGGACAATTTTAAATCATCTAAGGTAATATTCGTATGCATGAACATTTCCCAGAAAATCATGATGTTGTACGGGTCCCAGGCACCTGACACAGCAGCTGTGATGAATAAACACATTTCACCTAAGTCTCTTTTCCTTTGTAACAATTACTTACATAATAGCAAGCTCTCAGCCTAGAGAAGGATAACTAAGTTTCAGATTCTAAGACATGGACTTTAAAAGGGCTGAAACAAACTAAACGGATACCCTGACATTCCTCTAGTGTATCTTTCCAGGATTGTTACACTAATGTTTATTTTTAAAAACCTGTACTTCACATTCTTGTACATAAGGGACCACTTGCCATTGTCTCACATGTCTCTTAGCTAAAACTGGTAAATGTTAGTTTTTTGAAGCCCATACATTTGATGATGTTTAGCCCTTAAGCTTTTACATCTCTTTTCATGAACAACACAGAAAGATGTACATTGTTGCTAAAATCTGAACATTTTACATCAGATTCATATTGGCACTGTAAGCTTAGTATGGCAAATGAGTGAAAATGCTAATACACTTTTGGAATTTTTTTTATATCTTACATTGATTTCAGCTTATACCCTGGCTGAAAAACTTTAGTTCACTGCAGTTGGAATTAAAAAAAACAATATCTACTTTCTTTCCAATAAACTGTTGAAAGATTTCTTGGCTGTCATTTTCAGAATCTAGTTTATTGTAGTTTTATGCATTTGCCATTTATTAGAATGGAGCTCTTACGTTGGAGGGAGAATTCGGGACTATTCCTCTGAAAGAGAGGCTTGTTGTTCTGTCAAAGAAAACCTCTTTAAAGCAAATCTGTAATGGAAAACTGTAGATGACACTTTGCAGCAGCTTAAAAAATGTTGTGATTTGGTTGAAATAAAACTAGATGTATTCTCCTATTAAGAAAATATTTGCTTAGCCTGGTTGTCCCATTTCATACTAGAGACTGATGGTATAATCAATAAAGATACTATCCTCCAGAAAATTGAAAGGATGGTGAAGTGAGCAAACAATGTGTAGCAGTACACTGCTGTGCTTCCACAAAGATGACAAGGAGGCATATTCATTAGTGCAAACCCTTCCAGATCTTAGCAGAGGGAACCACCATCATAGTAAGTGCCATACTGGACAGTGGAATCCTGAGCATCTGAGCTCAGATGCTTTTATTGAGACAGAACTCCTCGGATGTTCTACCTATAGCACATGCAAATCACAAGCAAACAAACATTCCCCACATGAATCCAACACCTGCAGACAATACAAAATGTCAAGGCCTAGGCAGCCCCTTAACCCAATAGTGCACAAAACGATTTATTTTATACATAACTAAAAATAAAACTTCCACAACAACAATGCATAAGTAGAGCACTATACCTTAGACACCTAGTATACTACACTAGAAATGAAGGTGCTGCAACCAATTTCAAAAGGAGAATTCCACACACCTTTTAATGACCACACCTATTTCCAATGTGACTTTGTTTTTGAGAGTGTCTCATTCTGTAGCCCTGTCTGACCTTGAACTCACACTGATTCTCCTACCTTAATCTCCCTAGAGCTGGGATTGAAGGTGTGAGCCACCATGTCCAGCTCCAATGTTATTTTGAAGTCACTTCTATCAAGAAGTGTTATCTATTTCTCTATACACCTTAACTTGTTTTACCTAATAAAATGAAGTGATTGTATAAAAACTTAAAGCTGATTGCAGGGCACGATCGTGGATTAGAAACTGCTCCGAATAAATGGTATTTTTCTAATTATGAGAATAAAAGCTATGGAAGCCAATTTATAGTCTCTGATTCCTACACAGTTACCATGTGAGTAATCCTAGACCAGTTGGTGAGAGGATGAGAGACCACATGTAGCAAAGACAGACCCTCCTGTATGAGGCTGTTTTAAGAAATCTAACACCCAGTCTATCAGCTGTCCATGTAAATCTGAATAAGCATAGCAGAGAGCAAAATAATAAGTGAATGAGAAAAGTCTAAATTCCTTTTCCTGATTCACAAGAGTTAGATGAATAGATATTACAAAACACTAAATATTGTGGGTTTCTAGTAATGGCTAATTAGTAAGAGTGAGCACAAGTGTATTAGTTTTATGAGAAAATGAGGAAAACAGTACCAGATGGAGGGCAAATTCTGATTATGGCAATTTAAAGAAGTTGGCTAATTGTCTCTTTGAAAATAACTAAAAAATTGAGGGAAAATATCAAAAATAAATCATCTCAGATCTAAAAAATCTATCAATAAAAGTAAAATCTATCGATCGATGTTAAAATTTAAAATAATGTTAGGGCTAGGTGAGCATACGCATATAGACATATAAATCCACATAATTAAAAATAAAATAAATCTTTAAAAATATAGCTCAGGACTTTAAGGTTGTTTTCATAATAACAAAAATCAATGTAATTTACTGCACTCACAAATTTCTTTTTGTTTTTGCTGTTTCGAGACAGGGTTTCTCTGTTGTAACTCTGACTATCCTGGAAATAACTCTGTAGACCAAGTAGGCTTGGAACTCACAGAGATCTTCCTGCCTCTGCCTCCCGAGTGCTGGAATTAAAGGTGTGTGCCACTGCCACCAGGTCATGCACTCACAAAATTTAAAGGACAAAATATTTCACCATGTCTATAAGTGAGGGAAAGGCGTTTGAAAATGCCAATATCCATTCCCAATAAACACTCTCAGAAAACTAGCAACAGAAGAGATAGTCCTCAGCTGGGCAGTGGTGGTGCATCCCTTTAATCCGAGCACTCAGGCAGAGGCAGAGGTGGAGATGGTGGCTGAGGCGTTGGCAGCAGAGGTAGCAGCAGAGGAGGCAGAGGCAGAGGCAGAGGCCCAGAGAGGCAGAGGCCCCAAGAGGCGAGAAGCAGAGGCAGGCGGATCTCTGTGAACTTGAGGCCTGCCTGGTCTATATAACAAATTGCAAGACAGCCAGGACTACATAGAGAAATTCTGTCTCAAAACAAACAAACAAACAAGAAGAGATAGTCCTCAATCTGATAAAGTGCTTGTATAAGAATTTAGAACTGATTGCAAGGCAAGACGGTGGACTAGGGGCTGCCTCAGTGTGACCCGATGAAGAAGAAGATTCAAAATAAGAGAAAAATATACCATCCCACAGAATGAGAGGAAGTGCTTCAGACAGTCAAAGGTAAGACAGAACAGTTGAAAAGTTAGGAGAAAAAGCTGAGTGATGCTCTGCAAAGAAGTAACCTCAGCTGAACTCAGTCAGCTCCAGCTGCACAGTTCCCTGGAGGCAGGGGGAAGCAGAAGCCTCAACCAAAGGGCAGACAGACCTGGTGAGAAAGGACTGGCTGTCTTCCTTCATGACAAGCCCAAAGCACTCAAAGCCTGATGTTCAATTGCAGGTTTTAGTAAGAGAGTGACTGCTCCACTAGACAAAAGAGTAGTTCAGATGAATTCCATTTGGTCATTGGTCAGAGGCTGGCTGCCATCTTGAGGAGCAAAGTATTGTTTTAGATTATGTTCGTGGCCTGAGCACAGAGGGCAACCATATGTCAAATAACCAGAACTTGACTTGTTAGGGCTGTAAGAGTCAACCTTGGGAGCCAGTAATGGAGACCAGGAAGACCAGATGTTGACAAACTGAAAAGCGCAGGGCACAAGAGTTTGGGCTCAGGCAACAAAGTGCACAGAGAGGGTAGGTAGCCCTGCCTTCCATGAATAGAAACAAAAAACACATTCTCAACTGAGAATAACCCTAGCGCACTCTAAATAGCCCAGCATAAAGCATAGGAAAGACAAGAGTCTACAAGTTACAGCTGACACTCACTATGCACTCAGTGCATAGAACTGGCAGTTGGTCTTTGTATTTGGCCCCTTGTTTCCCTTATTTTCGTTTTACTACACATTTAGTAGTGTTTTCAAGACCAATGCCTTAAGCACCCTGTCAACACCACTCCTTACATTTAGTAGTATTTTCCCTTTATCATATTTAATTTTTTTCTTTTTAAATTATTTCATTTTCCTTTTTTCTATTTTTTGTTTTTCTTTCACTTTTTCTTTATTTTTTCCTATGCTTTAATTTCTATCGCCCTCACACATTCATCCAGTTTGTTTAACATTTTTCATTATTGGGCAATGCTTTTCATTTCTTTTCTTTATGCAGTTTTCTTCTATACTCCTGTTTTCCCTTTTAGATAGTTGTATTGCATGTATTTTTTAAGGAAAAAATGGTACTTTGGTTTTATTTTTAATTTCCCTTCATAACTATTTTACTTTGTTCCTAACGTTCTTATTATTGGAAATCTCTTTATTATTTTTGCTTTTCCTTTTCTTGTATCTTAACTATTTTATTACATTTATCAATTTATCTTGCATGTGTATGTGCATACACCAATGTCACAGGGTCCGTGTAGAGTTTAGAAGAAAACTTAAGGACTTCAGTTCTCTCTCACCATGTAATTTCTAGGGATTGAATTCAGCTTTCCACACTTCACAGCAAGTGCCTTTAACTTCTGAGCCATCTCATCGGCCCTGAATCTTATGTTTTGTAAATAAGGCTCTTTTTTTCATTTGCTCCAATAACATCCTGTTACAGTCCTCATTTTTTCAACATTGCTTTTCCTTTATTTTTCAATTTTCCTAGCTTCCTTCCTTTATTTCATTCATTTACTATATTCACCATGAATAATGTATTACTACTACTATTGTTGATACAAAATTTTAATTCAAATATAATTACTTCACTGCCCTCTTTCCCTTTCTTCCCTTTAGTTCCTCCCATATCCTCTCCCTCCAGCCCTTTCTATGCCTCTCTACTCTTAAATTGACAGCCCCCCTTTCTCTGAGTATTAGTCTTACACACACACACGTACAAGTATGTAAATACAACCTTCAAAGTTCATTTTTTGTTGTATTTTTTATCTGTATGGTCTCAGGGATGACCACTTTGTTTTGGAAAACCAATAATGGGGCTCATCCTTGTGAGAGATTAATTCTCCCTCTCTGAGAAGTCAGTCGTTGCCTGTAGCTCTTTGTCTAATGGCTGGACCCTTCAAGACTTTCCCCTTTCTGCGTTAGCGCATCTACATGCAGCCATTTCTAGGAGACAGCCTCACAGCAGACTTCCGGGGATATGGCTCCTACAATCTTTCTATGCCCCCTTCAGCAATGTTCCCTGAGCCACAGTCTCAAGAGCTGTGCTACAGATGTATCTGTTGGGGCAAGGGTCCCTGTAATCTGTTCATCTCTGCATTGTGTCCAATTGTGTTTTTCTGTAACAGTCTCCATTTTCCATAAAGAGAGGCTTCTTTGATGATCAGCCATAGCTACACTTACCTGTAGGTATGAAGATAAAATTTAGAATGTAGTTACACTGGTCTAGGATGGTGACAGTAGTAGATTCTCATCTAAGATCCCTGATCCCACTGGTCCTTTGTAGTTGGATAGGTTTCTAGAACCAAGTATGATTTCCCTCCTCTTGAGTGAGCCTTAAGTCCAATTAGCTATTGGTTCTTACAAACATGTGAGTGCCACATACTGTATCTTTACAGATATGTAGCCACGCTGGTCATTGTTGTGGTTCATAGGTATCATAGCTGGATAGGATTATTAATAGCTTTCCTTCCTTGGCAGTTTGCATAGTACATTCTGGTACTATGAAAGCTATAGCACAGGAAGGAGAATTTCAAGTCCTGTGTCCTAAATGCGTTCAGCAATATGGAGTTACCCTTAACCTGTGAAAAGGAACCAAGGGCAAGAGCAATAAGCATATATTGTTTGGGGAGTCACTTATACTACCCTGATACTGGGGTTTTTGTTAATCTATGATTCTTGTGTGGAGAACTGTCAATCCAAGTGGCATAGCTTTGTTTAGATAGGTGTGTGTGTGTGTGTGTGTATGTGTGTGTGTGTGTGTGTGTGTGTGAGAGAGAGAGAGAGAGAGAGAGAGAGAGAGAGAGAGAGAGAGAGAGAGAGAGAATGAATTTTAGGTAAATATAAAATAAATAAATAAATAATATGATTTCTTGAGGCTTTATCAAACAATTTTTTGCTCCTCTTTCTTCTGTATTGATTTCCCTTGCCCCTCCCAAGTTGGATAACCTCTTCCTGTTTTTGCTCACCTGTATCCTGCTATTCTACTAAGCCTCCCCACAGTCTCTTAATACTTTGTAGTTTCTTGTTTATTCCATGCTATTATATACTCACATCTGAAGATTTTGGGCTAGGAACCTCCAATAAGAGAGATCATTTGGCATCTGTATTTCTGGGTCTGGGTTATCTCACTCAGTATGATCTTTTCTAGTCCCATCCATTTACCTGAAGATGATTTTATTTTCTTTACCTCTGAATCCCATTGTGAATGTGTACCACATTTTCATTATCCACTCATCTGTCGAAGAACATGTATATTGTTCCCATTTCTTAGTCATTGGGAACAGAGTAGCAGCGAACATGGCTGAGCAAGCATTTGTGAAATATAATGTTGACTCCTTTGGGCAAAGGAGGGGTATAGCTGGGTCACATGCTAGATTTATTTTTAGCTTCTTTTTAGAATTTTCCACACTGATTTCCAGAGTAGCTGGACCAATTTGCAATGTCTTTCCCTACAACCTTACCAGCATTTGTTCTCAACTGTTTTATTGATCTTAGTTATTCCAACCGGGGTGAGACGAAATCTTAAAGTTGTTTTAATTTGAATTTCCTAATTGCTAAGGATTATAAAAACTTTTTGAAGTGTTTCTTAGACATTTTATTTCTCCTATCCAGATCACTCTGCTTAAATCACTAGCTAGCGATATATATATATATATATATATATATATATATATATATATATATATATATACTACTGTCATCATCCTAGACCAGTATAACTATAACTATATATATATACATATACATCTTTTTTGAGACAGGGTTTCTCTATTGTAACAACTGGCTGTCCTGGAACTCACTCTGTAGACCAGGTTGGCCTCGAACTCACAGAGATCCGCCTGTGCCTCACGAGTTCTCGGATTAAAGGCGTGAGCTACCACCGCCCAGCTCACTAGCTCATTTTTAATTGGGCCAATTGTTTCTTTGACTTTTTGTTTCCTGAGTTTGTTGTATATTCTGGATATTAGTCATCTGTCAGATGGATAGCTGGCAAGATTGTTTTATCTGAGTTTCTCTTTCAATTGCTGCTCCCTTTTTTTTGGCAAATAGAGTCCTTCTCAGAAAGTCCTTCCCTACACCTATATTTTCTTCTAGCAATATTAGCACCTCAGGTTTCAAATTAAAGTTCTGATCTACTTGGAGCTAAACTTTTGTGCATTGTGAAAGATATGGCACTAATTTCATTCTTCTGCATTGCAAACATCCAGTTTTCTAAGCACCATTTATTGAAGACGCTGCCTTTCCTCTACTGTGTTTTTGGCCTCTGTCAAATATCAGATGGCTGAAGCTACTCATGTTTTAGTATTCAATTTTGTTATTTTGGTTTACATTTCTGTTTTGGTGCCAGTTTTATTACTATAGACCTATAATGAAATCTAGAATGGCATCCTTCAAGTATTTTTTTATTTTATTTTTATTTTTTTTGTTTCTTGACACAGAGTTTCTATGTGTAGCCCTGGTTGTCCTGCAACTCACCCTGTAGATCAGGCTGGCCTTGAACTCAGAAATCTGCCTGCCTCTGCTTCCCGAGTGCTAAGATTAAAGGTGTGCACCACCATGCCTGGAACAAGAATTATTCTTTTCGCTCAAGACTGCTTTGGCTATTCAGGACCTTTTCTGGTTCCATATGAATTTTAGGACTTTAAAAATTTTTTCTGGTAAAGAATGTTTTGGGTATTTTGTGTTAGGGGGTATACTGAATCTGTAAATTGCTTTTGATAGGACATTCATGTTCACAATATTAATTCTACCAATCAATGAACATGGACTGTTTTTACACTTTCAAGTGTCTTTATCGCTTTCTTCAGAGACTGAAGCTCTCATTGTAGAGCTATTTCAGCCCCTTCGTTAGGTTTATTCCTAATTCTTTGAGGCAATTGTGAAAGGGAGTGTGTCCATGATCTCTTTCTCTGTATGTTTGGTTTTGGTATATAGAAAAGCTATTGATTTGTGCAGGTTGATTCTGTATCCTGACACAATGGTAAATTTATCATTTATCCTGTTAAAAATCTGGTCTATCCCACTGACCTGAGATTCTTCTCCCTCATCTCTGCCTATGATTAGATTTGGTCTTTTGATGATCTCCCACATTTTCCACCTATTCTTTTTCTGTGATTTTTTTTAAATTACATTTTTCATAATCTTTGCTTATTTGGTCTACATCCTTTACTTTATCTCTGAGTCCTGATACTCTACGTTCTGCTTGTTTCATTGTACTTGTAAGGATTTCCTCTGAGTTTTCTAGTTGGGCTATTGAGTTTTTCAACTCCATCTTCATTTCAACTTGTTTTCTCTTCAACATTTCTATTTATTGAATTTGGTTTTCAAATCTTGAATCATCATCATCATTCAACCATGTATTTTCACTTTCTTGAAATCACTCGAGTTTATTGCTATCCTCTTGAAGTTCAATGAAGTGTTTGTTTGTATCTTCTTTAAATTTCTTGATAAAAGTTATGAATTTATGATTGTTCTTTTAAATTCTATGTTCCAGGGCTCATCTAGCTAGTTCTCACTAGGGAACACTAATATAGGACTAGTGGGTTTGATGGGAGACATGCTGGCTTTGACTATTCATTTTGGTTTTGGCTTTGTGATTTAACCTAGGCATGTGGACTTGCTCATTTGGTATGATTGTATTTGATGTGAAAATCTGGCCTGACTTAGAATGGGTCAGTGCAGAAGATGTATGACTGAATTTAGGGAAAGTAAATCTGGTAGAGGAACTATTTACTTGAGCTAATCAAAGATGGGTCCCAAACCATAGATCTGGAACTTGGCCTGTGGATGTATAGAGACTACAGCAGGTGGAGGGGAAAATGGGAGAGGAAAGGAGCCCCTTACCATCAAAAGTGGCTCACAGACAAAAAGGGTTCAAAGGCCACAAATATGGATCAAGGCCTAGCAAAGTTGGCTCAAGAATAAAGAAGGTTCATATACTACATGTCTGGAGCTAGGCTTGTGGGTGTGCAGATTTCTATAATTTTTTAACTTCATTGTACAATCTACATTGGTTTTCTCATTTTCTCTTTAACGGTTGTTAAAATATTAATGGTCTTAGATTGATTTTAAAAGCCTATCTATATCTTGCATAGTTTGATATTATTTTTGTTATATTAGTTTATCTTCTCCTTTTTCAGTAATATTAAGAATTTGGCTCTAAGCTGGGCAGTGGTGGTGCACACCTTTAATCCCAGCACTCAGGAGGCAGAGTCAGGTGGATCTCTGTGAGTTCCAGGCCAGCCTGGTCTACAGAGTGAGTTCCAGGACAGCCAGAGTTGTTACAACAGAGAAACTCTGTCTTGAAAAACCAAAATAGAAGGAGGAGGAGGAGGAGGAGGAGGAGGAGGAGGAGGAGCATAATTTGGCTCTCAATAAAAGCTCTTGCAGAGATACGAAAGCAGGAGAGAGAGGGTCAAATGAACAAATGCACAAATCACAATAGAAGTAAACCAACAACAGAAAAACCATGAAGAAGCAAGAAGCATGACTCTTCTAAAAGATTGTGCCCTCCTCATCTACTGAGTGCAAAGATACTGAAATAGTTAAATAAAAGATGAAAATTTCAAACGCCTATTGTTAAACATGATTCATGACCTCAAAGAGGATGAATTCAATCTGGAACTAGGGGAAGAAGCTCAGTACCTTCGAAAAAGCCTCCGCTAAATGGATATGAAAATTAACAGCATATATGAGAATGGCAGCAGCATGGGGAAAAACCAGAAAAGAAACTGGAATGTTGGAAGAATAGAAATGTTAGAAATGAAATGCTCAATATCATCAATAGACTCATCCAAGCAGAAGAATGACTATCAGTAAAAGAGAAAAAACTTAATGCAATACTATATTCAAACTTCAATTATGAAAAGAAAACTAAATGAGTATGACCACAATGCTCAAGGATTCTAGGAAATGACCAAGAGACCATTCCTAAAAATCCATGGAAAAGAAGAAGGAGCAAATATAAAAATTAAAGACTTAGAAAATCTGTCGAATTTAATTACACTATATATTCCCTTAAATTTAGAAAAATATGTTTATACCCAAAGCTGAAAGGCCATTACAACCCCAAATAGATATCAACAAAGAAAAACCTTTCTAAAACAAATTTTATTCAAGATGTCAAAAATACAAGGCAAAAAAACATTATAAGCTGTAAGAGGGCAACATAAAATTGAGGAATTGGTAAATATTTCTCAATAATAACATTAAATTTAAATAGGCTCAACTAGCAAATGAAGAGATACACAGTAGCTGACTAAATTAGAAAACAATATCTTATTGTCTCCAATACATCTAAATATGAAAGACACTAGCAGACTGAGAAAAAGGGTGGGAGTCCATTCTATTGAGTGAATAGATGCTGAAAATCGTGTGCTATAGCTATTCTAATATCTGACAAAGTATAAGAAACCAAAATTGGTCTTGAAATAAAGAAATCACTATATGTTAATGAAGGGGACAATTCATCAAGAAGATAAAACAGGGCTGGAAAGATGGCTTGGTAGTTAAGAGCAGAGGACCTGGATTAAGTTTCCAGAACCCACATGGCAATAACAATCACAAACACCTTTAACTCCAGTTCCTGGGGTTCCAAACCCCTCTTGTGACCTCTATGGGGACTTCACGCAGACAAAACATCTGTACACATAAAATAAATACTCTTTAAAAACAGAAGATAAAACAACGGTAAATGAACACACAACAAACACTAAGGTTTTCATTTTTATAAAAGAAATACAAATGCGTAGAAGTTACATAGATACCGATACAATAATAGTGGGTGACTTTAATATCCAAATCTCATCTTTAGAGGACATCCAAACTAAAACTGAACAAAGAAAATTCAGAGATAAACTATATCATATATTATACACACACACACACACACACACACACACACACACACTACCCATCAGAAACAGAATATACCTTTTATACTTTCTTCTCAGTAGCTCATGACCTTATCTAAGATTGGCCGTATTATAAGTCATAAGGGAAGTCTCAGTAGATACAAAAGGATCAAAGAATAGTGGAATAAAACTAGAAATCAATAGTGTAAGAGAAACTACAAAAAGTACGTATGAAGGCTGAACAATACACTTTTTGAATAAAAGAAATTTGTCACTGAAGAAATCACAGAGTAAATTTAAAGAATTCCTAAACTCAAAGGAAAATGAAAGTGCACTCTATTAGAACCTTTGAAACACAGCTAAGGTAGTAATAGAAGTTTTCATCCATAAGTGATTATATTAAAGAAAAATCTCACACAAGTAAAGATGCATCTTAAAAGTGTTAGGGAATCAAAAGCAAGCCAAACCCCAAAGCTCTAAGTAGCAAGAAATGATAAATATCAGGAAAGAAATTAATGAAATGGGAACTAAAAGAACAATAGACAGAATTGATCATAGAAACAGTTAGTAGATCTGCCATCAATCTAAATGAGAGGGAGACACACAGAGACAGAGACAGGGAGAAAACACAAATTCATACAATTGGAGATGTAAAGTGGGATGATAGGTTGGAGGGGACTCCAGTGATGTTTTGGGTATTATTAGGGATACTTTAAAAACTTAGGTTAAAAAAACTGGAAAATTAGTATGAAATTGATAAATTCCTAGACAAATGTGGTCTATCGAAATGGATCCATGAAGATTTAAAAAATGTAAACAAATCCATAACAAGTAAGTGATAATAAAGAACTAAGCAAAAGTTCCCTAACAAAGAAAAGCCCAGAGCCATACACACTCATTGCCATATTCTATCAAGCCTTTAAAAAACCAACACCAATGTTCTTCAAACTGTTTCAGAAAACAGAAATTGAAGGAATACTACCCAAATCATTGTACAATGTATGCTACTAAGTTTTTGTCAACTCTTCACAAGCTAGAGTCACTTGGAAAGGGGGAACCTCAATTGAGAAAACATCTCCATAAAAATGACCTGTAAGCAACTCTGGGGGGATTTTCTTGAATAATGATTGATGTAGGAGGGACAAGATCACCGTGGGCAGTGCCATCTCTGAGAAAATAGTCAAGAGTTGCATAAATAAAGCAAACTGAGACATTCTAGCTCAGAAGCCTCTGGGCCCAGTGTCTAAAGTGTACGGTGTATTCAGCAACAGGGACTTACCTTCCACCTCTGATGTGGTAGGGTAACAAAGAGCAATAGAAATAGTCTATAATGTATTGTGAGTCTCTTGTACAAACCTGACCAGTAATCCAAAAGAGGGTTTCTCTGGCCTAGTGTTGGGGTATTTGTTAGGTGGTCTTTGGCTTAGACTTCAAGGCCTCAACTCTACACAAAGAACTACTGGCAACTAAGGAATGCTGAGAATGGAAGACATATTTTTTCCTGGGGAAGAGTACATCAATTGGTTATCCAGTACAAGTAACTTTATACAGATTGACTTTATACACACACACACACACACACACACACACACACACACATACATACATATATACACTTAATGAAAAAAGGGACCATGAATTTCAAAGAGAACAGGGAGGAGTATATAGGAGGCTTTCGAGGGAGTAAAGTGAGGAGGAAATGATGTCATTATAATCTCAAAAATAAAAGAAATAATTTTAAAAATCAGAGAGAATAAGCCATGTAGAGGAAGCCAGTAAGAAGTATTCCTCTGCAGTTTCTACTCCAGTTCCTACCTCCAGGTTCCCACCCTGCTTGGGCATATTAAGAAGATCACACACCATGAGCAATTTGGCTTTATTCCAGGGATGCAAAAGTAGTTGCATATACATAAACCTATCTGCTGTAATGGTTGGTTTTCATTGGCAGCTACGAGATTTACAATCACCATATAAGCACTTCTGAGCATGTCTTCGAGGGTGTCTCCAGAAAGATTAAGTGAGCAGCAAATACTCACCCTGAATATGAACCTGAATAGAATGAAGAAGGAAAGCTGAATATCAGTATTTGTCTGTCTCTGTCTGAATCAATAAAACCATTTAAAAACATTTTTTAAAAATCCCAATAGATTAACATCAACATTTGTGGTTTTCTACACTATGACAGTTGCATATGGCCTTAATACCCACACCCCATGTCAACCACATACACTGCAACACAGTCCATGAAAAAGGAGATTACTCTAGCATTCCCCCCCCATGGCTAGGTCTGGAAGAATGGATATGGTATGGGGTGGCTTGAGTCTCCTTTTAGAAATTCATCTTCACCTAAATACTTAAGGATATGAATTAGCAGATATATTCATTCGTTAATTCTTCCTGTGAAACTTTCATCATTTTCAGCTTCAATAGCTTTATTTGCAAAACATAGATGAGTTTCATAAGTACTGCCAAAAAAACATTTTAGAAACCAAGAGATTATTAGAAAGGATGACTCGACTAGGTCAGTTATTCACTGGCAGAAGCTGCTGAAGAATTGGAATTATGGTAAAGTTGGATATGCCCCTTGTTCCATAGGCTCTGTTGCAGGCACTGTGGTTGACCAAGGGTAATGTGACTACTGAGGCCCAATGCATCTGTCATAATACAGAAAACTATGAATGCAATTACATTAGACACAGAAACTGACTCTGAAACTAAGGACCCCACTCAGGACATGTGCTCCTCAAGAGAAGGTAGGGCATGTATAGAGCAAGCATTCCATCTCTTTAACAGTGCCAGGGACTGTCCCCTTTCTGTAACACTGTGAGAATCAGGGTAGACTTAGGCAGTCTTTGCTCTATGAGGCTGGAGAAAGTGTTTGATACAAGGAGATTCTGGGAGGCTGAGGACAAGGTGGAATCCTTGAACAGGCCAAGGAGACAGAACAGCCAGAATAGGGGACAGCACTGAGACTGGTGGGGAAAGCAGAGAAGGAGCTTCCTCAGCTGGAAGCTTCTTGGACAGTCGATCTATTAACCCCAGAATTTGATCTCATGTACCTATCTAAATGAAGTATTGCAAAGGCTTTAAATCCTAACGTTATCCCTCCCCATATGCAAATGATGCTATTTTCATCAAAGGAATTCTAAAAGATTTGAAAAAATAAATGCAATGTCTACTGCAGCATACATGAAGAGAACTGTCTCTAAATACTAGTTTCAGGTTTATGTTGTTAGCATACTGTGGTTTTTCTTTCTGCTGGTTTCATATTAGAAATTCTTTTCTAGCCTACAAGATACCACACTATTCAAAAAAGGCTCGGAAAAAGAGTTTCTGATAAACACTGTGACCCAACCAGAAAACACATCAGGAATGCTGGGGTCTTTTGTGTTCTGGTCATTGTATCCCTGGGGGAACATTTGCTGACTTACCTACTGAAGAACCACTATAAAGCCACTGACATCCCTGAGGGAGAAAGTGGTGTGCATGGTACACACAGGAGAGAGAGGGAGAATGATGGGGAGGGGGTGTGATTTGGATGTTGATGTGAAAGGCACACACCCCTACCTTTCTGGTTGAAAAGACACATGTAGAGATAACCCAGGTTTAAACAAACTTCATTCCAGGCAAATCCCTGACTCAAGAGGAAAGATCCTTTGGGATCCATGGAACTTTGCTCACAACATTTCATTCAATCAAAGTGTTTTGAGTCCTCAGTAGACACTAGGTCTCAGAGACCACGCTGGCTCCCAGGAGGAAAGGGTATGTGTGCTTCAGGCTAGCACCAAGCCTCACACTTCCCACCATCATGCAGACAGAGCGCCCAATACCATCCACTGGAGTTATCGTGGAAGCCAAAGGGAACTTCCAAATCCAAGGCCAGAGGTTGACACTCAGTGCAAAATGGGAGCAAACACAGGCTCCCACAAGCCTAACAGGAAGAGTTGGGTTTCATGGGAGAGTTGCCCCAGTCCGTAGCTGAGGGCTATCAGGGGAAGGTGTATGACCTTGTCTGAGGAGGAAGACCATCCTTTAATCAAAATCCTGCTCTAGACCGGTGAGAGAATCGGACATGATCTTTTGGGTTGCATTTTCTCTTGCAGGGGTAACTGGCCCTTCAGGTGTGAAATAACATGGTAGGGACCCACAGGAGTCGTTGCTGGGAACCAGCCTTTTCAAGCAAAACAAACCAAACAAGTGAAAAGCAAATGGCGCAGGAGCACATGAAAATGGGAAAGACCTTTCAACAGTCAGTAATCCTTACCAAGTAAACTCTTATCCCCCAAGAAGACAGCCATGAACATCATCAGAGTAAACCATACAGCAGACTGCAGCTCTGTACTAAAGTCAAAACTGCTTTAGTGTAGGCAAGGTGATTTCAAGACACTGCAGGCTGCCTAAGATGTGATGGAGGAGACATTTGGGGCCCTTGGAGGTCTGGAAGTCTACAGGAAGGAAAGGAAGAAGGGAGGGAGGGAGAGATGGAGGGAGAGAGAGAAGGGAGGAAGGAAGGGAGGGAGAGAGGGAGGAAATAAGGAGGGAGGGAGGGAGGGAGGGAGGGAGGGAGGGAGGGAGGGAGGGAGGGAGGAAGAGAGGAAGGGAGGGAGGGAAGGAGGAAATAAGGAAGGAGGGAGGGAGGAAGGAAGGAAGGGAGAGAGGGAGGAAATAAGGAAGGAAGGAAGGAAGGAAGGAAGGAAGGAAGGAAGGAAGGAAGGAAGGAAGGAAGGAGAGAAACCTTGGAGAAAACAAAAAGGTGTGGTGAAAGTTCTGTGTTAACTTCAGTCTCTGGGGTGCAGCTTCTCTGGCAAAAGTGCTCAAGGCACATTGAACTTTGTGATCTCCAAATGAAAACCACTGGGCCAGGGCAATGGCTCACTAAGAAAAGAGCTTGGGGCTCAAGCAGGAACACCCGAGATTTCATCCCCACCACCCACACAAAAGCCAGGCTGCAACCCCAGTGCTAGGGAGACTCCAGGAACCTAGACTCTGAATCCCTGGGGCTTTCTGCTTTGGTGCAGCCTAACTGTGGAAAAGCAGTCTCCAAAGTCCTAAAGTTGGGAGAGCAATGGAAGATTATCCTTTTGCCCACCTTGGGCCCACACCTGTTCAGAAGGCCCTGTTTCTTTCTCTTCCTCTCTCTCTCTCTCTCTCTCTCTCTCTCTCTCTCTCTCTGTCTCTCTCTCTCTCACACACACACACACACGCACCTCACATACACATTGAAGAATCACCTGTTCACACCACACACACACACAAACGAACTTTCAAGAATCATCTGTTCTCTCTCTCTCTCTCAAACACACACTTTCTCTCTCATGTGCAGGCACTTTCAAGAATCAGCTGTTCTCTCTCTCTCCCTCACACACACACATACACATATTCAAGAATCACCTGTTCACACAACACACACACACTTTCAAGAATCACCTGTTCAGACCACACACACACACACACAAACACACTTTCAAGAATCATCTGTTCTCTCTCTCACATACACATACATTCAAGAATCACCTGTTCACACAACACACACACACAAACTCACTTTCAAGAATCATCTGTTCTCTCTCCCTCTCTCTCTCACACACACACACACACACTTTCAAGAATCACCTGTTCAGACACACACACACTCACACACTTTCTCTCTCTCACAGTTTCAAGAATCAACTGTTCTCTCTCTCTCTCACACACACACACATACATTCAAGAATCACCTGTTCACACCACACACACACACAAACGCACTTTCAAGAATCATCTGTTCTGTCTCTGTCTCTCTCTCACACACACATATTCAAGAATCACCTGTTCTCTCGTTCTCTCTCTCTCTCACTCATACACACACATTCAAGATTCACCTGTTCTCACACACAAACACACTTTCAAGAATCACCTGTTCAGACACACACACACTCACACATTCTCTCTCTCTCACACAGTTTCAAGAATCAACTGTTCTCTCTCTCACACACACATACATTCAAGAATCACCTGTTCACACCACACACACACACAAACGCACTTTCAAGAATCATCTGTTCTGTCTCTGTCTCTGTCTCTCTCTCTCACACACACATTCAAGAATCCCCTGTTCACAGCACAGACACATGTTCAAGAATCACCACCTCGCAGTGCCCTGGACGCTCATTCTGTGAGCAGGCCAGGAAAGCGTGCAGTGTGTGAGGGCAGAGACCCTTGACAGGGAATCCAAGACTCTGTGGGGTGCTGCTCCAGAAACATCTTGCCCTGGGATTGGAACGAGGGGTGTAACAAGGAGCGCCAGGGTCGGTGGTGCAGAAGCGGAGGATGAGAGAGGCTGTGCGGAATGTGGACAGGGGTTGTGTGAAAGTGTTTAAGCAAGGGCCCAGCCAAGATGGTTGACAAGCCGCAGAAGAGAACCTGTTGAAGAACAAGCTGCATGTGACTCAGCAAAGATTATTCTGGCAAGACTCTCATTGGTCATTGTGGGGACCCGGCCTTCTGCCTATAAATAAGGCAGGGCCGTTCATGATGGGAGAGGACTGTGACGCAGGCCGAGACCCCTCCGTGGGTGCATTTCTCAGGGAGGCCCTGACCCCCCCCCCCAGGCCTTCCCATCCCCCACCCCTGCTGTCATGTCTGGCTACGACACACACACAGTGCGGACCCTGCGCAGAGTCACAATGGGGTGCACCTCCCCAGCGCAGTGAGGTAGAAGCTTTGCGGCCACAGCTGTGCAGGGCGCCTGCGCAGTGGGTCCTCGGCAGCAGTCGCTCCTTGCGGGAGTCTGTCGGGAGACCCCCGCCTCCGCCCCTCGCTTTCTGCCGCGCGCGTGCCCGCCTGCGCTCGCGGACCGACCACACGCGCACGCGCCTCACCTCGCTCAACCTCCTGCCAGGGCGGCAGAGCGCGCGCGTGACCGCGATCTCCGGCCGGCGATCCGGAGGGAGGTAGGGAGGGCGGGGACCGCGCACCGTCCCCCGGGGGGCTGTGCGGAGGCGGCGCGGGCTCCGACACCCAGCTCCGGGCGGCGGAAGCGGCGCCTCCAATCAGGCGGCGGGCTCGCGACCCTCGGCGCGCCCGGCCGGCGCTGCTGCCCGCCCCGCGGACTGACTGACGCGCCGGCTCGCCCCCGCCCCCGCGCCCGCCCCCGCCTCGTCTCCCCGTGCTCGGCTCCGGCTCTGCTCGCTGCGCCCAGCTCGGCTCCACTCCGCTCCGCTCCACTCCTCTCCGCACCGCTCCTCTCCACTCCGCTCCGCACCGCTCCTCTGCGGCCCGCGCCAGGCCCTCTCCAGCCCGCGGCGGCTCCCCTCGGCTCCTCTCGGCTGCGCGGCGGCCCCGGCCCGCTCGGCAGCGGCAAGCGACCCCATCGGCGGCGGCGGCGGCGCCGAGAATGAAGTGCAAGCCGAACCAGACGCGGACCTACGACCCCGAGGGCTTCAAGAAGCGCGCCGCGTGCCTGTGCTTCCGCAGCGAGCGCGAGGACGAGGTGCTGCTGGTGAGCAGCAGCCGCTACCCCGACCGCTGGATCGTGCCGGGCGGGGGCTTGGAGCCCGAGGAGGAGCCGGACGGCGCGGCGGTGCGCGAGGTGTACGAGGAGGCGGGAGTCAAGGGGAAGTTGGGCCGGTTACTGGGTGTCTTCGAGCAGAATCAGGATCGCAAGCACCGGACCTACGTCTTCGTGCTCACGGTCACCGAGCTGCTGGAGGATTGGGAAGACTCGGTCAGCATCGGCAGGAAGCGAGAGTGGTTCAAGATCGAAGATGCCATCAAGGTCCTGCAGTGCCACAAGCCCGTGCACGCCGAGTACCTGGAGAAGCTCAAGCTGGGCGTCTCCCCTGCGAATGGAAACTCGGCCGCCCCGTCCCAGCCGGAGAGCCAGCCCTAGTAGGCGCCGCTCCCGCCCGCCCGTGCGCCCTGACCGGAGAGCGAGCCCCAGTATGTACCGCTCCCGCCCGCCCGCCCGGACTCTCCCGCCTGTGGCCTCCCCGCACTGCACTCGCCTCCTGCCTGCCAGGAGAGCACCTCTCCTGCCCAGTGCGCCCGCACGGGCAGGAGGGAGGCTTCTTTTGTTCCCCTGGCAGGCAGACCTCTGAATCACGCTTGCAAACTGTCTTGGTTGCCAGGCGCTGTTTGCAGACACTTTGCACGTTTTTCAGATGCTTTCCTCTCGCTTCTTGGTGACTCGGTAAAAACCTCGCGGTCAGCCAGAGCTGCATGGGATTTCGCGGAAAGGTGCCTTAACTGCTTGCCCTGCTCTTGGTGTGCGCGCGCGTGTGTGTGCATGTGGGTTTGCGTGAGCGCGTGCCTGTCTGCCCCGTGGTGTTTTTGTTTGGGTGGTGGTTTTTTTTTTTTTAAACACCCTTTACATGTGTTTGTGCGTGAGTGTGCGTGCCTGCTTTTGATGTCAAGCTTTTGGGTTGTTTCTTAGTGGAGACCTGGAGAGTCCTATCCGGTGGTGTGGGGGGGGGGGTCATATTGTTTTATATATTTTTTCTCATTCACAGCCTTGGTTGTTGGCAGTGAGCCGTTCTTGGTAGACGTTGACTCAGATGATTTGTTAGAAATTAAAGATGCAAAAGAAAAATGGAGGTTTCACACCCTTTCCTCTTTGTATATAGTACTTTTAGCACCCAAGTGCCATCTAATATGCCCCAGTCAGGAACTGTGTATATTTTTATACTACTAAAAACCATTTTAATTTTCAAGAAAATTTTCATTTTTTACTACTGATTTAAAATATCCATTTCCTATATAATTGACAAGCTGTTTCTCCGACAGAATGGATATTTTTGAGGCTTGCTAATTATTTATCTTTTATTAGAATAAATTTGTTTATACAGTAGGTGTAGCCTGCCCATCCACAAGGTTCAAACTACCAGTTTATTTCTGGACATTCTAAAAAAAAAAAAAAAAGGTGGTCTTTCTCAGTGTACATTCATTCTGAAAGTAATCTGTACTTGAATTTCGTGACTTCCCAGTTTAATTTCCCCGACCTAAGTAACCACAGGAGTGGAATCTTTTAAGGTGATTCCATATTTGCACTCTTTCAAACCATTTGAATGAGTTTATATTCTTGGTGTCAGCTGTTACCATACTTCTCAAACTGTGAATGTGAGTCACCTATCATATAGACCTGGAGTAAAGGTTTCATTCTTATAACAGACCTTTTGGTTGCTGTATTGTTGTTGCCCTTATTACTTGTTTCAAAAAAGGCGTCACCTCTAAAGTATGTCCTTCTCTCTTCTGGAATTCTTGTCTCTTTAGGTATGTAGAAAGACCCCTCCCTTAAGTTGTGTATTACTTTGTTTTTGGTTTTTTTTTTGAGACAGATTCTCTGTGTAGCCCCGGCTGTCCTGCAACGCGATTTGTGGACCAGACTGGCGTTGAGATCCACCTGCCTCTGCCTCCTGAATGCTGGGATTAAGGGGGTGTGCCACCACTACCCGGTTTATAGAAAGCTGTTTTAAAGACAGTATTTTTATATTTAACAGGAACATTTTAAATTATGTATCTTATATAATCAAAAATAATCATAATCCATTTTTTGCTTGAGTTTCAAGCATCGTTTTTTTTTAAATCTGTGAAATGTAGACATATCAGAGAAATTAAACTCATAGGAAATTATTTTTGTCTTCAAGATTTTATCAGTAGTCCCAGATTAAAACAGGTGACCAAGGATAATATATTAATTTCTACCAGTCTTCTGATAACTATTCAATAACTTGGTATTCTTCCTTCTGAGTGTGATAAGTCATTTTACATAGTATTTATGATTATACTAAACATACAGCCAAATTTTACATCTTTCAATTGAAAAGGGAAGAGTAGTACTCCATCAGATAATTGTGATTTGCAGATACAAATTAAAAGTTTCTTTCATATACATTTAATAAATAGCTTTCATTTTTCCATTTTCATTTCTTCAGGTGCTTTGTTGGTAACTAGGGTTTTTTTCCAGGGCCTCATTCATGCTGAGCATGTGCTGGATCACTGAGCTCCACCTACAGCCCCATGATAGTGTTTTGTTTTTCTAGATTTACAAAGAGGAAACATGTTAATATAAGCTTACGTTAATATATATATAATGTAATGAATATATACTGGAAACATAATCATGTTACCTATACTTTAAAGAGACAAACTAAAGACAGGAAATGGACTTTTATACAGTTGCTTTATTACTTTGTATAGATTCATTAGAGATGATTAATACAAAGGTTTTCATAGAAAAACAGTATGCTTTTATTTATGTTTCTATAAGAATGCCTTCCAGGATATAGATGAATATTTTCCTGATCAGAACTTTTACCTTCAGGCTTAATATTTTCGTGGTAGCCCTCTCATGATAATACATTGTATGTAACATATTTAAACATTTTTGAGCAAACAGAACTACAAGGTGTTAGTATGGCCACATGACCTTTTATGAGAGAGAACAGGGGGTATTAGAAACCACCTTGGGACTTGGAAGTTTGACCTAGTTATACTTCTTACACTGTAGTTTCATCCAAGTTACTAAATCATTGGATGCTCAGGATTTTTTTAATCTTGTCATTGTTGGTGATAAAAATAGATGTTGTGTAAACATCTCCAATTAGATGTTCTTTTTAGTGCATTAAGAAACACACTTCTGTGTGTGTAATGATTAAGAGTTTATAGGACTTGGCCAATTTGCATTTCTATGTGCCCACCAGCCTGAATTATTCCTGTAAGTCTAGATCTAGAAGGTAGAATTTATAATTCATTTTGCATCATAATTGTTAATTCCTCTCTTGTCACACTAGTTTCACAATTTCTGTGTGTGTGTGTGTGTGTGTGTGTGTGTGTCTGCTGATAGACTTCACATTGCATTGCCTTAGAGCCTATGAGATCTCCCCAAATACCAAGTGATTGGTGCACGTAGTATGGCCTTAATAACTGCTGATTCGATGAATTGTGAAAATGCGTCTCCTAAATGTGTGTTTGTTTCTTTTTCCAGATGATCAGAAACCATGTTCAAGATTACACTGAAATAATCATTGATGTTAACCTAGTATTCAGTGGCATTGTCAACTTCACCGGAGCACTTTCAACGGTTCCCAAGGAGACCGCTCATCTGGGTTTCCTTCTACATCTTGGGGCACTCCTCCATCAATTTTACCAATATTTTTGCTCTGGTTGTTGTACTATTGTATGTGAACAGACTTAATTCAGCACCTATAGCCTTTTGTTGTGCTTTTCTGATGTGTCTGCCTTCTTCATTAGACTATTACCTTTGAGAGCAGTGACTATTTTTCCTTACTCTGCATATCCCGCATCCCAGACACTACTTGAAATATGGTTGGCATCACTGGAGGTCTTTGATTCAATTAATATTTTGTAATCTCTTTGTGGCAAAACATTTCCTTTCCAATCTGGTGCTAGTAGAGTATCTGCTGTCTAAGCACCATGTGTGTGGCTCATGTGTATCGGGTGTTTCGTTAACATTTCGGGACAGTCTAAGATGTTCAAGGACAAGAATTAATATTCATTTCTATGTCATACCACACAATGGCTGGCACAGTTTTAATATTATGTCATCATGTAGGGTAACATTTTATAGAACTAGTCCTTCATGTGACGAGTTTAGTGTTTTTGTACTGTTATTAATTTGCTTAAAATTGTATTCAAAAGTATCACTTGCTATAAAGGTAATTGTAAAAACACTACAATGAAAACCTATTATTGTGAGTTTTTATAAAACTAAATTTTAAAATATTATACAATTAATACATTTGTTTTGCAATGCTCTATTTCTTAAATGTCATCTTAACATTTCTTTGTAGAAAATGCTGTCCTTTTCATTTAACAGATGCAATATTCTTTATTATTTGATGATGTACACGAAGAACTGCTGTTTAAGCACTTTTCAGAGTTAATTATGCCACTTAGTTGCCTAAGTGTCTTTTGCCTCTCTCACTGTTTCAGTTAGCTTTGGTTCTTACCCCTTTCCTAGTACACTCAGCTAGCTTCTCAATAATACATGCTGTCTGCATGTAAAAATGCAAAGGGCTGAGAGTGCTAAAATGGTGTCACTTAGAAAGGCATCAGGGAAAGAGACTGACTGCTGTAAAAGGGGAACACAAAATGAAGAATTTAAATGAGGGACTTGGGTCAACTCTTTGCAGAAGAATAATTTTAGGACTAGGACAAGGACATTTCACAGAGTTTTGCCACAGGGTATGTGATGTCAACACTCTTATTCAGCTCATTACAAAGGTTCCAAAGAGGTTCTAATATGGTAGTTGTGTTCTACTTTTTCATTATAAACCATTATATTGGGAAAGGCTTGAACTCCAATTTAGTGTTAACACCCTTCCTCATGGTACCAGTGAAATGTATTGTGTTCCCATATCTTACAGACTTTAAAATAAAACCACATCTTATAATTTACTGGAGTTACTATTTGTGATATGTAGTGTGGTTTTTGCTTTCTAAAGAAACCCTATCTTTTAGAAAACTGTATGGAAAATTTACAGATATGCTACTGTTATTTGCTTCAATATAATCAGGGTGGTATAAGTTTGTACATAGATGAGATAAGATTGGCTCTGATTTGATAATTGTTGAAGCTGTGTGATAGATGTTTGAGAATTCATTATTCTCTATACTTTTGTATATGTTTGAAATTTTCCATAATAAAAATTACAAAATGTATTCCTTAGAGTTTACTTGTAGACCACCTCTCTTTTAGAATCTTAAGTATGGATGGCTGGGCAGAATAATAACCCACATCACAGAATGATAAATGAATTCTTCTTCTAAAAAGCTGGCTTTTCTTCCTAAGCTAAATCTATTGCTAACTGCCCTTTTCTTTCCAAGAAGTTTTTTTCTTGGGAAATTTCCAGTTAACATATGCAAAAGGATCTTAGTCCACCGAGTATACAACTGTGAAAGGGGTATATAAGCTAAAGTGCACATGGAACAATAGTCTATTTTACAACCTTTTTAAAAAATATATGTGTGTTGCCTGTTTGTGTGTGTGTGTGCGTGCACTGCATGGGGTCACTAGATCCCTTGGAACTGGAGTTAAGGATGCTTGTAAGTTGCTAGGAACCCAACCCAAGTCCTTTGCAAGAACAGCAAGTGTTCTGAACTGCTGAGCCATCTCTCTAGCCCCACAATTTTCTTTGAAAATACAATATTCTCATCATCTTCATAAAATTCTGAAAATGAATAAAAGTAAAAATCACACACGATCCTTCTTTCTGAGATAATCAAGCTTTAAAAAAAATACACAAGTTTCTGTCTTGACTCTTTGCAAATATAATCGTGGCGTGTGTGTGTGTGTGTGTGTGTGTGTGTTTCCTAATATCTTCACATACCAAGCTCTGAAGCCACAGGTTTTGAAATAATCAGTTCAGATGGTGTGACAGCTAGTGTCAGTTACCAGCTTAGAATCATCTGGGAATTGGGCCTCTGGACAAGTCTGTGGGGATTTGTATTGATTAGGTTAACTGAGGTAGGAGGACCAGCCTCCTTGGTTGAAATTCTAGACTATATAAGTGGACAAAGCTGAGCAACAGAAAGCATTCATTCCTGCCTAGGAATGTCACATAACCAGCTGCATCAAGCTTTTGCTACCTTGACTTCCCCATCATGATGGTACTATACCTTGAGCTGTGAGTTGAAATAAAACCTTTCTGCCTTGAATTGCTTTTCTGGCATATTTTATCATGGTGACAGGAAATGAAAGTAAGAGAATGGGTTCTCTGAAGTAGAACGATTGCAGCAAACTGGCCCCAAATAGGCCTCCCATATATAGCCTTATCTCTTTTACAGGATTTTCATTTTCTCTAGATCCTCATCAAATCTGTGATATCATTCTGTAGCCTCTGACCCTAATATGGCTGGTGTTCTGGACAGTTGTTTCTAATGGTAAACAAGGATATCTCCTACTTTGTATTAAGGAATGGGAGCACTGCTCTCTGCCTTTTACCTTTTTAATCCATAGTGTGCCCTCACAGTTACTTAATTTCCTTTAGCACATTAGATACCACTCTGTGACTTTTAATGAGATTTTACTGAAGATGGCAACAATATGTGAAGGTAACATAATCAAAACATAGCGAGCTTAATGAGATGGCCCAGAGGGGAAGACATTCACCACCAAACCTGCAACCTTAGTTTGATTCCCCCAAATCCACATGGTGGAAGGAAAGAACTCTTTCAAGTTGTGATCTGACTTCAACACAAGCACCATGGGGGTTGCAAAAACAGAGAGAGGGTGGGGAGGGTGGGGAGAGAGGGAGGGAGAGAGAGAGAGAGAGAGGGAGAGGGGGAGAGGGAGGGAGACTAGGGAGAGAGAGGGAGAGAGACTGAGGGAGGGAGAGAGAGAGAGGGAGAGAGAGGAAGGGAGAGGGGGGAGAGGGAGAGAGAACGTAAAAAAAACATAAAAAAAACTGGCTGCTGTTGGTGCACACTTTAATCCCAGCACTTAAGAGGCAGAGGTAGGCAGGTCTCTGTGAGTTTGAGGCCAGCCTGGTCTACAGCATGAGTTCCAGGACAGCCAGAGTTACAACAGAGAAACCTTGTCTTGAAAAACCAAAAACAAACAACAAAGATTTTTTTAAAAGAATATATAATTTACACTTAGCACATATAAGATAATATGCTAGAATGATGAGTCAGGTCCTTTCTAGATCCAGCCCTGGACTTGTTTTCTAATATAAGCTGGATCCAAATGACTTGAAAAAGTTCCTCCAACTGAAGCATACGTAGGGCCTGTACGAGACTGCACCAGGTCCTCTGTGTATATATTATGGCTTCCAGTTTAGTGTCTTTGAGATTCCTGAGTGTGAAATCAAGTGGGTCTCTGATTCTGATGGCTTCTCTTTGGCTCTTTAATTATAGTATATATATATAATATATATATATTATATATATATAAAATTATATGTAACATATTTAAGTAATATAAATATATAATAAATATAATGTTCAAAAAAATAAAGTCCATTTAAAAATTTTCAAGGGGGAAAAAAGAAAAGTTCCTCTAACATCTATAAATACCCAAAATAGAGATTTTGAAGTTTCATATCATAGGCACGGTGATTCTCATGACTGTAAAGCGAAGAAACCTGCTCCCTAAACTCATCTCTCTATCACCTGGGCTATCTCAAATTTATAGTACCAGAAAAGAATGTACACCTGAAGGCAATGAATTGAATCAGAGGGCTAACATTGTGAGTTAAGGATGGAAATCCAGTTTTATCTTACTTCAAAGCTCATGCTTTTTGGATGAAACTGATGACCTAGACTGACAAAATGTTATGGTGAATTCAATGTTATTTTTCAAAGATGGTAAACATTGGAAACAAAAAAAAGGCCCATCCACTGTCTATTAAGACGAATGAAACAGTGCGTGGGCAGATCTACACAGTAATATGAAGACGCATGCTAGTATTTCTGGGAGTTTGGAGTCATTTGGAACTATTGCTGAGGAGATAGAGGAGGGCTCAGGGCAGTGTTTATAAAGAATGTTTCCTTTTCTCTACTCTGTCAAACTTAAGCTTCATTTCTTCGGCGCTACAAAGAAAACACGAAAAGACTGCAAAAACCATTCTGAGTAGGTGGGTCCACTATGTCATCATGATACATGGTTCACATTTTAGGAATTAATAATTTTCATTAACACAAAATAATTGTACATATTAATGGAATGCAGTGAAGTATGTTGACGTGCAAATCCAGCACATTATGATCAAATTGGGGCAAATGGAATTTCTTCCATATAAATTAGTTTATCTGTAGTTTGGTAGAAGGTATCCCATTAGTCAAATGCAGATGGGAAGACTGAGGCTCAGCATGGTTATGTAAAATAAGTCGTTCTCAATAAGGGACAGAGGTGGGGCTGAGTAGCAGTTATGAAGAATGTTATCACTGTTCTATCACAAAACAGAACACAGCTGCTTTTGCCCACATTTTTTAAAAAAATGAAGTATGTGAGTTTATGGATATATTAACCTGCTTCTCTGAAGTATTTTTACTATCTATATGTAATATCATGTTGCATATATTGGATGTATACAATGAGATTTCTATTTAAAAGAAGAAAAAATTATCTAATATGTCCTATTTAGATAAAGGAATCATTTCTCGGGAACACTCTGCTTTCAGAGACTATTTATAAGGAACTTCGTCTAAATCTCACTTAAGTATTAGTACAGCTGATATGTGAAGAAAGAACCTCTATTGAGTTTTAAGTAGAAAATCGTGAGATCTTTGTGTTTTTCTAGCAAGCTGTAGGTACATAAATAGAAAGCTATTCAAATTCTTCTAATGCCTCCAGCCTTATAGTTTCAAAAAACTACTCAAAACACTAGGTCAAGAATTGTACTATCTCTAGAAATGCATAGGTTGAGCAAATAAAATGTGGCCTCTGTCTTCACTAATCTCTTTGTGTAAAAAATAAGTAATCTATCACAATGGGTGAATTTTTTTTTATGATAGCGATGATTCACTCAGCTCTGAAGGCTCATTTTATAGCAGGGAGTATTAATCCTTTTCAGAGGAAAGAAATGCCATGTAATTTGGCACCTAAACAGGAAATAAGACTGAACCAGAAGTAGCAAAAGGGAGCTCCAGAGATAAGGAAGAACAGATTTAAGGAATTGGTTCACTGTGCCTAAAATTAATGTATGGGAACAAAAACTGAAGGGATCAAAGCGGGTCTGGCTGTAAACTTCTTCAATCCCCGTATTCCAGAGGTCAAGGCAGTGAGAGACCCCGTCACACTGAAATGTAAAAGAAAGGGGTTTCACCATTGCAAATCTCTGCAGGAAACACCCAGATCCCAACTCGGGGCTACCTTTCCTCACAGAGGCCTTTGCCCTGCACAACCCCTCCATGCCCAGGACCAGTTGGAAGTGGCACCCACATACACACACCCTCAGTAGTCTGGGCCAGCCCTTGCCTGGCACCATCCCTGGTGCCCAAGACCATCCAGGAGTCCCACTCATACTATCTGTGAATCCACTCCAGTTCCCTTGCTTCTTGTCACCTTTCAACTCTGCTCCCAGCTGGGTAGCTGCATCTCCTTCCCTGCTATTCCATGCCCAGACCCAGCTGGGAGCTGCATTCTTGTGCCTTCTTGCTTACTACTGAGTTGGAAGGACCTGTCTCTATGATCAAATTTCAACATCAAGCATCAAAAGGAGTGAAATACAAACCCTTTTTACTTGATCTGAAATCAACCAAATTTGGGCAACAACAAACACAGAACCAGATTTTCACTAACAGAGGCAGGCTGGAATCTGACATCAAACACACAATCAATGAAATAAATGGCCAGGACCATTGAAAAAACACAAACAATATAAAAGATCAAGAAATTATGTCCACCACAAGGACCACTAGTTCCACAGAAATATTCTTCAATGTGAATTGCCTAGATGGACTATGACACAGATTTAGTGTTTTTTCAGATTTTTTAAAAAAATTTTCTGTGTATGAATGCTTTGTCTGCATGCATATCTGTGCATCACATGCAAACCTGGGGTGTGTAGAGTTCAGAAGAGGGTGTCGGGTCCCCTGGAACTGGAATTATGGATGGTTATGAGCTGCCATATGTGTGCTGGGAATCGAACTTGAGTCCTCTGCAAGAACAACTGAGTTTAATGACTAAGCCATCTCTCCAGCACCAGGACACAGATTATATATATTCAAAGAATTCAAGGAATTCAAAGACAGCAAAATCACCTGAATGAACTTAAAGAGGATATGAATAAACTAATGAGAATCAATGACAACACAAACACGTGGCCGAGTAAAATGGATGAATGTGGGGAATGAAGAAAGTCATGAGTACTTCTGTGAAATCCTGAGTGAATATGTGTTGTTGACACAGGCATGGTCACGTCAAGGACCAAAAAGCGATCCAATGGGGAATGGCAAAGTCTCCCACCCCTCCGGGGCTCAGAGAGATAGCAAAGCCTTCGTTGTTTCGGATGTGTGCAGTAACTCCACCTCTCTGTTCAACTCTTATATAATAAACACGTTGAGTTTTGGGGCTGCTACAGTTTCTCCATCAGAGGGCCCACACCACCTGATCCCAGCATTTCTTTTCACCTGTCTGTCTTTTCTTCATTGCCTCTCTGCCCCAGTCAGGTCCATTCCTGGAGCCCTGTAGTCCTGCATGTATGTGGCCAGTGATGCCAGAACAGGGACAAGAACACAGGAACATGTATATTAGCTGCTGGGTGGAGGGGGGGCTCTCTTTGGTCAGACAAGGAAACACTCCCAAGAAAAACACGTTTGTACAGGTAAAGTGAAGAAATACGGGGAAAAGATGTAAAGAGAATGGAAGAAACAAAAGTGAACTAAGAAGGATAAAAGAACAAATAAAGGAACAAAGGGAGCAAGTCTAAGTGTTGGGTGTAAAACACTGGGACAAGTGGGGTCCAGAGATAGACAGCTATATGTTAAGACATAGAACCTAGAGATAGGCAACTCTATGTTAACTAGGAAAATCTGGAGATAGGCATTTATTTACCTGTGAACAATAGACTCTGCAGATAACACAGTTATATGTTAGCACTTTAAAAAGAGATTTCCGAGATTAATACAATGTGGAGGCATGTAATTATAGTTCAGTACTTTGAAAGCAAGTTTCAGGATAAAAAAAATCTAGAGATTGACAGTTATATGTTAGTACTTTGTAAGAGAGTGCAGGCATAAGTAAAATCTAGATAGGTACTTATATGTTGGTGTTTTGGGGGAGATTTTGGGAAACCTTGGAAGTGAAGTGAAGGCATCGTATTTCATCAGTTATGAGATGGTGTTTCTGAGGCATGCTCTTAATTTCCAGGGAAGGGGGCGATAAGTTTGGCTACCTGGGAAAGTAATAGGAGAGTAATGGAGAGATGGATACAGGGCTGAGGAACAAGAGCATATTTCCATTTTTGCTTTGGTTTAACTGCTTTCCTGTTACATTTGGCAAAACAAAACAAAACAAACCAAAAAAAACCCAAACCAACAAAACAAACAAACAAACAAAACAAACCCCAAGCAACACAGCAGGCTGGCTCTGGTCAGTGGAGTGGACCAAAGTGGCAGCCGGATTTATTGGAAACCATGACAAGTGGGGCCTGTGTTGTCTCACCATGGAGACTGCAAAGCTAGCAAGTGCTAAGACAACCATGACCTCAACGGCTCCCAGACCAGCAATCTAGGCACGTGCTGTCTAAGTACCACGACTGTGGCCTGGGTGCCACACTTGGTTACAGAGCACATGGCTTATCTGTGTACAGAGGCAAAAGAAAAATTCTGCTGGCTTTAAAAGCTTTGGGCTTGGTAACCGTATCCATGCAGGTAAAGATCATGTCATGGGGAAGCATACTGGGCCAGTGCTTTTGAATCCAGCAATTGGTTACATCCTCCCATATCTGTTTGCACTAATGAGTCCCTCTTGTTTGTGGAGTCTCAGTGAGCTCAGTTCAACTATTCATGGTGGGCTCCAGGCTAGTGATTTACACAAAGTAATTGGGAATTAATTGGGACCCATTTCCTGGGTGTTTGGACCCACAATAGCGATAGCCTGGATGTGGCCCAATTGCATTGGCACATCCTAGAAAAACAAAAACCCTTACGATCTGATTGGCTTTGCCTACTAATATTGCAAAAAAAAATCCCTTAATGAGCTTCAAGACTTCAGTACCTTAAGTGTTCTAAGAACATTCTTTTTATTTTTGTTGAGCACAGTGGCTGTTTTGATCTTCTTTCTTATCATCCTTAGAGCGTTGGAGTGAACTTCCACTGAACTAAGTATGAAGATACATCCTGAACATCAAGATATAATAAAGGAGTAGATACAGGAAACAGAGAAAGGTCTGAGTTACTGAAGTCTGGAGTGAATGTATGCTGTTGGTCTCCAAAAGCCTCAGGCTCAGAGGGATGGCAAAGCCTTCCTTGGAGACTTGGATGGGAGTGTTGACACTGTGTGTAGAAAATGCCACCATAACCACCCCACCCCCAGATGTTTACAGTCTGAAGACTGCTCTCCTATAGAGACTATTGCTACTGAGATGAGCTAAATGTGTCCCCTTGGTCCGGCTGTATGCCATAAAACCTGCCTTCTTGTTTATCTGAATGAAAATAACCCTGATTCCTTGTTTAGATATATGTAATAATCCCATCTCCTGATTCAAATCTATATAACCCCAAGTACCACAATTTTCTGTCTGGGAGCACAGACCATCTGAACCTAACATTTCTGTCCATGTATCAATCTGCCTTTACTTCATTTTCTCACCATTTGAGTCAGGTTCATTATTAGAGCTATGTGCTGTGTGGAGCTGTGTATTCAAGAACTTTGGGACATCATAAAAGGCCAAATCTATGAATTATAGACACAGAGGAAGCATCAATGACACAGATCATCAATAAGATAATTGTTGTTTAATAAGAATTAAGAAGAAAACTTATTTAAGGAATCTAAGGAAATCTAAGGAAAAACTTACCCAGTGTATATGCATGAAAAATACAGAATACCAAATCAAAGAGATCAGAAAAAAAAACCCAAGTAATATAGTTAAAACATTAAATATGCAGAATAAATAAAGATTATTACATGCTGAAAGAGAAAAGTCACAGTACATATGAAGGCAAACTCACCAGAATAACAGCTGCCTTTCCAGTGGAATCTGTAAAAGTCAGAAGGGCTGGAGTAATGCACTCTCAATTCTAAAAGATTAAAGATGCTAATGCAGACATTTTACCCAACAATAGTTGCCATAGTGAAAGTGGGAAGAAAAGAACTTTCCTTTATATAAACAAACTATAAGACTTCTTGCCCGCTAAACCAGTCCTTCAGAGAACATTGGAAGCATTACTTTGGATGGAAGAGAAGAACATGTGTAGCCAAGAGGCTACAGAAAGAAAACAAACAAGCTTTAATTACTGAAAGCAAAATAGGACTAACACCACAAACAGGGAAAAAAGCAATAAAATGACAGTCATCAATACACACCTTTCAATAATAACTTTAAATTATAATGGCCTCAACTCCCAATGCCAATCCACAAGTGGAATAAAAAAAATTGTCTTTCTTTGTGTTATCTATAGAAAATTTACCTTAGCTTTAAAGATAGGCACCATATTAGAGTGAAATTATGGAAGATATATTCCATGCAAACGGAACAAGGAACAAGATGGTGTCGATATTCTAATTTCTGACAAAATAAACTTCAAGTCAAACCTATTAAGAAGAGAAAAAGAACATTTCATTCTCAATTGTTAATTGTTAATCCATCAAGGGAACAATTAACCAAGAAGACACTATAATCCCAAACATGTGCCCCAAACACTGACACACCCAATTTTTTTATAAAAGGATACTACTATACCCCAGACCAGAGATTAATCCCAACTCAGTAATAACCGGTGATTTCAACACCCCACTTTCTCAAATGCACAGATCATTGGGACAAAAAAATTAAGAGAAAAATACCAGAATTAAATGATATCTTACATTAAATAGACCTAACAGATATCTACAGAATATTCGACCCAAACACCAAAGAATATGCATTCTACTCAGCCGAACATGGAAGCATCTCTAAAATAGGCCACATGCTGGGACACAAAACACATCTTAACAAATTCAGAAAGCTGAACTAATTCCAAGTATCCTATCTGATCTCAAGGCAATGAAGCTTGAAATCAATTGCCGAAGAATCTCTACAAACTTCAGAAACATGGGGGTTAAACAACACACCACAAAATGATGAATGGGCCAGAGGAGAAAGGAAGAAATTTTTAAAAATCCTGTAGATGAAGGAAAAGTAGAAATGTAACACACCAAATCTTTTATGACATATTAAAGAAGCAGTCCAAAGAAGAAAATTACAGTTCTGTGTACATACATTATAAAAACAGAAAGAGCACAGATGAGCATCTTAATGATAATGAGTCACCTCAAGAGTTTGTAAAAACAAGAACAATCCAAATCTAAATCCAATAGACTGGAAGAAATAATAAAATCCAAAGTATAAATTATTGAAGTAGAAACAACCACAAAACAATATAAAGAATCAATGAATCTAAGATCTCCTTCTTTGAAAAGATAAACAATATTCGAAGACCCTTAATTTAATTAACTAAAAAAACAAGTGGCGAAAATGGACAACACAGGGAAACACTATGACACGCAACAAAGATTTTTTAATTGTAAGGGGATACTTTAAAACTATGTACTCAATTAAGCTGGAAAACCTTTTAAAAATGAACAAATTTCTAGATTCATCCATACTGTCAAGGTTAAACCAAAAAGAGATCAACAACTGAAACAGATTCGTAACAAATAAGAACATTGAAGCAATAATAAAACACCTTACAACCAAAAAAAAAAAAAAAAAATCCAGGTCCAAATGGATACATAGTGGAATTCTACCAGATCATCCAGTAATATCTGCAACAATGACTTCTTAATTTATTAAAAAAGAAAAGAAACAGAAGGAGAACCTCCTAACTCCTTCCCAGAAGCTTTTATCACTCAAATACTAAAATCAGGCAAAGACGAGAGAAAGAGAGAGAGAGAGAGAGAGAGAGAGAGAGAGAGAGGCCTATATTCAAGTTGTATTTACGCTGAATGATCCATGTGGGGATGATTCAACATATATAATTCAACATATATAATAATATAAATGTAAAATCATATAAATGGACTTAAAGAAAAAATAATATCATCATCTCAATAGATGTAGAAAAGGACATTTGGAAAAATCTAACATGACTTCATGATAAAAATCCTAGAGGCAATTTGCATGTCAGGAACATATTTCAACACAATAAAGGTTATTCATGACAAAAACATAGCCATCATCATTTTAAATGAAGAAAAACTTGACGCAAACCCGTTAAAATCAGGAATGAATCAGCACTGCCTACTACCCGCAATCCTTTTCAATACAGTACAGGAAGCCCTACATGGAGCAGTAAGACAAGAGAAAGACATGAAAGTGATATAAATAGAAAAACAAGTTAACTTATACCAACATGCAGATTATATATTATACATAGGTGTCTTAGTCAGGGTTACCATTGCTGTGATGAAACACGATGACCAACGCAACTTGAGGAGGAAAGGGTTTATTTGGCATACACCTCCACAGCACTGTTCATTATAGAAGGAAGTCAGGACAGGAACTCAAACAGGGCAGGAACCTGGAGGCAGGAGCTGATGCAGAGGCCATGGGGAAGTGCTGCTTACTGCCTTGCTCCCCATGGCTTACTCAGCCTTCTTTCATATAATAGAACCCAGGACCACCAGCCCAGAGATGGCACCACCCACAGTGGGCTGTCCCCTCTCATCAATCACTAATTTAAAAAGTGTACTACAACCAGATCTCATGGAGGTATTTCCTCAGTTAAGGCTCCATTCTTTCCAATGGCTCTAATTTGTGTCAAGTTGGCATAAGACTAGCTAGCACAACAGGATAACCCAAAAGCTCCAGAAGAAAATTAGAAATGAACCACACTCTCCAAAGTGTTAAGATACAAAATAAACTTACAAAAATATCAATAGCTCTTTTATATACCAAAACCAACATAAGTGAAAAGAAGATTGTGGAAACACTCCTACTCACAATAGCCTCAAATAAAACAAATATCTAGAAATTATGCTACCCAAGGAGATGAAAGATGCCTATAGTAAAGACTATAAATTTCTGAAGAAAGAAATTGAAGAAGACATTTAAAAAAGGCCTCACATACTCATAAATTAGCAGGATTAATATCGTGAAAATGTCCATCCTATTAAAACTATGTACAGAGTCACTTCAATTCCAATAAAAATCCCCATGACACTATTCACAGAAATAGAAACAAATATCTTATTTTCACGTGGAAGCACAAAAGATCCTGGATAGCCCAGACAATCTTGAACAAAAAGAACAATGCTGGAGAGATTACAATCCCAGATATTAAGATATATTACAGAGCCATAGTACTAAAAACAGCATGGTACTTTCCCAAAACCAGACATGTAGTCAATCTAACAAAATAGAAGACTGAAACATGAGTGCGCATACTGAAATCATCTGATATTTGACAAAGATGACAAAAATGCACACTGGAGGAAAAATAACATTTTCATTGAATAGTCCTGGGAAAATTGGATGTCCACATGCAGAAGAATGAAATTAGATCTGTATCTATCACCACTTTGCACAAAAAATGATCTCCAAATGGATCAAAGACCTAAATGTGACACCTGAAACCCTAAACTGCTGGAAGAAAACATCTGTAGTACACCACATGATATAGGTATTGGAAAGGACTTCATGAATAGGACTGCATTTTCCCAAGAATAAGGGGGAACAGTTGACAAAGTGGGACTTCATGAAACTAAAAAGCTTCTGCACAGCTAAAGAAACAATCAACTAGTTGAAGATGAAGCCCATAAAATGAGCTATTATCCCTGCCATCTATACATCTGACAGAGGATTAATATCCAGAATATACAAAGAACTCAAAAACAACAGAGTACAAAAACAGAAATGGCCCATTAGAAATCTGGGCCTGGGTCCTGAATAAAGGCATTCAGAAAAAGGGAAATGTTGGGGGGGGGGTGGCACACACCTTTAATCCCAGCACTCGAGAGGGAAGAGGCAGATGGCTCTCTGTGAGTTCAAGGCCATCCTGGTCTACACAGTGAGTTCCAGGTCAGCCAGAGTTACAACAGAGAAACACTGTCTCGAAAAACAAACAAAAATCAACCAACCAAACAAAAAAGTAGAAGATGAGAAAAATAGCTAGATAGCCACAGTGATACAATAGTGGCACTAATATCATAGGGATAGACAACAGGTGTCTGACTGGAGTTAAGACCTGCCCAATCAATAGGCAGGAATTCATTCCTGGTACTGTAAAACTTGGCAAAAATCCATGGGTGGAGAGGCCATAGATCCTAGAAGAGAACCAACTACTTCCATTTTCGTAAATTAATATAGTTGTACTCCAACTGTACTCTAAATATCCATACCCACAGATAAGTGCATCTCTCACCCCTAATCAAAGAAGCTTCTTTCTTCAGCAGGCAGAAGCTACTATGGTGATCCACAACTGCTAAAAAGGCAGAGAATAAGTGATCATGGGGTACCCAGTCCCATTGGTCATCTACAAACCAACCCCTATGCCTAAGTCTCAGAGGACATCACAGAAGTGGGAGCAAAACATTGTAAGAGCCCAAAGACCAGGACTACTACTGCAAAACAGTGTCTCCTCTACACAACAAGGATGCTGTATTCACGAACTTTCAAGAATGTGATGGCTTGCAGAAGAACTGCATACACTAGTTGACATACCAACATGGATGGGGAAAATTTCACATGTCCCTTCTCTGAAATGAAGAGCTACAGACAGTCAATGGTTGCTGAGGAGAGAAAATTGCTTTTTTCCCCCAAGGATGAGCCTCATGAGAGGTTCTCCAATCCCAAATGCTCAGTCCTAAATATATATATATATATATATATATATATATATATATATATATATATATATATATATATATATATATATATAAAATACTAAATGGACTCAGTAAGGCAGGGGTGTGCATGTGTATGAGAAAGGGGGGGGAGGGAGAGGGAGAATTTGTATATGTGGCAATTGTTATAGGTAAGTCATGTGTTTGTGAGGGGCTGTGGGGGGCATGTGAGGAGTTGAAGTGGGGAGAGGGAGGGTAGAAATGCTGCAAATATTGTATACTTGTATATGAAAGTCTATAAAATTTTTAAAAAGAAAGGATTTTTCTTGGATGGGGGAAAGACTAGATAATATAAAGTTATATGTGAATTATTCAAGGATTTGAAGAGATATAATGGTTCAATTTCAATAGTGGAAATTGTTTTTAAATAGGATAAGAGGATGCTAATATTAATTTTTCAGGTGATAAGTGATTATACCCTGAATGAGAGTTCAGAGCTGACTGGGTGGCTATGGAAGATAGAGAGAAATGGATATAATCAATATATTTGAAGCTAACTTACTGGGTAACTAAGTCGATGATGCTATTCCCTTAGGTAAAATGTATTAGAAAAATATTAGTTATACAGGATTGAGGAATATGAGATTAGTTTTATGCAAGTTCCTAGTACTGAATGGGAATTAACTAGGGATATCCACAAAGGCACAGTATACTAGGAAAGAAGGAAGATCTAAACTTGTACATTTTAAAATTATAAGCGATGGTCAGTAGGTAAATATATAGATATGCTTTAGATTAAACAGGGAGAGAGAGAGTCAAAAAAGAAGACTTAAGACAAATTGCCAGAATACCAACATTAAGGAATTTACAGAGCCTCTTAATGGAAACACTCCCCAGAGAAGTACTGTGGCTCAGTGACAATTATATAAACACATAGAAGTTGTCATAAAAACATACAGAAAATAAACATTCGTTTAAGAAAATATACTAAATTGTATCTGTGTGTGGTGATGCCTATCTGTAATCCCAGTTGTGGTGGTTTGAGTAAGAACGGCCCCCATAGACTCATACATTTGAATGCTTAGTCATCAGGGAGTGGCACTACCTGAGAAGGACTGGAAGGAGTGGCTGGTTGGAGTGCCTGTGGTCTTGTTGGAGGAAGTGTGTCACTGGGGGGTGGGCTCTGAGGTTTCAAAAAGCTCAAGTCAGGTCCAGTGCCTTTCTCTTCCTGCTGTCTGTGGATCCGGATGTAGAACTCTTAGCTCCTTCTCCAGCACCATGTGTGCTTGCATGCTGTCATGCTTTCAGTGGTTCTCAATCCATGGGTCATGACCCCTTTGGGGGTCAAGCGACCCTTTCACAGCGGTCACCTAAGACCATCTGCATATCAGATATTTACATTTGATTCATAACAGTAGCAAAATTATAGTTATGAAGTAGCAACAAAAATAATTTATGGTTAAGGATCACCATAACATGAGGAACTGTATTAAAAGGTCACAGCCTTAGGAAGGTTGAGAAATACTGCCTTCACTATGAGAACAGTGGACTAAACCTCTGAAATTGTAAGCAAGCCCCCATAAAATGATTTCCTTTATAAGAGTTTCCATGATCATGCCTTTTCTTAATAGGAATAGAACACTTACCAAGACACCAGTGCTTGAGAACCTGAGGCAGGAGGATGGTGAGTTATAGGCCAGCAGAAACAAAATGTACCAAATGTCAATACCGTGACTCTTAACTTGTTCTGTTTCACCAAGTTCCATGTAATAAGCTATACTCATAAAATACATACTCATAAAAATATACTTCATAAAATGCTGATGTGATAACAATGAAGAGCCATAATGCCCAGTGTCCAGTCTATGGTTTTATACCCCAAGAAGGGCACCAGTACCTCTCCTCTCCAATACTCCTATGTCTAAGTGCTATTCCAATTAAATCTAGACTAGAAGACTACTACCCAAACATAGAGTGAGAACACTACTTCAGATGTGATAGAAGTTTGTCAAGAGGATGTATCTCAAAATCTTAACCCCAGCAAATATATAAGGTGAAATTTTTACATGAATATTGAAAAGCTGAAATGACCTAGGAAGCAGTCTCCCCTTAGCAATATTGGTAGATACGGTGTTACTACAGTAACACCCACTCCAACTTATGTACACTCTGAAAACCATAGATGTTCTCTCTGAAAGGGTTACAATTATTTGAGACAGAGCTTGGATAAGTTCATACCTCAAGTCAATATTAAGAACAATGGAGAACTATGAAATAACTAGAATAACAGACATCTAATAGAGCTCTACTTAGCAACAACAAATACATATTCCTCAAGTCTATTGAGTCTATTCCAAAATATACAATATGCTAGGCTATAAGCATGTGTTCAAAAAATCTAAAAATACTGAAAACATACAAATTATGTTTTTAAAAACGGGATTAGCTTCAGAAAATGTGGGAAACTCATAAGTATGTAGAAAATAAACAACATCCTTAATTGTCAGAGTAATCAAGCCATCCTCATCTACATAATCAGTAAAAGGCCACCTGGGGCTCCAAAAGATGCTGCCCTAACGAAGTAGAATACATAAGCTGACAATAAATACATGAAAAGCCAATTAGCTCAGAGAAACACAAACCAAAACCATATTGAGAAATTACATCTCACCCACTAGAATGACTATAATCAAAGATAATCATGAACATTAGTGAGAATGTGCGGAAACTAAGCTTTCATATATTACTGATGTGAAGATAGTCTAACACTACCACGTTGAAAATAATTTGGTAGTCCTTTAGAACATTAGAAACCAAGTGTAGCGATATACATTTGCACCCTCATCAATCAAGTATCTGAGACAGAAGAATGAGTTTGAAGCCAGCTTGGATGAGAAAATGAGACTTTGTCTCAACAAAACCAAAATGTTAAACAGACTTACCATATAAGACATCAATTTCATCATTATGTTTTACCCCAAAGAATAGAAAACCCATTCTATAAAAAGATGTGTATGTGAGTATTCAGAACAGTATTATTTACTATAGTCAAAACGGAACCAATTCAAATATCCATATACTATATATATAAAATAGTCTGTTTGACCACAGCCAAGACTTTCCAAAACCAATAGTGGATGTCTGAAACTACAGAAAGCACCAAACCTATGTATACTCTATTTTGTTGTTATACCTGCCTACCTGCATTATATATAATTTATAAGTTAGCAAGAGATTAATGTCAATAACAATAATATAATGAAATACTACATTGAAATAAAAGTAACTTAAAACTTATGAATTGTTTATTTGTACAATTTTCAACTTAATAGTTTTGAACTGCAATTGATCATAACAGGACTTACAGAGAGAAAAACTGTAGAGAAAAAACTCTGAACTATTATATGAACAAAATGCTATCTATTTATACATAGTGAAATGGTATTTACCTCTGAAGAGAAGAAATCATAGTGGAAAGTACTGATAAACTACTGGTACATGCTTTAACATAGATAAACCTTGCAAATATGCTAATTCCAAGAATTTGTACACACTACACAAAATATTTTATAATATTTCATATATGTGCAAATGACTGAATTAGAAAGTAGATTACAGCGGGCATACATCTAAAGGAAGTGAAAGTTCTAATCCAAGTCCAGCATATTGAACCAGTTAACTTACTGGGCTTACTTACAAGAGCATGGGTGTACCTTAACAGCCACATGACCAAAATGTCCCACTCCAGCATGAAAAATGATTTCTCCATAACTGAATATGGAATCTCCCCTTTGCTTAAGTCTCCACACTATATACTCTAGCCCCTCTTTAGACCACATGCAGCTGGGGCATGAACAGAGAAGGGGTGGCAGGTAAAGAAGGAAAAGGTTGGAATTTCAGACAAGTATCTAATGACTCTCTCCACCATCTCCTTGTATGACAGAATATCAATAGGCCCAATCCTTAAGGGGTCTTTTGCAGGTGATCAGGCTGCTCTATTTAGATGGTAAGAGCTATTATGCTCACAGGATAGCTTCTACAAAAGAGAGACTACTGTTTTTTGGCTTGTGTGACCACATTTGCACTTGCTTTTAATAAATTAAACGTTTTGTACACATCTCTTTCTGCAGTGATCTCCCACTACACAAGACAACGAAAACCAAGGAGGAACATGAAAATAACAATAATGCTCATATCTGTCAGTGTAAAGAGAGCTCTTCTTATGAAAACAAACTCTTGGGTGTTGGGTATGGCACTTAGTAGTTGAACACATGATCCTAGGTTTAATTGCTAGCGTCATACACACACACACACACACACACACACACACACACACACACACACACACGGGAGGGGGGTTCGGGGGGGACCAGAGACAGAGAGAGAGAGAGATCAGAGACAGTGAGACAAAGACAGAAAAGAGACAGAATGGAGACAGAGACAGAGACTGGTTAATAGATAAAGATTGTCAGGTTGTGAAAAAATGACAATTATATACGGCTTACAATAAATCTACTTCAAATATAAAACAGTGATTAATGTGCAAATTCCCAGCCTATTGTGAGTAGTGCTACCTCTGAGCTGGTGGTCCTGAGTTTATATCAAAAAACAGGCTGGGGAATGTCATGAGGAGCAAGCCAGTAAGTAGCACTCCTTCATGTCCTCTGTTTCAGTTTCTATCTACAAGGTCCTGTCTTGAGTTCCTGCCCTGAACTCTCTTAGTGATGGAATGTGACCTGGTAGTTGTAAGATGAAATAAGCCATTTCCTCCCCTAAATTGTTTTTGGTCATGGTGTTTTATCACAGCAATAGAAGCCTTAAGACATGAACACAAAAATAGTAAGAAAACAAAATGCACAGAAACACTTAGAGCATTTATAGAATAGTATTTCCTAAAATAGAAGAATGTATCTCATGTCCAGTTATACATAGCGAATATACTAAAATAGATCATACTATGAACCATGAAACAGCTCAATAAACTTAAATACACTTAAGTATATATTTAATATATAATAATATATATTATATATTAATGTGTAAATATATTTAATATATTTAATATATAATAAACATATATAAGAATAATTTAATATATATAAATACTCTTTAAAATTGTAGTCTTTCTTTTCTGGTGTGGATATAGGAGCCAAGACCTTGGACAAGCCAGTTGAGTACTCTACTACACTCCTTAAAAATGTATGAGCAGAGATATAGGACATCATGACATTGTCTCAATTCAATACCACAGCATCCACTTGCAGCCAAGGGAGATAACCCCACTACTGCTTTAAACTAAAATTCTAATGATGGTTAAATTTTCCCTGTCTTTCTGTCTCTAGAAGGCATCTGGAAGAGACCTCACATTGCAACTCTAGGTACTTCAATAACTACTAAAGTGCCTGAAAGCAGATCCTGGGTATATCACTCTTGGTTAAGCCTTAGAGGCCAAAGGAAATGAGGAAGAACCCAATGGATGGATGTTCCTGTGAGTCTACCAAGAGATTCTAGTTGACTTTAGTTTGAACAATTTAAAAATATCCTCATCTTTGGCTTCTCCTGGTTTCCTGCCTAGGGCTTGTAATACTAATAACGATTTGCTTTTACTTTCTCCTCACATACCAGTGAAGGACTTCCTTTCCTCCCTTAACCTGGCTGTTATATGTAGCCACTGATCCATTTCTGAAGTCCCTAGATGGGCTCAGAGGAAGAATAACTCCGCTGTCACTCCTGATGACCCTAGCTAGAGGGGGAAGCCAGGACTTGTCATTACCCCAATTCCCTAAATGATACTTAAGAGTTGCCTCTTTGGAGAGGGAGAATGATTATGACAGGAGATACAAATGAGATAGGTGGTTTAGGGAATAAGGGCATTAATTAATGTCCTTTTCATAAGCTGAAAATGTGTTTGGTCCTATCTGACCAGCTGGAAACAGAAATCCCAGAAGTGTTTGTGGATTCTAAACTCTGATCTGATTCCTAAATGATTTTAGGGTTAACCCTTCATAAGGGAGAATTTTACAATAGTATTGAAAGTCCATTAAGGGAAAGTTGCTGCCTCGTATTGAAAAGAATGAAATCTATCTCTGGGTGGTGATATACTACTAATCTCCTTCCTTAACAGTTAATCCAGCCAGTCAGGCCAATAACCTGGTCAAAGGATCACCCATCAGGAAGACAGGATCCCCTTAAGTCATAGTAAAGAGATAATGATCCATTGCCTTCCCAGAATCCCCACCCCATTGCACTGTTCCTACTAGCAGCCATGAGGTTCTGTTGGGTTTTCACATCCCTGACTCAGAAAGGCGTAATTTTACCTTTTACTTCTTTTCTGTCATTCTTTCAGATGTATTCACTCAGATCTTCATTTACATATATGATTAGGCAGCAAATGTACACTGAGATCCAATTTGCTTCCAAGCATTCTGAAGATCTTACCATGAGTAAGGCATAATTCTTGTATTCTAACAGAGAAGATAGATATTAAATAATTGCAGAGGGCTAAAGAGATGGCTCAGTAGTTGAGAGCACTGGCTGCTTTTCTAGAGGACCAGGGTTCAATTCCCAGCATCCACATGCTGGGAATTTACAGTTACAGGCAGCTCACAGCTGTCTGTAACTCCAGTTCCAGGGCATCGGACCCCCTCACACAGACATGCATGCAGGCAAAACACCAATGCACTTAACATAAATAATTTTTTTTTAAAAAAGATCTTGCAGTTAGTTAAAATAAAACCCAGTGGCACAGCTCAATGCTTGGTGTAAAATTACCGCAAAATAATGTCTCCATGATTTGCTTCCTTCTATTCTACTCTTCTAAACTTTGATCACTTTAAGGCATCAGTTAATGATAGTCAGTTTTGCCATAAATTAATGAACATGTAATGAAGATTAAGATATTCTGAGGGCTTTTCCTAGATTCAAGGCCAATTCTTCCTTTTGCTTTGAAGAATTTGAACTCTTTACTGTTCTCATACTGCAATTGTTCTCATACTGTCTAACTTACCTGCCCTGAAATTTCTGAGGAACCAGTAGAGATGTTAATCAAAAGTTTAGCATATAAAATGCACCAAATAACAACTATGCATAGGCCAGGTAGGAGCTCTCTTTGGAAAATATGTTGTGCTTATCCATTTCTCTGGTGCTCTTCTTGACAAATTGCTATATTGCATTAGAGCACATGAAGAAGTAACAAGATGAGAACGATTAAGCAATTTAAAAAATCAGCTACTCGTTTAAAATAGAAATGAAGAACAGTGATGGCGTGTTATTGTAGTACCTGATAAAATTTGATGAAAATGGTCGGCCACAAATGACTCAACAGTAGCATAAAAGAACATATGGAGATTTCACTTCATTTAAAGAGTTCCACGCCCCTTGGCATGGCTCCTGCACTCATGAACTCACAGCAGCTGCGATTTTCTTCATACAACCTGAATATGACGAGGCCCTTAAGCCTTTCATTGGATAGAAAGAAGTCCATGAAGACCCACTCCTCCTTGTGGAACTACTGGCAAATAATGGTAGAAGGGTCAGGAAATGTTATTTTTTTTCAGTGATATAGCCAATGCTTAGTTGACCTTGCTCAGGTAAATAACCTGGCACTTATGCTTTGGAAACTGAACTGGCTAGTTTTATGTCACCTTGACACAAGGTAGAGTCACCTGGGAATAGAAAATTTTGATAAGAAAATGCCTCCATAGGATTGTCCCATTGGCTAGTCTGTAGGGCATATTCTTGACTGATGATTGACGTGGAAGGACCCAGCCCATTGTGGGTAATGACATCTCTGGACAGGTGGTCCTGAGGTCTATAAGAAAGCAAATGGAGCAAGCCAGGAGAAGTAAGCCACTAAGCAGAACTCCTCCACGGCTTCTGCTCCACTTCCTGCCCCAAGTTTCCTTCTCTGACTTCCCTCTGTGGAGTGTGACCTGAGAATTGTAAGACTTCTCTCTCCAAAAAGATATATTGCATTCATGTATAAATTTACAAAGATTAAAAGAAAATTATTAAATATTAAGCTTAAATAACATATTCTTACATGTATATCATATATAATTCTTGTATTTACCTTGAATAACACAATTCTAAGCAATCATTGAGTTTAGAATGAAATCAAAAGCTGGGCAGTGGTGGTGCACGCCTTTAATCCCAGCACTTGGGAGGCAGAGGCAGGTAGATCTCTGTGAGTTTGAGGTCAGCCTGGTCTATAGAGTGAGTTCTAGGATAGCCAGGGATACATAGGGAAACCCTGTCTCGAAAAAAGAAAAAAAGAAAGTAAGAAAGAGAGCGAGAGAGAGAGAGAGAGAGGAATCAAATGAGACCAGGTATAGTGTTGCAGGAATGTTGGAAGCTACAACAGGAGGATTAGGTAGTTGTTCAATGCCAGACTGGCCTACATAGACAGTTATAGGCCAAAAGGGGCAATAAAGTAAGACTTTATTTTATAAAGTATCAAAAGAAAAAATGGAACATACTTTTATAATTCAAGTATGGCCATTATAAGTTAAGTATGCCATTTTATAAGTTAAGTATGGCCATAAAGGCCATACTTACAGAAAAATTTATAGCAATAAAACCTAACGTTAGGAAGGAACAAAAATAGAAATTGATGGTCTTGGTTTCTTCCCTAGGACACAAGATAATAAAAATAAAATGCAATATGAATTAAGCAGATTAAAGAATAAAGGTCAAGAAAAATTCAATGAAATAAAACGCAATAGATTTGTATAAATAAATGAGCTTATAGTGAAAACTGTTTTATAGTTAAACACGAAAACAATCAATGAAACTAAAAATGTTTCTGAAGGAAAAAATGATAAACATCTAACTAAATGATAGAGGAAACATTCCATAGATTTTTAAAATGATGCCAAGTAACTGGAGAGATGGCTCTGTGGTTAAAAGTACTCGCTGTTCTTCCAGGGAACCAATTTATTTGGAAGCACCTATGTTCAGGGCTTATTAACTCCATCTCCAGAGGATTCAACATTGTCTCCTGGCCTCTACAGGCACTCCCATACACACACATGAAGGCCTCTCTCTCTCTCTCTCTCTCTCTCTCTCTCTCTCTCTCTCTCTCTCTCACAGACAGACACACACACACACACACACACACTTACACAGGCATACATTCACACATGTGTGCACTCTACAGTTTTCTCTGAAATTCAAACATCCTACCCTTAAGGGAAGCTCTTTAAGTAGGAAGGTAAACAACTCACAATAGCTTCAGGAAGTCCCTGAAACTTAACCAGATTCACTAGGCCCCTCGCTCCCAGAGTAAGCAATAGAAGCTGAGTGTTCCCCTCAGACAGATGGAAACTGAGTTGCAAAGAAGACTCTTAAACAAGCTGAGTTGCAAAGAAGATTTCAAGACCAGACTAGCTGCCTGGAAGAAGCAGAAACCATACCAGCTTCCTGGAAGACATTTAGACCAGTTGAGTCACTTAGAAAGGACACTCTTCAACCTGTTGAGCTGCCTGCAGGCTGTGCAGTGCACTCCAGGTTCCCAGATTTTGTGAGCTGCCACCCATGCTGGGGAGGGCTTTGGTGATGCAGCTGTCTTTGAGTCATTTCTGCTGCCATAAGTAACCATCACCCATACACCTGCATGTAATCCCAATAAAACTCATTGGTTCACCATGTTAGGGTGAGTAGATGTGTTTGTAGCATCCTCCAAGGAAAAGTTCTGTCACACAACACTCTGAAATTGAGTTAGAGAAAAGCTTCTTACATTTGATACTAAAAGCACGATCCATAAAGGAAGGAACAGAGATTTTTCTGTTCTCCCAAGACACCATAAAAAGCAGAAAATGATGAGCCAGACATGGCAGTCCATGTTTCTAGTCTCTGAACTCAGGAGGTTGAGCCAGGAAGACTACCATGATTGAAACGTGAATCTGGTTTAGAGAGTGCGATCTGATGAAAAGACCTCTCAGAATTCGAAGAAAACAACCAACCAATAAACAACTGACAGAAGTATTGACATAGCATAACAGAAGATTTTCAACATTTTAAGTCATTAGAGAAATGGATGTTGAAAGCTACAGTGAGTCTAGCATCATCTCACACACTTGCAATCCCAGCATTTGGAGAACACAGACAAGAAAATTAGAAGTTCAAGGTGATCTGACCTACACAGTAAGACCCTGTCTCAAAAAGCAAAATCTTAACTAATGACATCAAAATAAATAAGAACTGCAACGAGAAATCACTATACACCTGTGAAATTTCTGAATTTAAAACATACAGCCCTTGTCAAGTATTAGCAGCTATGTAGAATTGGAATCTGTGGCAATAAATGGCATAGGGTTCAGAAAATAACGTCTTTAAAAACTAAATAAACATTGAGTGGGGGCTATAGCAATGTTAGAACATTTCCTAACATTGGGAAGGCCCTAGGTTCCATCCTTATAGAACAAAAAATCAAATAAATATTAACTACATGAACCACTCATTTCACTACTAGGTATTTACTCTAATATCTCTAGGTCTACAAAAATGTTTTTAAGAGACAAAAGATGATGACAAATAAAATAATCGACATCTATTTAGATAAACATCAAACAGAACAGAAAAACATAAAAACTCACAACTGCAGAACAGCAGAGATTGAGACTTTAAAAGGCTCAGCCTTAAATGGAACATCTTTATCAAACCCCTCTGGAGCCTCAAGACTTGGGCATCTATCTGTTCAGAAGAGAAGAGAGAAGACTGTAAGAGCCAGAAGTGAAGAATGATTCCAAGAAAACAATGTCTTCCCAACACAACAGGATTGATGCACATATTAATTCAGAGATTGTGACAACATACACAAGGCCTGCAGAGGTTAAAGCCAGATAGAGTCCCAGCACTGAGAAGCGGACCTGGGATCTCACCCTTAACCAAGAAGCTATTTGCAACTGCTACCTGCTGGCAAAGGCAAAATCAGTTTTCTTCAATGGAGTGGCACTGGGTATATCAACCATATTCCAGGGCAGGCCTCATGCCCAGGAGTAGTTGGCTAACACAAAATGAACTCCATCTTGTTTATGTATCTGCATTTTGTTTTGGTATTTTTCGTCTTACCTTTTTTTAAAGTTTGTTTGCCATTATTATTATCATCATCATCATCATCATCATCATCATCATCATCATTTGTGAAACAACCAGAACGAACATGATATTGGGTGGGTAGGGAGTTGGGGAGTATCTTGGAGGAGTTGAGGGACCAAAAAGAATATGATCAAAATATATTGAAAGAAAAAGTTAAATTAATTTAAAAAAAAAAGAACAGATGTCTTGTGTCTGGGATGATAGCTTAGTCTGTTAAGTGCTTACCCGAGGCAGTCAGATAGTATAATTGGAGAGCAGGTTTCCATGTTTGCACCTGTCTCAGAAACAAGGGGGAGCATTCTGAAATGATACTCAATATTGACCTCTGATCTACAAACATACACACACACACCATGTGATATTATTAAAAGCCAGATGATTACTTCAAATGTCTTTCCTATAAAATAAAGTTATATAATTAGTTGGCTTCTATTCATCCAACAAAGCATCAGTTATGTGTTTAGAAATCTACAACATCATGTTTAAGGTCATATCAAAAGTATTGACCATATTATGAAGTGAAGATATAATGAACAGAGAGGTTTTTTTTTTCTTTTGGTTTGTTGAGACAGGGTTTCTCTGTTGTAACTCTGACTGTCCTGGAACTCACTCTGTAGACCAGGCTGGCCTGGAACTCACAGAGATCCACCTGACTCTGCCTCCCAAGTGCTGGGATTAAAGGCACGTGCCACCACTGCCTGGCTACTTGTTGTTTGTTTTTGTTTTTAAGAGACAGGGGTTCATGTAGCCCACTGTCATGAGCACACTATGATAGAAACACAGATGAACATGAACACATGTTTTTCCACAATGTCAGAATGTATGAATCACAATAAATTCACAAGGCTTAGTAGTTCCAATAGCAGCAATTTGCCATATAATCTGTCTGCCTTGGAATCCTGGTCTAGGACAATCCAGGCTCTTTTATTCCAACCTTAATTACTAATATTAACTTTCATGTCACAGTTTACACAGTAGAAGCTCAAGGATTTCAGAAGTATATTGAGAAAGTCTGTAGCAATAAGATAGGGAACTGGACTAGTGCTGGGAGGGAGCTCCTGCTGGAACTGCTCCGATTGAGTTTGAGAAGCTGCTAGGTAATAGTTCGAAGTGAGTCTGGATCAGGAAATGGGGCAGAAGTAGGAAATGGTGGGTCAGGCCCAGGTCCAGAAAGGCAAACAAGTGGACACAAATACAGTGGAGTAAGCAGTGTCCATAGCAGCAGACCAGGCCAAGCAGAAGCAACAGGAACAGTCAGGAAGTCCTCGCTCCCCGATGCACACAATGGGGATCAGATGATAGATAGGGTGGTGTAGGGCAGGTTATCGCTATGTTAGGTATCTTTATGAGATTCATATGAGGGAAAAGTTTGGGTCTACCCAGGGCTACCCAGTATGTAGCCAAGGGTAGCTCTGAGCTTGTGATCCTCCTGTCCTCCACTTCCAGGAATACGCCACCACACCGTGTTCATGCAGTTCTGCAGATAGAACCCAGAAATTCACACGTGCTAGGCAGGCAATCTACCAACAGAGCTATACCCCTAGCTCCAACACACTGACTCTGTTGATTCTGAAAAAGGAATCAGGTACAAGATCCAGGTCTATTCTCTACAGGAGACATACCCTGTTCATATGCTCCTCATAAACTAATTTTGACAAGTATTTTGTGAATCGTTATTTTGTTGAGCATGTGGATTTATTTAATAAATAACTATTTATGGGATCTGAGGACACAGGGAAAATTCCCAATCAATCTGAGTCAACAAAATTTTTGTACTCAGTAGTCAGATAGGTCCACAGAAAGATATTTGCAAACTGTGTGAATGGGGGCGGGGGGGGGGGAACGGGTTCTGACATGGTTAAAAACAAGGGACTCTGGAAATAGAAGAAAGACATTAACCATAGCCAGAGATAGTGGCTAGGATTAGGCTAGGATGCTCCTAGGTAACCTGATTATGAAGCAGATGTTATTAATGACTCAACAGGAGACACAAAGAATGAAGAGATTTTGAAACTTGCTCAAGATCACACAGCAAGGCAGAAATCTGGCCAGCCTTCAACTCCACATAGTTTGTATCACTCTGAGCTTACTTGTATAATGGCATTTGTTTTTATTCCTGGCCACTTTCTTATACTTCTTGGGGTTCTGATGATTGAAAAAAATTTTAATATACAGCATCAGGATTGACCACATAGTTTGTGAAGTCTGGAGAAAAATAAAAACTCTGACACAGCACTGTTTCCACATACCTATAATTCCAGCACTTGGGAGGTGGAGGGAGGTAGGAGGATCTTGAATTCAAGGTTATCCTAAGCTACAAATAGAGATTGAGGACATCTTCATATACATGATACCTTGTTTGGAAGTAGAAAAAAAATACAGGACCGTATTGCTTAAAGATCATTGGGAATTTCATGACAATATGACCTCATAGTAAGTGGGGTCCTATTCAGTTGCATAGGTCACATGTTCATAAAACCAGCCCTATGCATTGTGGATGATTGATTTGTGAGCAGACACCAAAGAAACACTGCAAAAATATTTCCAGATATTCCTTGTTCTTTTTCACAGAAGAACTCTGAAGTGAAAGCTGTGTCCAGCTGTGAATGGGGCAGGGTTCTGAGATGGACCATTTACATTACCTTTCCCAGGTTATAGCTATTTCTAGAGATTGTCCATCACTGAGAGGACAGGGACACAAAAGGCAGCTACAGATAACAGCACCAAAATTCCAAGGAAGAGAAGTATGGCTACATTCTCCTAAATTTGTTAATATATTTATTTGTGTGTGTGTGTGTGTGTGTGTGCGCGCGCGCGCGAGCACACGCGCGCACGATGGCACTAGTGTAAGGTTCAGAGGGCAGTCTGCTGAAGCTGGATCTCTCCATCCACCAGGCGCATCCCATGGATCATATTCAGGTCTGCAGGCTCAGCAGCAAGTGTCTTTATTTACCTGATAAGGCATCCTGCAGGCTCAACTGTTGCTTGCCACTTTCTAAACTTTCTTGTGCCTAGATACAATAAATTATAACCTGCTACAATTATTTTCACATGTGACTTTGAATTAAGGTGGTTGGGCTGGATTTTTAAACCTTCCATATGAAATTTGAGTCGACTGATTTTTTTAAAAATACAAAATTCCTCACAAAAAACCGAAGATAAAGGTGCCCAAACCTTCACACTTAGTGAAATAGTACTTGCTGCCAGGGCTCATCATGTAGTCTCCATCACAAGGAAAGTTCATAACCATACAAAGGACAATTACAAAATCTAAAGTTTTCATATTATTTTTATTTTGCTTCTATTCTGCAAAATGGGCTCACTGTGAAAATATACTTTGTAAGGATGTTCTGCATGTTAAATACTATGTGTGTATAAACATTAAAATAGTACTTACTCCATATATAATGATTTTACCAGTTTTTTTCTACTTGTATAATGTAACTCGCAGTAAAAAAAAAAATGTTGCCAGGCACACATCTTTAAGCCCAGCACTTGGGAGGCAGAGGTAGGCGGATTCCTGTGAGTTAGAGGACACCCTAGTAAACACAGTGAGTTCCAGGACAGCCAGAGTTACAACAGAGAAACCCTGTCTCGAAAAAACTAAAAAAAAGTCAACTCAGTATATATTGTTAATCCATTAAAATGAAAGCATTAAATGAATCAAAATGAAATTAACATCTAGAAAAAAAAAACTACTATTCTCATAATCATTCCTCCTTAGGGAATTAGTACTTTATTCCACATTTTTGTTCATACATCTCCAGTATCACAAAAATGTTGTTCAACAGCCTTTGAAAATTCCTTTATACTTTAAAAGTAAGCATCATAAAGAAATTTGATTCAATTTTTAAATATTGTTGCTTTGCAGACAAAATATTTAGGATCCAGATATTGAAGTACAAAAAAATTCTCAATAAATGTGAATATAATCCTGGTAACAATGAGACTGTTGCTCATTATATACGAGGGAGATACACAGTCCATTTTAATCTTTACAACAAAATCTCATTTATTCACTATTACTGTGGCCAATGGACGAAAGAAGGACTGAAGGATTTCAGATTAACTAACTTGTCAGTAACAGACTGTAGGACAAAAGAGGAAATCGGAATTCAAATCTCAGAATGCAGATGTATGTTGGCTCTATTAATTACAACTGAGCTCAGTTGGTAGAGTGCTTGCCTAGTATGCAAGAAGCCCTGTGTTCAGCCCCAAGCACCAAATAAACTAGGAGTCTACTAACTAACATATGTCTAGATTCTTCAGATGAAGGCAGGAGGCTCAGATGAAGGTCAAAAGGTCAGTTTTGGGAAGAAGTTTGAAGCCAAGCTGGACTATAAGACATCTTATCTGGAAAAACAAAACAAAACACCAAGAAGAAAAAAAAAACCAAGCAACCTATGTCGTCAGGGTTTGTTTTAGTTTTGAAGACTTTTGGCCCATGTATCTAGAACATTCTTATTGTTATGCTTAAATTTCACTCTTTTCTCTACTTTATTCCATTATTGAGGAAAATGAATCCTCATTATATTCTTACTATTCTTTCTAGAAATATAAACAGCCCGCTGACACACACTGTTATCATCAGGCACATTACATTGTTCAAGTAGTAAGGACATTTGGTAGTAGACATTATGGGAGACTGGTGACTGTAGCGGCTCTACATTTTTTTTAAATCTCGCCCCAAACCCACAGTGAAAAAAAAAAAAAAAACAAACCTATATAGAACAAAAGCACAATACATGCTATCTTAGTTACGGTTTCTATTGATGTGATAAAACACCATGACCCAAAGCAATTTTCAGAAAAAGGTTTTATTTGGTTTACATTTCCACATCACAACTCCATCATCAAAACACAACAGGCAGGACAGGAACTGAAGCAGAAACTATGGATGAAAGCTTCTTACTGGCTTGTTCCTTATGACTTGTCTAGCTGCCTTTCTTACACAACGCAGGACCACCTGGCACACACTCCCACCCTCTTCCTGTGAGCTGGGCCCTCTCACTTGAATCATTAATCAAGAAAATGCCCTACAGGGTAGCCTACAGGCAAATCTTATGGAGGCATTTTCTCAATTGTGTTCTCTCTTCCTGTGACTCCAGCTCATGTCAGCTTGACAAAAACAAAAACAAACAAAAAAAACCCAGCTAATTTGAAGAAACGCTAATGGTGCTGACAGCACAGCCAAACTCTCAAAGCTGGTACCCAGGGCCTTATTTTCAGAGGAAGGCTTAACTATTAAGAGAAACTGATGGTAGGGAAATCACAACCGACAAGAAACAAATGAGAGACCAAGGAAATCGTAAGATCTAAACCTGTGCTCTTCACACAAGGGAACTCCATCACTCCATATATGGCTAGTCAGAACTGAGATGCACTGTAAGTATAAATCCCAAACTGTATTTCAAAGAGGTTGTAAGAAAAAAGTATAAAATATATTAGTAACAATTTCATAGCGAGTACATGCTAAAATGATGCTTTGGGTAAGTGGAGTTAAATAGTTCATGCTAACATGTTTCCTTAAACATTTTAAGATCCGTTAACAAAATTGTAATTTGCATGCGTGGGTAGCATTATGGTTTACACTATACAGTATTCCATATTTTGACACCTGTTAGACATTTCAAGTGACGAAGTCGATTAGGCAACTGTATAGTATATACATGACTAGTAAGCAAGGGAATGTGCTACGAGTGGCTAGGCAATATTGAGATTGGCCATATTTTAAAAATATTTAATGACATGAGACATATTGTCTTTAAATATATGTGCGCGGGTCAGGAGGGGGGCTCCAACCCCTCATGTATGGGGAGAAAGGCTCAGGAGAATGTAGAGTGAACACAAAGTAAGTGCTATCTAAACACTAAGAAGAAAGAAGTGAGGAGTCAGCAGCGGCAAATGCTGCTAAAAGGTTAAGTCTACAAAGCTGCCATCACATGTGCAGTATGGGGATCTGCTCTCCATCAATATTTGGTACTTTAAAAAAGATGGAATATGGTAAGGGCTGAACGTTATGAGATCTTGTGGTCAAAAGAAGTTTACAGACTTCAGACTTCGTAATGTTGTTTGAGTTATAGACATTGGCTAAGGGTCTGCTCTCAAGCAGATAAACTCAGACGATAGACTAAATTACAAGTATATAGTAAGGTGGCTGACATATCTGACCACACATTGATGGCTCATTGCAGGAAGAAACCTCATCTACCACCTAAAGTATTACTTACCTTAAATCCAAGGCATGAGGAGATATTACATGGCCTAGGTCATCAGTGTCTATGTGTGTGCATGTGTGTATGTATCGCTGGTGGTTAAGACCCTTGATATAGAATATATAGATACATGCATGCACATATATATGTATATATATACACACACACGTTTGTGTATAGATCTGGTTGTGTCTAAATCTCTTGGTTTGGAGTTACAAAAGTTACTATAAAACACATGCAAGTCACTGATCTTTTTGGTCTACAGAACAAAAAAAGTTCTGACCCATGTCCTCAATTTCCTCTTTCCATTGTCCACGAGGTATCTCACACCTGAGAATGCTTCAGACTATAAAGGTTTATCTACCCTTTGCTACCATAGCTATCTTCATAATTACCATTTGAGCCTTAAAGTGTGTATGTGTGTGTGTGTATTTATAATACCTTAGGAAGGACCCTGAGACTAGAATCCTGTAAGTCCTGGAAGCAGTCTTAGGGAATGAAGGTATCTGAAACTTTTTTTCTTCAAAGGTGGCAGGATATTAGGACGTAATGGACACTTTTGTTCCTGTGGAAGGTCAGCTTTTAAGAAGTATTAATAGGGCTTCTTAAAATTAAAAATTCCAAAATATGAAGAGTCAGGACTAAGCCAGGGTTTTTGCCTGTATTAGTCATATACCAGAATAAGAGGAAAAAAATGAGGGGGGGGGGATTGATTATTCTGGCTTCATTTACATTTTTAACTCTGATCTCCTCCCATGTTTTCAGCTTAAGTTTTTTGAACTGCTAATTTTTGTTACAGTAGTTACAAGGTCAAAGTGAAAAACGTAAAACACCGAAGACCATATCATCCCAGTTATTAAGGACACACACTATTCATGCACTCCTCTTCAAAAGGGCCTCTACCTCTCATCATATACATACATTTTGACAATGGGATTCTCAACACATGTTCAAGTATTTGGTGAAAGCCATAGCATCTGCACCTCTTTAGTTATTAACATTACATTGCCCTCCTGTGACCAAACCTCATCCCAAACCTCAGAAGGTCCACCTCCCTTTTCCCCTCTCCCTACCCACTTCCAACATATAAACACTGTCCTACTATAGAAACTTTACCCCTACCCTCAGTCACTGGACCCCAGCTGTCCTTTCCTCCTAATCAGTCTTCTTCCCACCCCACACTTGCCAATTTTCCCTCCCTACTTGAGCTCCATTTTCCAAGTTACAAATCACCTGTGCCTTCACTGGATGGGCAGAACTTCATCTCAGACAGTGGAAATAAATTTCTAGGTTAGTATTTTATCCCCCATTCCTTCCAAAGAGTCAGCTAGCATGGTAATGATGTTCCTTAATCCTCCAAATATGAAATCCGTAAAGTAATTGCACAATAAAGACAAAAATTTTAAAGTAAAACTTAACACTTTTATTGAAATACCTAATTAAAGAAAAGCAACTTGGAAAACAAAACTCTGAGGCAATAAAAAAAAAACCCAAAAAACAAAAACCGGGCTGTTTAAAAGATAACGGGAGCATGCAATGGAATCAAAGGCCTCCCAAGTGCTGGGTGGCTGGGGTGAGGAGGACAGACGCTTAAAAACTGCTCAGGATACTGGTAAATAGGTAGGAATCCTAGAAACCTCACAGATAATCACGCAGCAGCCATGAATCTGGGAGGTCACTCACAAAAACAGTCACTGCATAGGTGAACCAGGGAAGGGAATAGCTTCGACAATGCCTACTTCTTCCTCCATCTCTTCAGAAGAGTCCAGGTTATCCAGGTCAGGTACCAAGGCATGCCAAAGGATATCAGGACTATGAGTAGAGCTAGAGCTCGAGGCACAAAGTGGAGAGGAGCTGGGGTCCTGGTCAGGTGACTTGCTGGCTGAAGAAGGGGGGACTGGAGTTGTGGAGGAGGAGTTGTGGGATGAGGAGGAAGAAGAGCTGGGACTTTCATTACCATGTTGAATCCAAAGAGAGAATCTACCAGGAGGAGAAGGAGAGGAGGCCCGCATACGGACTGGGCGCTTTGAAGGTGAGCTTGAGGTTGCTGATAAGGCTCTCTTTTGACATGCATGCTCAGCGGTGGAAAGTTTTTTTCCTGTCATGCTGGTAAAGCAAAAGTCAGGCATCGCTCTTGCTGCATGGTGTCTGGGGTCAGAGCCAGGCCTCGATGCACTGCGGCCTTCGCGTCTTGTTGCAGGGCCTCTATCAGGAAACTCCACCTTAGTGCAGTAAGAAACAGGAGCCCTTGGAGTAGCCCGAGGGCGTAAATTCCAGCCTGTCTGGTGGACATCGGGGTGAACATCAGGGTGAACACCAGGATCAGGGCTGACCTCCGATGTACTACTATGAAGACCAGAAGCAGTGGCACCTGAGCGGAGAACCCAGTTTCCAAGGGCCACCCTGCCTTTGAAATCAGGTTTGGACCGAGGTTTACTTTGGAAAAGATCACTATCACGAACCTGCAGATGGTCAACATGGATGACATGGCTATCAAAGCTGGAATCCGATGCAGCGCTGTGAAGAGTAGACACACCACATGACTTGGTGGCAGTGCTGCTAACGGCAGGTCCTGGGGGTTCTAGGCTCTGCACTGAAAGTTCAAAATGGTAACCGCTGCTAGGCTGAGACGTCAGAGAAGATGATGGCTGAGACGTAGAGGTACATTCGATAACCTCCGGAAGCTGAAACCTATCTGCTAGACGTTTTGTAGCTCGGCTTTGGCTGGGCTGCTCCTTCTTTCTACTGCTTTCTCTCCGAGCCTGGTGCCCGCTCGAGGAGACAGCAACTCTCGAGATTTGGCCCACTTCTTTCAGGTTGCTCATCTTAGACCCAATGAGTCCAAGTTCTGCGTTTAGGCTGCTTGGGCTACAGCAGTCACTAGGTGTCTTCGGAACCCCTGATGCGGAGCTTCCGTTCCCTTTTCTGGGTGCAAACAGGTGGTCAAAGTGGCTTACCGGCTTCTTGTTGATTAGGAGAGAAACCTTCTCCGCTTTTTCACTCAGTGAAATGGCTTCTGGTGAGCCAGCTAGGATGCCGGGTAGAGACAGAATAGGAGAGTGGGTGGAGCCGGCCAAAATCTAGCCTCTGATTGGCCAGGTGTGAGTAATTTGTTGTTATTAAATTCAACTTCCTGGAGGGACCCTCCCTCCACTTGGCAGTGCCTCCTGCTGTGCTGGAGACCTGAGAATCCTCTAGAAGTTTGTAGTGTGTTTACCCACCCCGCCCCACCCCCATTCTGTTTTTCAGGGTCAATAGTCTAAATTTCACAAGCCTTCTTCCACCCTTAGGATTGGGAACAGCTACATGAATTTATGCAAGACCCCAAATGAGTTTTTTCATCGTCATTTTCGTGAATAGGTCTTGGGATCACTTTAAAGATTTACTGCTTGCTGACTAATTAGCTGTATCTCATAGGCCATGCGTGATCCCACTTTAAGCAACCAGGTGACCCGACTAGGGGGTCTAGTAGGTTTTAAGTTTGCTGAAAGGCTTAAGAATTTCAAAGGGGATGATAAGATCCATATTGTCTTGGCTTTGAAATGTTCAGCAAGGAATCTCAGGCCCACACACCAGACTGAGCTTTACAATTTTCCAGTTAAGATGCTTCTCCCTGTCTTGCCCTGAGGCTCTGGTCAGACTGCCTAGGATTCGGCTGATGAATTAATTTATTTGGGCTCCTCTTCTAGTTTTTTTCTACCCTCACTATCTGCACAGAATTTTTAAGGGTAATATTTATACACATTTTAAACTATTACAAAAAGGTTGTTGTTTTGGTACCCCAAAACAGAAAAGCAATTGTACCAAAACCAGTATCTAAAGTTTCTCATTCCTACAGGCAAAAGTTAAATGGTATCTTCATAGAATGGCCCTTATATATATTTATTTTTTTAGTTTTATGACAATGGAATTATTCATGTGTAAGTGCTGTTTTGTAACTTGTTTGAAGGTACCCAGAAAAAATACATTTTCGTGTCAATGAATGCTGACAAGGAGTCAGGTGTGGTATCTCACACCTGTGACTATAGCGCTAGGGAAGGGTGAGAGGAGGATTTCAACTTGAAGATCACCCTCCAGGGCTGCATAGTGAACCCTGCCTCAAGACAACAAAGTATCCACACAAACATTTTGTAAATAAAACATACTCCTTTTAAGGAGGAAACATATATTTTCAAACATTCTTATACTGACCAATATTTACGCTTTTTCTATTTCTTCATGCCAGTGTGAGATACGCATTATTAGTGTGCTCACTAAAGATTGTTCATATCGTTAAATGTGTCTTTATGCAGATCAGTTCTCAGTGGAAGAATTTATTCGTATAAGCCTACACACATTTATAATTTTAGAAGAAACAAATGGGACACTTAACAGAATGAATGAGCAACTGGACTGGAATACAAACTCTAATAGAATGGTATTTGGTGTGTCAAATAAGGTGGAATGGCAAATGGATTTGAAATAGAATGTAGAATGTAAAGAAATGGAAACTGAGGGCAAAATAGAATGAAGGATGAAACACATACTCGAATAGTAGGATATGGATAACTGAACAGGTTGCAAATAGAATAGAATATAATGAACAAAATAATGAAACAGAAAATACCTAATACATGAAAGAAAGATTTAGCATATGAAAATGAATGAAATATAGTGTCACCTAAAATATTAAAATAGTAAGAAATTAAATTAGGAAACGATATAGAATAGGATCAAATATGCAGAGTCCTGGAATCATTTAGTACAGATTTAAAAATAGCAGACAAGAATATTCCACATATGTAGAAGTGTGTGTGTGTGTGTGTGTGTGTGTGTGTGTGTGTGTCTGTGTCCACTCGTGCCCTTGGTGCTTGGTCATTAGGTAGCCCCACTACTTGACAAGGATTAGTAAGTGCGGCCTTATTGAAGTAGGTGTGGCCTTGTTGGAGGAAGTGTGTTACTGGGAGTGGGTTTTGTGGTTTCAAATGCTCAAGCCAGGCCCAGACACACACACACTCTCTCTCTCTCCCCCTGCTGCCTGCTGATCTGGATGTAGATCTCTCAGCTCCTACAGCACCATGTCCACTTGCATACCGACATGCTTCCTGCTATGCTGATAATGGACTAAACCTCTGAAACTATAAGCAAGCCCAATTAAATGCTTTCCTTTATAAGAGTTGCATGGTGTTTCTTCACAGCAATAGAACACTGACTAAGAAAGAAGTTGGTACCAGGGACTGGAGTATTGCTGTGACAGGCCTGAGCATGTTGCTTGTTGGCAGAATGTGAACTTTGAGATTTTGGATTAGGAAAGCAGTTGAACAGTTTAAAACGTGCTTAATGGGCCATACCAGTAGAAACAATGGAAGGCAGCGGTGCTGAGAGCAACGTAGATTATGATGGCTAGGCCCAAGACGTTTCAGAGGAGAATATTAGTAAGTGGCCTAGGGACTGTTCTTTTGATACTTTGGCCAAGAATGACACTGGGAATGGGCTTTGAGGTTTCAGAAGCCCAAGCCAGTTCCAGTGTCTCTCTCTCTCTCTCTCGCTTCCTAGTGCCTGCAGATCTGGATGTCCAACTCTCAGCAGCTCCAGGACCATGTCTGTTTGTGTGCTGCCATGCTTCTCACCATGATGATGGTGGACTAAATGGACTAAACCCTGAAACTGTAAGCAAGCCCCAATTAAATGCTTTCCTTTATAAGAGTTGCCATGGTCATGGTGACTCTTCACAGCAATAGAACAGTGACTAAGACATACATTTTTTTCAGGTATTTGGAGCAAGATTTCCCAACTTTTAAAGAATGCAATAAAGTACTTGTAAAATTGTAAAGAATAAACATGTAAAATATTATAATTAATAAGTTAATTTAGCATAGTCACTAGCTATAAAATCAATATTATAAAACTGAATTTTATTTCTCTATACTGAGATCAGAAATTATGTAGAAAAATTTGAAATGCCATTTGCTGTAACCTGAGAAAGTATCAAGCACCTATGAACAAACAATAAAATTTCACAAGATACTTGCTCAGAAGTCACCATATCATTTCTGAAAGAAATTAAAGAAAACCTCCATTAATCTGAGGTGCAGCATAACCATGCTGTGAGTTAGAACAGAGATTCTTCATAATTTTTTTCTGTTCATGACCCCTACTGACCTCCTCAAAATTTTATGCAGTCCCAGGTATGAAGGTATATAAAATAGGCACACCAATAAAACAATAATAAATCATAAAGAAATTTATTCTTTAAGTAGTTCTTTAGTATACATACAATTTTGTCATTTACTAAACATGATTGTAAAATTTCATACTAATGGGATGGATGGCCTTTTTTATTTTTGCACAAAGAATTAAATATTGGCTGAATATTTGCTATTTTAGGACACAGAGCATCTTCAAAGGTTTTCAGAGTTTATCGATTTTCCAAAGTCTAGGATGCTGCTTATATAAAAATATAGCATAAATCTGTAATAATACAAGATCTTAGAGGTGTGTTTAGAGCCATTTCAGAAATTATTAGAAATTCTGTCATAAGTCCAAGCAAGTATTCATTGTACATTTTGTGAAACTCAAGTCAGCAACTCAAATGGTAATTTTTAAAATCAAACATTCTAATTCTAAACAATTCAAAGAGAAGCTAATGAGACATACTGAAAATAATTATAAAAATGTGAAATGCTTATCTTTCCATAATTAAACCATAATGTATCTGTAAGAGCAGAAATCATCATATATATTGAAAAAGCACTGCTACCCATAACAAACAGACTTTGAGTTGAGGTGTTCCTGACACCAGTTATGCCACTCTGTGATGCAAAGTGCATTCCTGCTGTATTCAGAACTGAGTCCTTTTGTGAAGCTCACAAGTGAACTCTGAAAGAAACACATCAAACTCATTATGGGTCTGATATTGAATTAATTTTTTTGTTATTGAGTAGTAATCTATGCTGACAAATTTTCCTCAATCCCCACAATTAAGTCAAACAAGTCGATATGAGAGTGTAATTAGCTAATGATAAGAAATTTGATATTACAAATTTTAAAGAAAAGTTCTCACCAGAATTATATAGGAGTTCATTGGAATCACAATAAAAAGCTCAAAAGATTGTTTGTCAGTGGAAACTGGGAAACTGATTCTAAAATACACGTGTTTATCAAAAACTCAAGAACAGCCAAAGCCATCCAGAATAAGGAATTTGAAGGACTTTTACTATAATTTGTGTATAAAAATAGTTTATTTTTACAGGAATAAAGATAGTTATATATTTATTCGGAGAAAAACTTAGACAAATCAAGAAACAAAGAAGAAGAAACAGAATCCACAAAGAAGACAGACCTAAAGGACCAGCTCACAGCAAAATTAGCAGAGTGATGCCTAGGAGAGGATGGGAGACAAGAGTGTAAGCAAGCAGGACTGGACCAATTGGTCATCAATCCATACAGAAAACATAAATGCGTCCTCTAGCCCAAGACATGTGCAAAAATCAATTCCACAAGATAAAACTTAAATCTGAAACATTATATAGGACATAAATCATTTATGATTAAGAAAGCATTGACCAAGCACACACAATAAACAAAAAATGAAGAAGAATGCAATTAGATATTAGCACAGTAATTCTAACAGGTACTTCACAAAACATGATATTCAATAGACTTATAAATAAAATTCTGCTCCAAACTTTTCTACGAATTAAAATCATAGCAATATAGTGGCAAGCACCTATAAGGAAAACCAAAACAACTACCATCCTCAAGATGGAAAGAGGATATAGAGAAACTGAAAATCTGAGGATGTAACCTGGTACCTCTACTTTCAAAAGTTATTTGGAAGTATTTATTTAATCAGGATGTATGCCTTTCTATAACCCAGTAATTCCATTTGTGTTTGCTCTACTCTTATATAACAACCACAAATAGAATAACTTAATACGTGGCCCATTTTTAGTTCACAGTTCTGTCGGTGCAAAGGCCCATATTGGCCTTCACTTTCTACTCAATGGTGGGGTGGAATTAGTCACCCAAACTTCACTTCTATGAGAAAGAACACATTTCTAAGCTCCCTGAGTTTGGGGGCAGAATTTGGTTCTAGTTGTATATCCTAGAAGCCTCATGCAGTTACTTTCTACAACCTTCCTCCACATTCCTTTGTATACCTACAATCTCCCAAGATGAGCACAGACCAATTTAAAACCTCACCTTCTTAGGCCTTGTCTACTCAGGATAACCTCCTTAAATGACTGACCTCTAATTGGAACTTTGACATATTTGCAAAATCACTTTTCTCACATATAAAATATAATCGTAGGGGTAATTGCTCATCGTCACAGGTTCTTCTCACTTGACAAGAGATGATGATACAAGATCCTTAGGGACCACCTTAGAAGTCTCCCTACCAGTCTGTCTTCTAGGTCTTAGGATCCAGGTTGCTCCATATAGAAAAGCTGTTTACCCCATCCAATATTCTACAGTTTTCTCATATTACCATCACCTCTATCCCAAAACACATCTAAATCACACTAACTTGATTCCTAACTATCATCCATCCAGTACAACTTCTGGACTATATTGCCTCTTGAACTGTGGGTGAATGACACTAAAATTAAAGGTTACCTTTCTTAACAGTCCAACACACAATGATGGAAAAGACACAAAAATTCTATCTATAACCATTGTGGTTTAATATGTGATTAAATGGAAGGCAGAAAGGAGTTCAAAGTTCCAAAGCTGATTTCAACATTCTGCTCAAGAGAATTATGGTGTTTTCCAAGATGGTTTAGACTTTCTCTATCATCTCCAAAGGTATCCAGCCTCTGCTTCCTATCTAGTTCCAAAGCCTTGCCCACTTTTTTAAGTGTCTGCAGTAGCTAACTTAATATTTCACCTGATTGGCTCTGCTCCACTCAAATAACATCCCTCTCATAAGGGCAAATGATTTGTGACTCTGTTTACATTTACAAAATCCCTTTTTGTCCATAAGCCTAACATGCTCACAAGAAAGACTCCTTAGCCTATTCATTGATTCTACTCGTGGAAAAGACAACAAAGATAAGGGTTACTTAGGACCATTGTAGAATTCTGCTTACCACACAATCCAAGTGTGTATTCAACAAGCATGTATAGTCTCTCAAATGAAATAAATACGGATGTTCACAGGGGCATTGCTGGAAATAGTCACAAATAACAATCCAAATATCCATCAATAATTTAATGCATAAACCGTGTTATGAAATATCTCTACATGCCACAAAAACAGAAAGCTCTCAAAAGCATTAGTAGTGAGCAAAATAAAGCAGACATGAGAACATTCATGAGTTATAATTTTTTGTATAAAGTACAAAAGCAGCCAAAATAAATTTATAGTGACATAGGTCATAATAGATATTTACTTTCATAAATAATAACTAAACAAGAAATAACATAGTTTCATGAGTTGTCAAAAGTGTTTTAACTCTTTGCCTTTGTGTTCCTTACATGCATATATTCACTTTGTAAAATGTCCTTAACTTGTACCTTATAATTATGCACGCCCCTATTTGAATGTTTTACTTAAATGAAAGCAGAACGCTACTAGAAAAAAAAAAAAAACTATGAAAGGTAAGAATAACTGAGAGAAATATACTTGAGACTCGGAATCTAATAGGTATATCTGAAATCAAATATGCTTTAAAAAACAAACTTTGCCTGAATCATTTCTTCATAAAACTTGACCTCAACTGATACGAATCTATTAGATTGAAGTGGATATTTATATTTCACTGCAGAATTACTCTTTTGTTAGATTCAGAAGTATCACTTCAACCTTTGCTATGGATCTTATGTAGTTAATATATGGCATAACATTTTTGAAACATTTGCTCCTGAGAATTTCAGACACAAAATTGTGGATTATGGTGGTAGAAGACAGACCAAGGAGATGAGAACTATGACTTCAGAGAATTTATCAAGCTAGTTAAATCTATCAAAGATTAATCATAGGCTCCCTATCAAATTACTGCTACAATGAATAAATTAAGATATTTTCTAATGCTATACTATGTTCACATGACTATGAAAAGACTAGGATGTAATAAGTTATATTTACTGTTGAATTTTAATCAATGTTTGACAAAACAGAAACCCCCATGTTAATAAGTTAGATTAATCCATGCAACTCTGTCTGTACTATCTGAGATAATGGTTTAGACTCTCCTTACTATATAAATTCAGAAATTTAAATTTTCCCTTCTAGTTTCTAAATCATTCTTTTTAGTGTTTTAGGAATGAGTAAATTAATCTCATAATAGATATGGATAATTGAACTCAACTCTCCTTGAATTTTCATCAATAATTTAGATTTCTAATCCCAGTGAAATATTACCACCATTTTCTGATAAAGGTGTAGCTACCTAAAAATGTGTAGGAGACAGGTAGACTGTGAATATTATAGAGATCATTCAGGTGGACTTAGAATTAAGGCTCTTAACTCTAGCATTTATTTAATATATAATTTTAAGCAAGTAACTTAATCTTTTCAGCCATAGTTTTTTTTGTTGTGCAAAGTAGGAATACAGTTCACTCCTTTGCATCATTTTCTCCAAAATTTGGCAAAATACAATGTCTACATTATTAAGTCAATTAATGTGCAGATTTGATGGAAATAGAGTAAAACACTGATTCTGTTTTACAAATACCGACTAACATCAGCAAATGAGAGGTGTCAATTGTATATATGTTGGAACATTTATTTAATTCTGTCAAAAATACCCTTAGTTGTAGAGATCAGGTGGTGCCCTGGGCGGTCGCTCCAGATTATATTGAACAGTAATTTTCAGGCTGTGCCTTGCCATAGGGAATTTTATAAAACAGTTTTGCTCCACTTCGAGTTCAAATGTCAAAGCAGGATGACTCCTTATCTTCTTTATGTATGTAAACAGTATTATCTGTCCAGCACAAATTATGAGGTACAGTATGATAAACAACTTATTTGTACAAACAAGCTATAACCACCTGTGAACTTAGGAAATCAAGTAAGGAACACATGGACAGATGGGCATCGCAACCTATTATCAGCAACACCAGTTCCGGAGCTTAATAACACACAAGACCAACAAATAATGTAATCCATTCACCTTAGCTTAAAAAGATAGGAACATCCCAATGCAAGGTCATGGCATGCACACTGACCTATCACTTGGTTACTGGCCATGAGCTCTAGCCAAGAAAACTGCCACAGCAAAGGACCTCCATGCCAGTCTCCAGTTCAAGTGCAGTTTCTCCTGCCACTGACATACAGCCCATTTCTAATTGACATTCAAACTGCTACTGGAATTTGACAATTCTGTGTCCTGGACAACACACCATCAGGCCCTCTGTTTCTAAAAAATTCTTACCTAGCATCTAAAGACAATTTTCCTTACCCTTTATTAATAAAGCTCTCTGTCTTCAATACTGCCTCTTTGAACCCTGCAAGCTCTCTAATCTTTTCTTAGCCATTCGTAACATATATACATATCTATGTATGTACATATACATATACCCACACAATTTCATTGTGTGAATTATAATGTGTGATCCAAGAGTATGCCCACAACTATAGATTGAAATCACTGGTACTTAGTAAACCAAAGCCAATTAACTTGACATAGTTTTAAAATTTATTGTTATCCGTCGAATTTTGACATTGTAGAAAGGCAAACTTCCCCATCTCTTTCTGACATAGCAAGCTAATTATGTTAGTATTTATATGTATTTTTCTGTGTAAAACTTTTACAGATTATTTCTACAGATATTGTAACACTTATCCTTTATTTTATACATGAGTTTAAAAACTAAACAATAACAATAACCATTAAATAAATAAACAAAATCATTTGATTCTAAATCCACAACCTTCCCACAATCTCTGCGACAACTTTAAACTTTCTTTTTCGTTTCTCATCTGTTTATCATGCATTTAAACCACAGACATATACTGACTACCATACTGTAAAAAATGGCCACTTCTGGTTTCAGCTCCCTCAAGTAAAGAAGTTGAAAATCCACGCACGCGCGCGCAAGCACACAAACGCTGCCTTCTTAGAAGACAACGCTGGACAAACGTGACAAATGGCTTTTAAAAACGCATCAAAACTGAGACAGCAGGGTAAACCTCTTAAAAAGACACAATACTGAACATTCAAATGCTAAATGGGCGGAATCGCTGGGGACTTAAAGTGGATGAGCAGGAGAGTGAGTCACTAGTCAGTGGACTTTACCTTCGGAAAATGTCCTGTGGTCCAGGCAGCGCGGAGCAGTAAAGGGAATCAGAGCCCGCGCACCTGCCGCCAAAGCCAGTTGCTGTGCTGTGATGCTCCCCACACTGTGCGAGCCTGAGGGCGGAGGTTGCGAAGTGCGGGCGCAGGCGCTGCCCCTTTCTGCAGAATCTCGGGCTGCAATCCTGCACAGGCGAGGCTGCAAGGGCACAGTCCCCCAGTTTGAACTGTGCCTTGGCCGCAGAGCTCCACTACAAGCCCCTGCCGCCAAGCATTCCGCGGGAATTTGGCGGAAGAGCCCGTAGAGCTGAGGCCGGGCGCTGCCTCCAGCGCTTGCGCTGCGTGCCCGGGGCTAGCCCATTGGCGAGAGCACGTCCTGCACAGGCCCGCTGCAGGCGGCGCAAGTAGCTGTGCATCCGCGCGCCCGGCCTCTTTAGCGCAGATTCCCTTCCGTAGGGGCTTTGCCTCCGCGCCTTCCAAAAAGCTCCAGGCTTCAACATGGACCCCAGACTACTGCGTTTTCCAGGGCCAGGAAACCAGGTAGCTGGAGGTGGGGGTGGGGAGAGAGCGGGGATTCTTCCTTGGGCTGTGTGGTTTGGCAGCAGTGGTCTTCCTTTTTCTGCCCCACCCCCATCCCCACCCCCACCCCCTAACCCCCACCCCCACCCCCCACCCCTGGCTTCTTCAGTCATAAAAAGCTAAACTTACATTCTTGACCCTCAGGGATTTGAGTGGGAGAGAGAGAAGGTGAGGCTCAAGTCTTTAAAAAAAAAACTTACTAGATCACTTCTTTGCTTCTTTGAACTGCAAAGATTAGTCACTTGTTGAAAATGAGGACAAGGTGCTTTCCTTAATGTTAAAACGACAATGGCTGGTGCAACGTGTTGGTGCAGTGTATCTGCAGCCTGCTCCCCTTTTCTAAATTTTCATAGTTCAGAGGTCCCGATAAGCTTTTGTGTTAGCATCGAATACCTGGATTTTTCCATTGTCATTTAGGTAAATCCTGCCCAGTGCCCTTGGGAAATGGTGTATAAACTCCTGTAATCCTCAGTAATTGTATACGTATATAAAGGTATATGAAAAAAGGAGAGAAAAATACATTCTATCTCAGTGTAGCAGGGAATAAATCCAAGAACACGTATGAAATATTTAATATAAAGAGGAACTGGATTTATTGCATGTATTATTTCTGAATTAATTTCACAAAGGTTTGGTAATCTTAAAAGTTTATTGGACATATTTTTAGTTTTCTTATATGCTAAAATTTAAGAAACATTCTGGATGCCAGGTGGAGACAAGTCTTTTCCTCAAGTATTTCCTTACAGTTAAATTTTGAACTTAATTAGCCAAGTGCAAATGCCAAGTTGATGCATATACAACACACACCTCAAAAGCTGCAAGCTGGGATAGAGGACTGATGAATGGGAAAAAAAAACAAACAAACAAAAGAATTCCACTAATTTTTGGGTTTGCATTCTTATAATTCTGTCATTTCAACATTTAATTACATTTATGTTGTTTTTTTTCTTCCAATTTTTTTATTGGAATGTAATAATTATACAAAATATGGGTTTCGCTGTGACATCTTATATGTGTATATAACATATTTTGATCCTTTTCATTCCCCTGTAACCTCTCTTATCTTGTCTCCCCTCCCCACATTAGTTGCTTTCTTCTTTCCAAATACTTCATTCTACTTTCATGGTTTTTCTTTGTAACATAGGTTCTGTAATTGAGGGAAAACATTTCCGAGTCTGTCTTATACTACTGAATATGATGATCACCGATTCCATCCATTTTCCTGCAAAGACATAGCTGCACTTTCCTGTGTGGCTAAATAATAATCTATTCTTCATGTATGCATATTTTGTCCATTAATCTATTGATAAGCACAATAGATTGATGCCATAATTTGACTCTTATAAATAATACTATAGCAAATATGGGTAGGCAGATGTTTCTATTGTAGGATAGGTGGCTTACATGGTAATCTATATATATATATACATACACATACATACCTGTACATTTGAAATCTATATTGACTTCTGTACTAACTGAACAATTTGCATTCCCATTAACACTGTGTAAAGCCACCCTGCAATCCTCAAGATCATTTGAGAGCTTTTTGTTTTCATTAACTATTTATTTGTTTATCGTGTGTACATGCTTAAGTTTGAAAATCAGACAATAATGTGGTCCTGGATTGAACTTGAGTCATCAGTCTTGATAGCAAGTGCCTTTACCTGTTAGGTCACCTCCCATCCTGTTTTCTTGGTGATAGCCATTCTGAGTAGCTGAGATGGACTCTCAAGTGTTGTTTCAATTTGCATTTCTCTAATTGCAAAAGATGTTGATCATTTTTTTCATGTATTAGTTAACCATTTTTACTACTTTTATTTTTATTTATATTCAGTTCATCTGCTTATTTTTCCATCTAATCATTCATTCCTTTAGGGTCTTTTTGTTTCTTTGTTTTTTGTTTTTAGTTCTTTACATATTCTGGATATTAATCCTTTGTCATATGAACAGCTGGCAGAAATTCGTCTTTTCATTCTGTTGATTATATCCTTGCATGTGAAAAGGTATTTTTAAATGAGTGTACTTATTTATTTTTATATAAGGCATTAAATATTGAGTATGTTTTACATTCACATTTATTTAGTTTTAGTGAAAATCTAATTATATCACTTTCTCCCTTCTTTTCCTCTTTCCAAGGCCTCCAGTTTTCCCCTTCCTCCATCCTCTCTCATGTTCTCCCTACTCTCAAATTTATGGCCACTTTTTCTTTGATTATTATTGGTTTTTCATACATAAATATATAAATACAACCTGCAGACTCTGTCTGATGTTGCTTCTGTGTGATTTCAGGGTTGACTAGTTTGTGTCAGATAACCAATTTGACAGCTCATCCCTGGGAGAGACTAATTCTTTCTCTCTTAGCAGCCATTAGTTGTCTAGAGATTTTCTTTAAAAGTAGAACCCCTTGAAATTCCCTCCTTCCTTGTCAGCATGTGTCTTGGAGTTCTCATTGTTCAGGCAACTGTCTTTTTGAGGTATCATGGATGTAGCTTCCCTGTCATTTCTAGGAGACACAATCTCACAGCAGGTTTCTTGTCCTCTGGCTCTTACAATCTTTCCATTTCCTCTTCTAGCATGTTACATGAGCCATAAATACAAGAGTTGTGGTTCATGGACATCACAGATGGATAGGGCTACTGATTGCTCCTCTATCTTGGCAGATTGCTTAGTATCTTCTAGTACTATGATAGCTATACCACAAGAAGGAGGCTTTCAAGTTAAATCCAACTCTATTCATCTGAGTCCTGTGTCTGAAGTGTTAGTTGTCTTCAGCGATAGGGACTCACCTTCAATCTCTGGGAAGCAACCCAGGGCAGCTGCAATAGCCTATAATGTTTTGGGAGTCTCTTGGACTACCCAGAGTAACAACTCAAGTGGAAATTTCTCATACCAGGCACATGTGAAAGCTTTTAAATTTGATGGCATATTATTTATCAGATCTTGATATTATTATTTCCTGGACTGCTGGAAAACGATTCAAAAAAATCTTTTCTGATTCTAATATTTTGAAGGATTTCCCATTTTCCTCTGGTAGTTTCAGAGTTATTGGCTTTACATTAAGATTTTTCATTTATTTTAAATTGATTGCTGTATACAGGGTACATGAGAGGGACTTAGTTTCATCTAAATGTGCATGTCAAGTTTTTCAAGCAATATGGATTAAATAGACTATACTTTCTCCACTGTCTTTTTGGAATATTGAGGAATCTTTCCATCGTCGAATGTTATAGTGGAACACTTGGAAGAAGTTTTTGTTATTTTGGTTTCTTTAAAAATGCAAAATGGCATTTGGATTAGGTTTGCATGCCCACCCCAGCTGTGGTATAGCTTATGTGTTTATGAGTTGGATTTGGAATGCTTGATGCAGGTGGCAATAATTTGGTTAGGTGCAGTTTATACTGGCACCTGTAGCTTGTCTTTGGGATTGTGTGCTGCATGGGTTTATGGGAACTTTTCACTTAGAGTACAAAAAGTCTGAAGCCCTGAGAGTTGTTGTGGGCATTAGTTGGTGGTTTGTTGGTTGGGTTGCTGTCATTAGTGTGATAATTCCTAAAAAGACAAATGTTGGAGAGATTGAGTTTGCAGATAGTGAGCTGAGACGCTAGTCTGACTCGCTGTCAGCTAGTCCTCTTCAAGCTTAGGACAGCCTAAAAAGAGGCTGTGAAGATTTCTACCTTTCTCTCATTCTATATCAGGTCTGCTTGCAAAAGTAGTTAAAATTTCTTTCCTTTCCCTTTCCCTAAATTGAGGGTTAAAAGATTGTAGAGTACTTCTATATAATGTCATATTCAATTTCTTTGTACATTGTTTTAATCTGTTCTCTATAGCAGTCTTTCACATCCTTGGCTAGATTTATTCATGGAGAGTTTTTTGAATTTTTAATAGACATCTTATTTTCAGTAGTATAAACAAAACTGCATTGATGATATAATAAACATTACTTCAGCCAATTTTTTCAAGCCCAAAAAATAACATTCCTGAATTACAAATTTACACTTTGCTTCAAGTATTGTGAACTCCATCCATATTGACTTTGGAATTTTAATCTTGATACTACCCTGTTTCTTGTAAGGATAAAACTAATCGGTGGCCAAGTCTGAAAAACAAGTACACACTTCTGTTATCTGAAAATTTCTACCAATATATCAGCTTTCCAATAAATCCTCACACTTAAGATATATTAATTTACAAGCTGCCTATCAGTGCTGAAAGATAACTGACACTGTGATTTGCTCAGATATTTACTAGAGAAAATCATGTTTGAAAGATTCACATTTTTAAAAAAATCACTAGATTTAGAATTGAATGATCTAGACACAACTCTTTTAGGACCAAAGGAGATAAAAAAGGAAGTTTCAGTGACTCCAGAGGCTAATGTACTAATTTAAGAAGGTAGGTAGTCTACATTCTTTTCAAGTTTTTTAATAACCTCACCCTTCCTTTTTTTTTTTTAAGTTTGGCCATCTATTGGATGAAAATATGGGATCTATCTTTGATAATATTGGCATGAACACCATGGCTAACAAAGACAATGCAAGTAAGTAACCTGAGTTTTTGCTTGTTTATGTTGTTTTTACAGCAGGGTCTTGTGTAGCTCAGGCTTCCTTAAACTTGTTATATAGTCTAGGCTGACTTTGAACTTTTAACCCTCTACCTCCCAAATAGTAAGATTACAAGTATGTACTACCAAGTGACCTTGAGTCTGTAATTGAACTTTTTTTTTTTAATGATATTTGTCTCTAGATGTCCTAAAGTGGCAGAAAGACTGCCTGCCACACAGCAAGGCTCTGGATTTAATTCCTAGTTTCACAAAAGAAATACAAAATACCTTAATTTAAAAGACGGGTATTTTTGAAAGACCTTTTAAAGGTACCCTACAACCTAGAAAGAATGGTTTCTTTTTCATCTCTCCCTATGGAGTGTATGTAGAATTTAAAAAAGAATTTAAACCCTAAACATCAAGTATAGACTACGAAAAGTATTTTTTCTTTGAAACTCAGCCCATTTTTTAAAGTACAAGCTGACTAAAAGTCACTCATAAGCTTGAAAACCTGTTAATTATTTCTGATATTAATAATTGTTGGTTTCTATTCTTTCTTTCTTTTATAAGTAAAAGTGCTAAGAAAAAATCTTTACAGTATATAGTCCCTTTCTTCCATATCTTTCATTTATAAAATACTCATGTTAAAGAATAAATATAGCAGAGCAACAAGGAGTAAGTTTGCACAGTGGATGGAAAATTGCAAGCCACACAGACCTGAAGTTGCACCTAACACCCAGAAGGAGATTCTGGAGTCCACAGTTGAATAGACTCATCGTTCTTAAAGGTTTCAAACAGCTGAGATGGGAAGCTGAACATGATGTCTGATCTTGATTTTTGCTATCCAATAATTGGGTTTTTTATGTACAGCCTTTATCATGTTGAGGTTTAATCCTTCTAGTTCTAGTTTCTTCAAGCCTTTTTTTTTAAATCAAATTTTATCCCATTTAATCTCAACAAAATTAATGTGTGGGAAGATTTATCTTCAAGGTGAGGGTACTAAAACACAAAAAGGGTCAGAGATTTCCCATGAGTACACTGAACTTTAGTTATGAAGTTCATATGGATCAGGCTGCCTGACCCTAGATTGTTTCGTGTGAGACAGGCGTGTGTGTGGTATGTTTGGGGTGGCTCACAAAGGGGGCTGGACTCTCCCTAGGCTATGAAGTTAGTAGTACAGACTCAAAGCAAAGCATGCATGGATTGAAAGTCATCTTAAGAATATAAGAGCCAGAGGGGCTGGAGGACACCAAGAAAACAAGGGCCACTAAATAAACATGATCAAAGTTCATATGAACTCAGAGAGATGGAGACAGCATGCACAGGGACCACACGGTTCTCTGCATATATATTATGGCTTCCACTTTAGTGTTTTTAAGGGATTCCTGAGTGACTAACCAGCGGGTCTCTGATTATCATGCCTTCTCTTGATCTCTTTTTCCTTCTGTTGGTTTTTCTGGTCCAAATTTGATGTCGCAGTTTGTTTTAATCTTACTATATTTTTGTTATATTTTATAATTAAAAAAGAAAATTGCCTTAATTTTAACTTGCTATTCCTTTCCCCCACTTGTACTCACTGACACTCTCCAGTTATACCTCAGTGACACTGTACATTGAGCAGATACTTATGTTAAACACCTACTATACAATGAACTAGTGAAAAAAATCAGAAATGAAACTCTTGCCCTCGAAATCCATACCGTATAGTATATAATGTGGGGAATGTTATCATAAAGGCAGGATTTCTGAGTTAGTTAGTTTCTCGGCTATCTCTTCATGGATAAGAAGGTATAGGAAAGGATGGTAATCCAGACCAAAAAAAAAGAAGTTTTGAACAGTGACTCAGAGCTCACAAATAAGAGCATGTGATAGAAAAGAAAATGGCAACATACTGTGTTTCAAATTGAAAAATTAATGAGAGAAATTATTTTAGAGAAGTTACTATAGCCTGGATTGCTGAGGAACGTATACAAAGGAATGTATCACACCACCTAGGTTTTAACTTTCCTTTCAAACCTTGTTTTGTTACTTGCCTCGTTGCAAAATCCCCTGACAAAAGCAACATAATGGAAAGTTTGTTTGGGTTCATAGAGCCAGGATATAGTCCTTAGTGACTGGGACATAATGTCAGCAGGAATTTGAGACAGCTAGTTTCATTGTATCAGCAGTCAGGAAGCAGAGCCAGATGAATGCTTGTTCACCTTCTCTTTATTAATCAGTCTGGGATTCTAGCCCATGGAATGGTGTCCCCACAGTAGGCAGATCTTTCCACCTCAGTTAACCTAGTCAAGGCAATCCCCTCATAGCCAGGCAGTGGTGGCACACGCCTTTAATCCCAGCACTTGGGAGGCAGAGGCAGGCAGATCTCTTTGAGATCGAGCCAGCCTGGTCTACAGAGTGAATTCCAGGACAGCCAGAGTTACAATAGAGAAACCCTGTCTCGATAAAACCAAAAAGAAAAAAAAAAAGATAATCCCTCACGCGCATGTCTAGAGACAAACCTAATTTAGATAATATGTCATAGGCATACATAGAGACTTGTGATTATGGGTTTTTTTTAGGTTAATGACTATTATTAACAATCACAATCAATTCCTTGTCAGCTTGACACCCAAAACATTGCCTTTAAGACACAACTTTCCACCCCTTGCCCCTATAGACTCATGGCCTGCTTATGATACAAAATGTATTCAGTTGAACTTCAAAAGTTCTCCATAGTCTTTAATACTTCTAACACTTGATAAACATCGAAAGCAGTGGTTCTCACTTCCTACTGCTGCAGCCCTTTAATACAGTCCCTCATGTTGTGGTAATCTCCAACCATAAAATTATTTTCATTCCTACTTCATAGCTGTAATTTTGCTACTGAGCGGTGTCTCAGTTCCTAAGACTATCAGGAATATGTGTTTTCTGATGGTCCTGATCCACAGGTTAAGAACTGGTGGTCTAAAGCCTGAGGCTGGCAAGCTGGTTTGGATTTAGTGGTTTAAATGTACCTGTTTCCAAGGTTGACAAGCTGAATTTGAACCCCAGAAACCCACATAATGGAAAGAGAGAACCTATTCCCACAAAGTATTCTCTGACCTTCATTCACATGCCTTGGTATGTGGACATACACACATGCACACAAAAGAAACATCATAAAAATTAATAAAAGACCAACTCTCACCAAGTCTCATCTGAGATTCAAGGCAAACTCAATTCTTAGAAAATCAAAAAACAAGTTACACACTCTTAACATATGGTAGCACAGAATAAGCATTCCTTATCCCAAAAGGGAAGAATTTAGGCATAGCAAGGAATAGAGCAAACACCAGATTTTTCAGATTCGTGTCTGGTGTTTCAGGTTCATAATAGAATCATCTGTGCTCCAAAAGGTTTGGATAGCCCTCCTCTTCCAGTTCTGCCACCTGTATCACAGATAGCCTCTCTCTTGAGCTGATTTCACTTTATGCCTATAACTAAACTCAGTGGATGTCCCCATAGCCCTGATACCTCCAACATCCTAGGGTCTTCATTACAACTTAGACTTCACCTTCACAGCCGCACACTGTCCTTTTAGGGCCTCCTTGCAGGGACTCTAACCCTGTTACATATTGCCTGGCCTCATCAGCTGTGTGAACTGGTGCAAGACTCCATTCAAGACTCTTTCAATCTTGCATCTTTGGTACCTGCAAACCCAGCACCATGTGGATGACTGCTAAATTCTACTTCTGGTTCTGGTGGGTGTCTACCCATTCACCTTAAAAAAAAAAAACTCCAAACAACCAAAAAACCTCTTCTGATAATTAGACTATGAACATTTTAAAGCAGATTTCTATTATCTCATATCGTGCAGCTAGGGTATTTAATGTCATGGGATTTATCCTAGCTGTACTAAAAGATACTAATAACACTAAAAATTGTTCAACAGAGAAATCATGGTATTGCTTCTCGTTACTAATGAAATATGATACCTTCTAGAAGTTTCATATTTCTGCATTATATATTTAAGTCTGTGATATATTTTCAGTTATTTTTGTGAAAAGTTTTTATGTATATAGATTCTTTTTTTTTTTTAAATGTAACTGTCAAACTGGCCCAGCACAATGTCTAAAAAAATCCTATGCTTTCTTTACTTACATGATTTGGCTTTTTGTGTGGGAAAGATCGGATGACTATATTTGTTCATGCCTATTCTTATCTAGTGTTCTACATTTTAGCAATGCCATATCTTCTTGATTAATGTTGCTTTATAACAAGTGTTTAAGTTTGTTTTTCTTGATTTTCATTTTTTTTAAATTCCAGGTCTTTGTCTTTCTATGTATACTTTAGAAACTGATATGTGTTATCCACAAAATAACTGGCTATTATTTTTTTTGGTATTGCAATGACTGATTCTTGAGATCAAGTGAGGAGAGTTTGTAGAAAACAGGTATTTTATCTTTCCTTGTAGGATTCACTAGTGAGATTATCACAACCTGGTGCTTCCTATTTTTAATGGCTCAGTTGTTTATTCAGATTATTTAATAGACAGAGGCCTGTTCAGATTATATACTATTCCTTGCATGAGTGTTGCTAGAGTGTGTCTCTTAAGAAAGTGTTCTGCTTCCTCTAAGTTCTCAAATCTGTAAATCTGAAGTCAGTCATAGTATTTTAAATTATTCTGTTAACCCATGTGGTCATTAACGATGGCCCATGCTTAGTTTCTGATACTAGTAATTTGTGCCTACTTTCATGTTTTCTTTGGCTTCAATAGATACCTATCATTTTATGGAAAGTTCTGTGAACTGTAGCTAGTTTCACTTTTTTAAAATTTCAGTTTCTTGTTTTCAATTCCATTGTCTAGGTTTATTTTTTATTCTCTCTTTAGTTTCTGAAAATGGAAGCCTATGTTACTGATTTTTGGTTTTTCTTCTCTTTTGGTTGACTTGGTTGTGTGTATGAATACTCAGTGGTATACATTTCCTTTGAAATTCTAAAGTCATTTCTATAAATTATCACTTTACTGTTAAAATTGGGAAATTAAAAAAATAGATGAACTAATTTCAACCTCTGATATAGATGATTTTTTAAATTTATTGCCAGAAGGTGGTAGTACATGCCTCTAATCCCAGGACTCAGGAGGCAGAGGCAGGTGGATCTCTATGAGTTTGAGGCTAGCCTTGTCTACAGAGTGAGTACCAGGACAGCCAGAGTTACAGCAGAGAAACCCTGTCTAGGGAAAAAAAAAATATGTCCCACATGTGTAACTGGTGCCTGAGGAGGCCAGAAGAGGGTGCTGGATCCTCTGGGAGTAGAGTTACAAATGATTGTGAGCCATCATTTGAGTGCTTGGAATCAAACCTGGATCCTTTATAGCAACAGCCAGTACTCAACTGCTGAGCCATTTCTCCAGGCCCCCATTAAAAAATCAGATTAATTCTTTCATTGGTACCATCTGTATATATACACACACATAAGAGCACACACAGACATACACATAGGCACACACCTGTGTGACAGCACAGTGATGACTGAAAATAAAACTGCTGTATAGCAGTTTTCTTCAACATAAAACCTTACACCTTGGAGGGCAGCTCATTAAAACACAGCATGTCCCAAAGGGAGATGAAACATTCTATCCTGTAAGGAATCTCATTAAGACTCAGTGTATTCTAAAAGGAGGTAAAACATTCCATCCTGCAAGGAAACTCGTTAGACTCAGGAAGTAAACAACTCAACTGCTTCAGGAAGTCCTTAAAACTGACAAGATCCATTATGCCTCCCCCTTCTCAAGCATTTCTGAGCAGCAAATACTGCTGAGAAAAACTCTCAAGCTAGGAGAAGTGCCTGGAGAAGATATTCTTCATTCTGTTGAGCTTACTGCAAGTGTTGTAGCTTTTGTTAGCCGTCACTCATGCCAGCCTGGTCTTTTGGTGATGCAGCTGTCTTTGAGTCATTCCTGTTCCCATAAGTAGCCCTAATAAAACTCATTGGTTCACCAAGTTAAAAATTCAGTGATACCTTCACTTTGATTTTTTGCCAGTTCCCTGAAGTGAGTAGACATTTGTTATCTCTCCCTAAGGATAATGTCATACAACAAAAGTATCTAGAAATTGGTGGATTTTTTTAAAGAAGGATAAATTTGAAATTTGTTATGGTTTTTAGTTAGTTTGAGTCTTTAGTTATAACACAGTGGTTAAAAACTCTAGTGAAACATCTATACCCTTGATGGCTTAAAGAATGAGAATACAGTATCTAAGACAAACAATATGGCTAGAAAATAAGGAGGGTAAAGTGACAGCCAGAGAGGAGGTGGCTAAATAAGTTCTTCGTACAATATTTGCCAAATCATTGGCTTGCCTCTGATTTCCAAAGGTGTATGTGAGTATATTAGTCACTTTTGCATAACTGACAAGTGGCCTAAAAGAAATGGTGAAAAAGAGGAAAGATTCGTTTTGGCTCAGAGTTTCAGAGTGTTTGTTTGTTGTCCATGGTCACTTGGGTTCATCACTATTACTCTGTGGTGAGACACAGCATAAGGCTAGACAGGGCATAGTGGAGCAGACATGCTTATCAAATTGGGGTCCAGGAAGTAGAAGCAGACAAGTTAAGTGTCTGGTGAACAGCATTTCAAAGGTATACACCTCCAGTGAGGTACTTCTTTCAACCAGTGCTACCTCCTAGTAGTCTATTTGGCTCTGAACTCTTCAATGGATTAATCCACGGAGAGACATAGCACCCTATGACTCAGTCACTATTTAGTATTGCCACCAATTGAGGATCAAGCTTTTAACATGGAGCCTTTAATTCACTGGAGTGTGTCCAAATCATAACACTAAATTAAGATTAAAAACTGATTTGATATTTGAGCTATTATTACACCACAGAGGAAATAGAATTGACCATTTGGTGTCAGTTAAATAAATTGTCTGGTAAAAAAAATTATTAGGTAATATAGGATTATATGAATGTGCTGAAATACTATAATTTTGAAATGCCTTTAAAATTTAAGAAGTAGAGATTGGAAGTACGACAAAGGAAAGAGAAGGTTTTGTGAAAACAATAAATAGGACATGGATCTAGAACTCAGGCAGGTAGGTAGCAAACGTTTCCTAGAAGGTATTATGTCTAAGCTTAGAGTTGAAAGATGAGAAAGAATATATAAAAATAAAGGGAATACATATAGAATAGATGGTAGGACTTCCCACTCATAAGGGAGAGTCTTTCTGTGATTTTGTTCCTTTGTAGTCTGCCTATAGGTAAGGCAGGATTTTGAAGTATTGGGAAAAGAATGGTCCATTCCCTCAGATGCAGCCCAGACTGGCCGTCTCTCTTTATCACACCGGAGTAATCTCCTGTTTCCACATTTTACATTGCTCGTGTTTTGTTTGTGGATAGATGAGATAGAGGGAAGCCTGATCTCAGTCTGCTTGAGACCAGTGGGAATATCTCAAAAGATACTTTGCAGATGTGATTAAATTAATTATTGTGACATGGCTGCATTACCTTCTGTTACCTGGGTAAGCATAATGTAATCATACATGTCTTATGAAAACTGTGGCACAAGGGTCGGTGATGGAAAGGGAATATGAGAATTGAAAGAAGAGGTTGCTTTGAAGATAAAGCATTAGAAACCAAATAATTTACAAAACTTGTAGAAACTAATAAAAGAAAAAAGAAACATTCTCCCCTAACAAACTCTGAAGGGAACTGAGACCTGTGGATCCATTTAGGTATCTATTCCCAGGACTATAAAATAACATTGCTTTGGTCTTTCTAGGCACCAAGATGATAGGAATCTTAGGTCTGGCACTGACCACAGAACCCAAGTCAACCTTTAGCACTGTCATGAGAATTGTAGAACATACAGAGAAAAAATGCTCACCTGGAGAGCAATTAATTTTATAAAAGTGACAGAGCTCAAGTGTTCCTCCTGCCAGACTCTTCAGAGTAGCATAGCAGGCCTGTTATGCCTTTCTGGAGGGCACCTGACCTCAAGGATGATATATATATTTCCTCTCCTATTCTTTGTCTCCTTTTCATTAAGACCTGTAGCCTCTAAACTACATAGATTCAATTAATTTTGACAATTTAGTTTATATGACATTAGTGACGATAGGATTCCATATAATTATGAGTTTCTTCAGAAGAACTTTTTTGAGTCATAATTTAGAAAATGGGCAAAACTGAAAGCTTGGTTAATAGGAATTTTTTTTTCTCATTCCTAGACAAAGGAGATACAAAGAACTTTAAGATTATAAAGACAACAGAACTTTGTCTTTAGCAAATTTTAGTTTGGGGGATGCTTTTATTTAATAGTGTTTGACCTTTGATTAACAGCAAAAACAAAACAAGAAAAACCTTCCTTTCCTATTACCCCATAGTGTAGTTATTCTTAAAACAAGAGATGTCTCCAAAGTCTTTGCAATTTCTCATCCTAGTACTTGCAATCCAGAGGCTGTGAAATACTAAAGGGATTCTCATAGCAGTTGTTGCACATCTCAGAGCCAGTAAGAAATCCAGAGGAAATGTAATATTTTGAGGTGGGATACATGAAGGACAAACATAAAGCACTCCGGGACAATTTAAAAATAAGGAAATTCTGGGACTGAGGAGATAGCTCAGTGGGAAAGAGCACTTGTGAAAGCATGAAGACCTCTGTTCTGACCCCAAGCACCTATGTGAAAAAAAAGCTAGATGTGGTCATACAGGCCAGTAAACCCAGTATTATATCAGGATGAGTCAGAGGGACCTATGGGGCTTGCTGACTACCAGTCTATCCCCCAATCAGTGAGCTCCAGGTTCAGTAACAGGACCTAATCTCAGGGGAATTAGGTAGAGAGTGATCAAGGGGGATACCCAACATGCTCCTCACATCTCCACATATGCCCACATACGTGTGTATATGTATGCACCCACTACATAAATACATTAGCAAAATTAATCAACATTCTGAGGTTTACCTATAAAATTAACTAGTCTTTGAATTCTAATGTTGATACAGGTAGTAAGTAATATGCTTCCTTTTATATGGAGCCAGAAAGTCAAATTGTAATGACTCAGAATCCATGCATCTGATTAGGTACAGAGATATGGGACAGTTCTGTGATCATATATCATCTTGTGCAATGACTACAAGAGTATTTTACTTTATATTTGTAAATTTTCACTAAAGTTTTTCCTTCCTTCTTTCCTTCCTTCCTTCTTTCCTTCCTTCCTTCCTTCCTTCCTTCCTTCCTTCCTTCCTTCCTTCCTTCCTTCCTTCCTTCCTATGAGATAGGAGCTCATATATCCAGGCTAACTACATATATCCCAACTAACTTTATAGCCAAGGTTAACCTTGAACTTCTGATTGTTCCACCTCCACCACCCTATTTCTTGGACTATAAATATATACCACCAGACTTGGTTTATGTTGTACTGAGGATTGAACCTAGGGCATCTTCCATTGTAGACAAACACCCTAACAACTGAACAACATCTCCAGTTACTACATTTATTTTATAATTGATAATGTATATATTTATGAGTTATGGCATTATAATTTGATAAATATACACAATGTATCATGATCATATCATGAGTATTAGAATTATTCTATGTGTTGACAATCTATACATTCTCTAGTTATATTAAGATAGATAATTAATGGTTGCCAGGCAGTGGTGGCTTCCCAGCACTTGGAGGCAGGAAGATCTCTGTGAATTTGAGACCAGCCTAGTCTACAGGGTTCCAGGATAGCCAAAGTTACAACAGAGAAACCCTGTCTTGAAAAACCAAAATGAAACAAACAAACACAAAAACAAAAAAGATAATTAATTGTTACAGACTACAGTTATGCCACTATGATGTGGAACACTGGAACTACTTCCCAACCTCTGTGTTTTGCTATGAATTATCTAAGTTCTCTGTATCCATCCCACCACCTCTTCATACCCTTTAATATCCACAGTTCTATTCTCTACTTTGTGATCAACTTTGTGTATGTGTGCACATGTGTGCCTGTATGTGGAAGCCAGAGGACAACTAGCTATCAGGACATGACCACTGAGCCCCAGGACTCTATCTGTCTTCATCTCCCCACTGTTGGCATTACAAGAGTGTGCCACCCAGAACTAGGTGGAGTGGCCAACCAATGACTGGTCTGAGAGCCATACCTTGAGAAATAGCTCAAGCCTGACACTGCCTGGATAGCCAGGAACCGGAAGCTAAATAGCCCTTAGGCCTAGGCCTTAGCCCTTAGAACCAAGCATGAATAGAAAGTAAAATCATTGAAATGACTCCTTGTAATATCATGCTATATTTGGAGATCAGTGTCTAGCCCAATCATGACCAGAGAGGCTCCCACGGGCAGCTAATGGGAGCAGATGCAGAGACCCACAGCCGAACATTAGGTGGAAAGAATACAAATTGGAGCTCTCCATTGGATCCCTTCCCACGGAGCTTGGGGAACTTCATGGATAAGGAGAAAGGATTATAAGAACCTGAGGGTCAAGGTCATCAGGAGAACTCAACCCACAGAATCAGCTAAGCAGGGCTCATAGGGGCTCACAGAGACTGAGGTCATGAGACATGAGCTAATGGAGCCTGCATGGGTCTACACTGGGTCCCCGGCACATATTGATAGCTGTGTGTTTTTGTGGGACTCCTAACAGTAGGAGTGAGTGTGCCTCTGACTTATTTGCCTGCTCTTAGAACCCTCTTCCTCCTACTAGATTGCTGAGCCCAACCTTGATATGAGGGTTGGAGCCTAGTCTGATTGCATACTGTTGTGCCATGTATGGCTGAATATCCCTGGGATGTCCTTTCTAAAGGGAAACAGCGGGGGAAGTGGAACTGGAGGAAAGAGGAGGTGGGTGAGGCAGGGAAATGGGTAGGGATGTATTGTATGAGAGAAGAATAAAATAAAAACCAATCAGTCAAACAAAACACCAAAAAAAAAAAAAAAAAAAAAACCAAGAGTTTGCCATCACACCTGACATTCTTATGTGGATTCTGAAGATAGAATTCAGGTGTTCACACTTGCAGATAAAGTACTTTATCAACTGAGCAATCGCCTCAGACCCTGTGATCAACTGTTTTAGCAACATAACTGTTTTCCTATGCTTGTCTTATTTGGCTTAACACAGAGGTTCTCAACCTATAGGTCACAGTGCCTTTGGGAGTCAAATGACCCTTTCACTGAAGTCATCTAAGACAATCTGCATATCAGATATTTTCATTATGATTTATGACAGTACAAATGGCAGTTATGAGGTAGAAACAAAATAATTTTATGGTTGAGGGGCCACCACAACAGGAGGAACTATATTAAAGGGTCGCAGCCTTAGGAAGGTTGGGAACCATTGAATTAACATAATGTCTTCCAGCTCCAGCCATGTTGCTGCAAATGAGGTGATTCCAGTCTTTTGTGGCTTCGTATATATATACATTGTACATATTCCATGTTTTAAAATCCGTTCATTCAGTCATTGATTCCATATCTTGGCTGTTGTGACTACTGCTACAATAAACATAGAAGTGCAGATGTTTCTTTAATATACTGATTTAAATTCCTTTGTATATATACTTAATGGCATTAGTGAGTTATATATTGGTTCTATCTTTATTCTTTTGAAGAATATATACACTGGTTTCTATAATGTATGTATTAGTTTGCATACCTGAATTGGCCATACATTAATAATAATAACCAAAGTTTATTATGTTTATATTGTTTTTTTACAATAATACTAGGGATCTTTTAAGAATTAGATTTTATGGACTGCTTATTCTGAGCCCTGTACACCTGTAAGTACTTAAATGTGTCATTTTACTTAATTCATTGTATTATATTTTTATTATATAAAATTTAAATATGTTTTGATCATATTCCTCCCCTACCCCAAGTCCTTCCAGATCTTCTCCCTTCCCTACCCATGTAACTTTAAGTTCTTTCTCACAAAAAAACAAAAACAAAAAACAACAAAAAAAAATACAACAATCTCCTAAACAAGAAAACAAAATAAAACAGCACCCCAAAAGGGGAAAAAACCCACCAAACTAAATAACTAACCAAATAAAAGCACACACATACACACACACACACACACACACACACACACACACACACAAAATAAAACTGTGGAGTCCATTATATGTTGGTCAACTACTTCTAAACATGAGGCCTGTCCTGGAATGGTTGAAATACCCAGTGTCACCCACTCCATTGGAGAAATTTGAGTTTCCCTCTCCTAGCAGGTATAAGTGACAGTTCAGTTGTTAACCTTTACCCTAGTGGCTAGGTTTTCATTCTTTTATTCATCCATCCATTCACTCATTTTTTAAATATAACAAAATAAAATATGATAAGAGAAAACAAAAACTTACATCAAATTTGGGCAAGGCAAACAACAGAAGGAAATGTACCCAAGAGAAGGTATAAGAATCAGAGACCTGCTCATTCCCTCACTCAGGAATCCCATAAAAATACTAAACTCAAAGTCACAGTATATACAGAGAACCTGGTGCAGCCTATGCAGGCCCTGTACATGTTGTTTCAGTCTCTATGAGTTCATATGAGCTTTGCTCATTTTTGTTTCACTGAATTCTTAAATGCTCTAAGATGTGACAGTCATCATGTCGGTTGCAGACAAAGAGAATGAATCACAGAAAGAGATGAAAAGACGTTTCCATGGTCACACTGGAAGCTAATAATGAAACTGATATGAATCAGTCAGCCTGATCCCAGACTGCTCAGTGAGTCAGCTAACTCCATAGAAGAGGCTAGGACCCTTAGCGGTGAAGCTGATATAGAAATCAAATTTGTGCCAGCCATATGAATCCAAATTCCCCCTTTCTTAGCCCACACCCTATCCTCTAGTCTTCTGCCATATGCAGATGTCCGTGAAGGGTAGCCCTTTCCCCAACCATTTTTCGCTGATATTATATACTGAGTATATATCGATTACACACCTACTACAGACAAGACTGTGCATTGGAGTTTGAGGAATGGACATATGTTAAAATAACGTTATGGCGCTTAACGGAGAGTCCAGCACTTATTTTCCAATGCTTTTTATTAATCACAAACTATGTCAAATCTCAGGGAATTCTATACCCGGGCAGCTAGGCCGAGAGCTCACTCCAAGGCTTCTTCACCCCATTGCTCTCCTCTCCATTCTCCTCCCCATCGTTCTGCTCTTACTCCTCCTCCACCTCCTACTCCCCCTCCCTCCTTGCTCCACCCCTCAATCCCCAGGTGTTTTCTTCCTGTTTTCACACAGACCCTCAATCAACAAATAACAGGAACCTCCTGTGGGGGGGGGAAGCTGGGGATGGCACAGAGGTATAAACAAGTAAGAGACTAATCTTAACTAAAATATTATCCACAACTAAACATACCACAACAGACATAACCCTGCTGTCATTCTAGAGAGAAAGAAATATAGTATGTGGGCTAGGACAGTCCTAACAAAATATTACAAGCAGGTAGCATAAACCGCAGAGATCTGTATGCTCACAGATTTTGGAGTCTGAAATCCCCAGATTGAGATGTTGTCAGGAATTAATTCTCCTGTGGACTCTCTCATTGGCTTTCAGGTAGTCTTCTGTATTCTCACCTTTCCTCTGCATGTGTGCATTGTTGCTATCTCTTGATGTTTCAGAATCTTTTCTTATATAAAGTCAGTAGTCAGATTAGATTCATTCAGTCCTTAACCCAAGTAAACAGTTTTTTAAATGCTCTGTTTTCCTAAGTTAAGATGACAGTAGCTCTCAAATAGGATGAGATGAGGATCTAGGCACCTGGGCACCACATCCCAGCAGTTCTTATGCTGCTCGTACAATTTTGGACAATTTCAGTAACAATAGTTTTTAAGACATAATAACATGTGGTCTGGGACTATACTTCGATTTACTGAGCATTATTTATGTATCAATCACTAAATGCTCCCACACATATACACATATATATAAAATTTCATCCCCAAAGCAAATGCCATTATTTTTCCACATTTTTGGAAATGAGAAATCCCAGATTTTAAGAGTATGTTAGTCTGGTTTCTGTTGCTAATAACACAACTCTACAGACTGAGTAAATGATTAAGAAAAGCGATTGACTTTGACTCAGTTGTAGAGATGTGAGTTGATCTGGCTCTGGTGTTGGCCTTTCTTTTGCTGAGAGAGTCCTGAGGAAACATAGGGCATCATATAATGTGAGAGGGGAGGGAGAGTCAGACAGACAGACCGAGAGAGAGAGATGAGAATATCTTCTGGCCTTTCTTCTTACAGAGCCATATATGGGAGCTCTGTCATAATGACTTTTTCTAATCCTAATGACCTCTGAAAGGCCCTACTAGGATTAAGTGCCTATATGAGTTTTGAGGGCACAAACCATATTCAACCCGTTGCAGAATGGTTCAAAATGACTGCTTTTTCATTTACCAAAAACAGTATCCCAGATTCTAGCTATACATCTACTGAATACACAGCCACGTCTTTAGCTATTCTGTTACTCTGTTTACCATGGAAAATCTTATTCTAACAGTCCCTTAGCTCTGTCTTTGTCGCTTTCTCTTAGAAACACAAAATCTCATTAGCATCACCAAATTATATAGTAGTTCGCCCATATGTGCCATTAATAGAAAAAAATTCTCCCTATGTTAAAGAGGTTTTATGAAAATTGAGCATTTAACAGTGATTAAACTCCATTAAGTAGGCAATGTGTTAAGTGTAAAATGGATCTCCTATGAATGAGTTAATTTTTACAAATAAGCATCTGCTTTACTTCACATTCAAATAGGACTAACAGTATAAGGCAAAGTTAAATTTTGATCTCTATTCAAATAGTAGTATTCAGTTAGAGTGTCAGTGCCTTTTGCCCCTGTACACAGGCAATATGGTGTAGGCAAAAAGGAGTGGACCCTTGAGTCAGCTGTAGTTTTTAACTACCTTATGTCAATTTGAGACTTGAAGCAAAACCATCTGCTCCTCAGATTGTGTTTGTCTATGTTTAATTTTAAAATAATGAAATATGACTCCAGTGAATATCCCAAGATCAGATCATTTCCAGCATGCAGTATACATGGAGGAACTGCTCTCCTTTGGCACACTGACAAGCTTGTATATGCACCATCTAGGCAAGGTTCAACCAATTTTCCCCAAGACTGTAGGAATGCCATGTATCCCTCCTAAAACATGGCAAGACAGTCCGCTATGTGAGATGCTACTTCAAGGCCATTTTGAGAGAGGCTCCTATGAAGAAGTCTCTTGTCACCTCCCTAACTCTAGCGGAGGTAAACTTTTCACTTTGTTCCGCCCTCCTTGCAGAATATAACTGCAGGATCTAGAATGTCTACTCCCTTGCTGTAGCACTGAAATGACTCCTCAGCTACAGGATTCCTCAACTCATGCATATTATCTGACCTATTCTGATGCCATCTTCTGAGACATGAGAACTAACACCATGTTTTATTTTTATTTCATGTGTATGTGGGTTCTGCCTGCTTATATGTCTCTGTACCACTTATGTATCTGGTACATGTGGAGGCTTGAAGAGGGTGTCCAGTCTTCTAGAACTGGAGTTAAAGACAGTTATGAGCCACCAGGTGGGTGCTGAGAATTAAACCCAAATAGAAGAGTGGTCAGTGTTCTTAACCAGTGAGCCACTTCTTCAGCCCCAACACCTTGTTAATACAACCTTTGTCATCTATGTTAAAGCATAAACTGGATCTAAAATGATGTCTTTCCAGGCAAATCTGTCAACTTGTCTGACATTCTGCTTTCAGGAATATCAGCTACCACTTCAATCATACCTATTTTGAACGTTAGTTATTATCATAGTCCAGATATGCATTTTGTCAATCAACATATTTATACTTCTATGCATTTGCTATTTGTTAGAAAACATAAAATAATAAGTACTATTGGAACAGATAATATATGGAATATCATTTTCTTATATAAATATGTATTCTTATATAAATATAGTTTTCTTACTAGTAATTGGATTTTTATCTGATAGCATGATCATCTAGCTGTAAACATACAGAGTCAGATATCATGTGTGTTAAAAGTCTAGCTACTAGAATCACAAATACTAATCATTAAAAATTCCATCTTGTTTTAAAATGGTGGTAAAATACACTGAATATAGTATTTACCATCTTAAACATCTTTCCTCTCCCACATTCTTTTTTATTTTTATTTTTACTTTCCCTTTTGGCTTTCAGTTGTTGTGAAAGACTTGGAGCCTTCTGTATGTTTAACATATATTCTATCCCTGTCTTCTCCATTTTAAACATTTTTAAGTATTCCAGAGTATTAATTATATTTCCACTGTTGTGCAGACAGTCACTATGGTTGTTTTATCTTGCAAATGAAAACTTGATGTACCTATTCCTACCCTATACCCTCTGGTCCCCAGCCTCTAATAAATACAAATCTATTATCTGTTTCTGTGAACTTGAGTGGGGCTCATACACCAGCTAGTTGTGATGTAGGCTGAAGCATGAATAGAGTCACTGGGGGCACAGGACCCTACCTAGTGCTGACACAGGCTATAGCATCCTCCTAGCCTAAGGAGCTCTATACTGTCAAAGGTTTGTGGATGAATAATGGGAGTAATTCCTTGGAGATCAAGACTGATGATACACTGGGCTATACCTTAATCTCACGGCTATAGGAACCTAGACAGTATAGGGATAGTGATTGTATCTCACGTTCACTCAAGGGCCAGAATAACTTAAGCAGCCAAAACTTGAGTCTGCTCTATTGCCGGGCAGGTCTAGAGGCTCCTTCTGTGTGCTCTGGTACATACACAGGGCTTTTGGATTTTGCCTAGGACTCCATCTCACCACTGTAAGCCTGGCACTGAGTTCCAAGATAAAGGCTTGTGTTTTGTGCCTTGATCTCAAGCAGGTGTTCTTCTGCTTCAGGTTTAATACAGGGGTGGTAGAGCCAGTCACCTGTCTGCATGGTTAGTGCAATTCTAAATGTTCAGTCTGTGGGCACAGGCTGGAGGCAGAGGTTACAACAGTCTCTGTTTGCCACTGGATTTCAACACTGGGGATCTGATGCTGGATTTCAAATTAAAGGCCTGGACTCAATTCCTTTTCCCTCCCCAACTAAGAAGGGGCTGATGGGGCACCTAGTCCATTCCTGCCTTCCTCAATGTGTATTTTCTTGTTATAGTGCTAAACAAAGCACTAATGTGTTTCACTTGGCTTCCTTAGTTCTTGTGACATCATTCTTTTGTATAAATAGCTAGTTGCAGAAATTTGTGAGTCTATATAGAGATGATCCCTGGAGAATCAGCTATTTTACTGTACTCCTATTTCTGGGCTATCCATCCTGTCCCATTGGCTAATATTTCTATCACTTTATTTTTAACCTACCCATGTCTTTTAAAATTATAGGTTGATTTGTAGAACACAATATAAAATTACTTTTTAAAGAATGTATAGGCATTCCATCCATTTAATGTGTAGTATTGCTTTTACCACGTTAATAGGTATTTACTTTCCTCACTATAATTAACGGTAGAGTATTTACATCATCTTTAAAAGAATTCCTACATGAATTATCTGCTGTCTGTCTTCCAGCCAGTCACCCATAACACTTAAATAATTACTTAGAGGCATAATAGCTCTAATTATTTCCGTATTTCAGTTATTTTATGTGAATGGAATCATTTAATATGTTGTCATTGGCAACTAGCTTCTTTCACTTTGCATAATGTTTCAGAGTCTGTATTATAGCAAATATCAGCATTTCATTTTATTTTATTTTTGAAATGAAAATATTTTTTTCATGCAATATTTCCTGATTTCAGTTTCCCTCCCCAAATCCTCCCCACCCATCCAACTTCATGCTTTCTTTCTCTCTCTCTCTTTAGAACACAAACAGGTAAACAAGCAAACAAACTAGATTTTCTTTTAAAAGGACAGGAAATATACACACAGACAGACTCAAACACACACACAAACACACAGGGAGAAAGGGAGTACCCATAAAAAAATCACAAAATTGGAAAACAATATGCAAAGAAAAGATCTCTAAGGCCAAAAAAAATGTTCCGACAGAACATTATTAGACAAATCCCTCCAAAAGTACTTTTGAGTTCATTTTGTTTTTGTTCATCTACTTCTGGGCATGGGGCTGGCCCTTAAGTGTGGTTTACATATCCAGAGAGACTCTATTGGAAAAAAACTAATTTTTCCTTTGAGAACAGTTTTCAATTGGAGATAGCTTCTGGGTTGAGGATGGGACCTTGTATCTACTTTTCCTCTAAGCACTGGGACCCCATCTGGCTTACACCTATGCATGCTAACACAATTTCTATGAGTTCATATATATATCAGTCTTCTTTTGTCTAGAAGACACTGTTTCTTTGGTGTCATCCATTCCCTCTGGCTCTTAAAGTCTTTCTGTTTCCTCTTCTGCATTGTTCCCTGAGCTTTTAAAGGTAGGGGTTTGATGAAGATAGCTCATTTAGTACTGAGCCTTTACCCCTACTGACTAGAGTTCATGGTATAGGAACATACTATGCATAGTACCAGAGGAGAAAGGTAAACAGCAACCCAGCTACAAAACCCACAATCTACAATGGTGACATGTTTATATGATATGGTGGTGAAATAGAGGCACAAATGTTGTGGGAGTAACCAGCCACTCTCTGCTTCGATTAAGGCCCACTCCATGAGATGGAACCCATGCCTGACACTGCTCATGGAGTCAAGAACCTGAGACTAGATAGACTGTGGGCCTAGGAGAAGCCCAAATACTATTGTTTTGCTAAGTGAACATAGCAATAAAATGATTCCTAATGACATTCTGCTATAACCATAGATCAGCGCCTCTCCCAGCCATCATCAGAGAAGCTTTATCTTGTAGTAGATGGAAACTAACACAGAGACCCACAACTGGACAATGCAGAGAGTGAAATACTTTGGAAATTTCATTTTTATTTTAAATAGCTTCCTATTACATGGGATGTGCCACATTTAGTTTATGTATTCATCAGTCAGTGAACATATGGATTGTCTCTATATTTTCCCTATTGTGTATATTGCTTCTATGAATATTCATGTACAGATATTTCTTTGGAAGATGACAGCACCTGATATTACCAGGTGATCTTTCACCCAAATATTTATCAGACCTCGTAGTACTTGGCCAACCTTGAACTTTGTGTGAGTTTAACTATTCTGATTGCTTCTTTGATTCTGATGTCCAGTACAGTGTCCTTGTTTACCTTGTATTTGATGGCAGAGTGCTGCTCCTGAAACCCAATTACCTTCTTTGTATTTACATTTCCTGGTTCATCGGCTGCAGTTCCCACTGTAATATCTGGCTTATAGAGAAAAAAAAGAACAGAGTTCTTCAAAGATATTATTACAGTTGAGATTTGAGCATTCTTCAGACAATCATCTTCTAAATGTTGTTCTCTAGCAAGCATTAATATTTTGAGCAAGGAACCTTTAGGAGGAGGTGCTGGAGCCCCAGTACCATGGCGATGAGGTTGAAGTCTGTTCCAGACTCCCCAGCGGGGAACTTCGGCTTACCAGCCATTCTGCCCCTTCCTCCCCTTTGCTGTAATGATGACAAAAGTCTTTCATTATGTCTGCATGGCCTAGTGATACCTTAGCTGGCCGGTGTGAGCTGAGAAGGAGAAGCAGCCATTTTTTACTCAAAAGTAATTGTCATTGTAAAATATCTTGCAGGCTTCTAAGTCCTGGCATGTGTAAAGCTACCCATTCATATTGATAGTAACAGACAGAAGCAAAAGGGGCCTAGATAGAGAAAAAATAATATGCACCAAACAGCTAAAAACTGTAAAATAAAAACCTTCCTTGCCTACATGGCACTCTGCTCTGGGGCAGATGGAGATATTATTCAGCTAACAGTATTAAGTCAAATGTTCTTTCTTAGCAAACAAGGTAAGTCTCAGGAGGAAGGACTCCCAACCCCCATCCTGGGAGTGACTACATCTACATAGGAAACCTGTGAAGGCCTGAGCAACATCTGCATATCAAAAAACTATTTGGCTTTTTAAACCTCTTCCCAGAGTAATTCTCTCTCTTTCTGTTGTGGCCCTTTCCCTGGTAATGTATATTGTCAGTCTCTCCCTCCTTCTCTTCTTGGTGTGGTTTTTCCACTGACAAGGCACATTGCATTGTCAGTCTCTCTCTTGCCCCTCTCTTTCCTTAATATGTACACTGTTAATTCCCCTATTAAAAACGCTCCTGTGTTTTTACTTCTAAAGCGTGTTCCACGTGTCATTTTAAAGCGAGATCATGCGTGTCATTTCCTCGGGTCCCATAAAAGAACGAACTACCCTGTTCTTTTGTCATTCTTCATTTTCCTGCGCTCGCTCGTACTCCCTCCTGCGTAGGTTTCCATGAACCCATTTGTGGGAAAGGCTGGTTCCCTCCACAAGGAGGGGCCTAATTGCTGAAAGTAGGCCATTAAGGGTAGACCTCTGAAGTTTATAGCTCAGCCTCTATTTCTAGCCCCTTTCCTGCTTCCTTGTCTGCCACCATGTGAAGTATCCTCTGTCATGAACTGAGCTACTCCACCGTACCTTCTCTGCCATGCTAGACTCAGAACCTCCTGAAGTATAAGCCAAAATGTCATTCCCTAATATGTATCTGTAGGTATTCTGTCTCAGCAGTACCAAGGGAACTAATGCAAATATTTTGTTTTTTGTCACCATTTTTCACAGTATTAGACAAAAGTATGTTTTCTGACCTTCCCAGTATGAGCGGGTAGGTCTTAAATAACATTCACGTACCAGCTTCCCTATGTCTTTCCATCTTTTCCTTTATATTGATCTAAGATAGGCCTGGCATTCCTAGTTTTCTTGCTGTGGGCCACCTTTTGGTCTGTGTTCCAACCAACGAGGTAAACAGTTGAGTCTACATTCAATACCCATGCTAAGTGAGTGTATATACCTAAATTAATTTGCTCCAACCATATATGTTTGCCACCATTATCCTACACTCATGTTTGTGGTAGGGTACAGTGTTGAGATCTAGCTTTGCTGTGCAGCCTGATCTAGCTTGAATTCACAATCCTTTCCTCAGGTTCCTAAGTACTGGTTTTGCAGGCAGGTTTCACCATGCCTTGTTCATATCACACTGTTGATATCTGTTCCCACATGTCCTCCTCAGAAGATTTATCTTTTGGAGTATAGTAGGCCATATTTGGTACCTTACCTTTAGAGATCTTCTGAAATGTTGGTCTAATTACAAGTCAAGAAGCAAAGAGAGTGATTGGGGGTGGGGCTTAAGGAGAATCAGTATTGTTTTTTAAGACAATCTCCAAAAGAGAGGTTATTACAATTTCTTCAGACAGTGGAGAACATAGAGATTGCCTGTTTGCTGAGAGCAGCGAGACTGATTAACACTGGGAATAGATGGAAGCTAATGCTAGAACTAGGAAGACTATTAGTCACTGAAAAAGCAATCTTGTTAGAATTGAAGAATTCAAAATCCCTAACCTTTATAAGTATATTTCCACATGATCCCACATTACAACTAATAGAATCCTATCCTTTCCCAGTTAATGCCTTGTCTCAGTTGGGGTTTCCTTTGTTGTAATAAAACACCATGACCAACAAACAACTTGGGGAGGAAAGGGTTTATTTCACTTCCACTTCCGCATCAAGTCCATCAAGAAGAAAATCAGGGCAGGAACCTAGAGGTAGGAGCAGAGGCAGAGGCTACGGAGGAGTGCTGCTTACTGGCTTGCTCCTATGGCCTGTTCAGCCTGCTTTCTTATACACCCCAAGACCATCTACCCAGAGGTAAAAATACCCACAATGACAACTCTCACATCAATCACTAATTAAGAAAATATTCACAGGCCAGTCTGGTGAGGGTTTTTTTTTTTATTTGATGTTCTTTCTTCCCAAATGACTCTTGCTTAAGTCAAGTTGATATAAAACTAGTTGGCATATCCCCCACTTTAGCAGAAGTCTAGAACATCAATTTGCATTGCATTTCAGCCAGTTTCAGGATAAAGTCTTTTTGTTTGACAGCAACCCCAGCCTTTTGACAAAAGTAGTAATAAGGATCTCCTTCAGAATACACGTAGAAATTCTTAGAACATATATACAATATCTCAGTTTGGAATTTATCTAATTTTTGTACCACTTTGTCCAATATCATTACAAATATCAAACCACCCTCATTGTATTCATTAGTTTTTCAGAAGTGTTTGAAAGTATCATATACACATTACTGCTTAGTTATTCCTTGTGTCTATAAGTACAATGCAGATTTTTAATACCCTACTTCCATTTCACTCTCTCAGCTCTCTACTTTGTGTTTGCTGTTGAAGATGTGATACTGCTCTGGCCCCCCCTGCTGCTGCAATGACTCCCCACCATTATGGACTCACTCTTTGGAACTGTAAACCAAAATAAAGCTTTTTTTTTCTTAAGTTGCCTTTGGTCATGGTGTTTTATCACAGCAACAAAAAGGCAAACTAATATAGAACGATAACAGAAAATGGGTTTGTTGCTGGGGAAGAACCTGGCCATGTTCTATTTTTTGGGGGGTGTGTGGAAGACTTTGGAACTTTGAATTTGAAAAGCAGTTGAATTCTGCAAGCACAGCTTAATGGATCCTTCTAGTAGGATCCTGGAAGACAGTAGTTTTGAGAGCAGTATGGACTGTGGAGGCTCAGGTCAAGAAGTTTCTGAGGCTGTGATGGAGCCTCTGGCTATACAGATGATGTAAGGCTCACATAGACTATTAGGTATCTCTGGTCCTGAGTGTGGGAGCTCGGGGAGTACCTGGCTGTAAGAGTCATTTAGATTACTAGCTGTGTCCGGTCCTTGCTGGAGTTAATATGGCCTGGCCCAACAGATAATGCAGATCACCAGGCTGTTAATCACCTCTTATTCCCAGATTTCTGGATGGAAGAAGAAGTTTTATGTCCATTCCTGTGAGGGGACAATTCTTTGTGCTTAACATTCCTGGTTTCTTTGGAGATTAGGGGCACGCGGGCTTCATGCTGTGCTCCCAACATAATAAGATTATGAATGCCCACACAACAATTCAGAAAACTTATCGTTAGCATTGTTTGTCTAGAACCATTCCTGGTCCCCAAATCTCTATTACTTAGGGTTATCCAGAGAAAGGGAGCACACAGAGGATATTCATAGTTTATTATAAGGAATTGGCACATGAAGGATGAGAAATCTGCCCTCTGTAAGCTGGTGATCTATGGAAACTGGTCATGTTCAGAAAACTGAAACTGTGGTGGCATAAGTAAAGGACAGACGAATGATGTCTTAGGTCAGCAGTCAGGCAGAGAAAATAAATTATCCATCCCTCTAGTTTTAGTTCTCTTCAGTCTCTGAACTGACTAGATGATACCTACTCACAATGATGAAGGCAATCTGTTGCATTTTCTGTCAGTTTGAGTACTAAGCTCATCTAGAAATATTCTTACACACCTAGAAATAATCTTAATCGAGGCACTTAATATTCCAGTGAGTTTGACACAACAAATTAGTCATCATCCAGATGTTCTTTGTTTTCTCTCATAGATTTGAATGATCATATGGTTTCACCCTGAGATATTCTTTTTAGTTTTTCCTATGTAACCACTAGCAATAAGTTCTCAGTTTATGTTGATCTGTTAATGGCTTTTATTTTGACATCAGTAAAATAGTTTCTTTGATTTATACATGCTTCTAATTTCAGAGGTTCTTTTTCTTTAAGTTTGGGTGGAGTACTTTGAATATGTTAGTGTATTGATTTTTTTCTGTCATTGGGACTTCTGGGAAATCAAGAGTAAACCTTACTGGGCTTCATATGTGAACAGCAGGTCAGAGTTTTGTCCTGTTGCTTTCATGAATTACTCTTTCTCTTTGATTTTCTATATCTTTACAATGCTGTGTGTGTGTGTGTGAGAGAGAGAGAGATAGAGAGATAAAGAGAGAGAGATTATTCTATTTGAAAATAGTTCAGCTTCCTAGATGTATTCAATAAATTTTGGATAATTTGAACTATTAATTAAAAAAAATTATCTTGCTTCCTTTCTCTGTTGCCTCTCTTTGGCACTTTTATATTATTGGACCAGGGCTGAAGCCTTATACCCTGGAATAGTCAATATCTTAAGATGTAAATGTTGAATAAAAGAGTCATAGAGAGGTGTTATTCAGTGTAGGTGACTTCTTAAGTCTTCTTCAATTGCTCTCATGAGAACAGAAATATTGACTAAGGTGCAAGGGCTGCTGTTCCCAAGTGGGCATGCTCAGAATGAAAAGGGGTTCTTTCCTCACAACTGTAACCACTTTGAACTTTAACTGCAGTAGATAGCCGGTGGGAGGGAGAAGCGCCAGTATTTGTTCCCCATAGGAAATAAGAGTAAAAAGTGCTCTCCAACTGGAGGGTGGGGACTGTTTTTGGTTTTACCTGACTGGTAACCAAAGAAGGAACCATCTTATTTCAAATACCACTGACTCTGCCTTTCATTATTGAATTTTCATATATTGTTCAATAAATTTCCCTTTATTTTCTGTCTTAATCTATGGACATTTCTAAAGACATTATTTTTTAGTTATTTAATTTTTGAGACTTTTATACTTGAAGACTGTATTTACAGAATTTCCACCCCTCCTTCTACTTCCTCCAGCTCTTCTTGTGTCTTTCCCACTCCCTCTCAAGTCTCAAGTTCATGAGACTCTTCTTCTACAATCATATTGTTTTACATACACATACACACACACACACACACACACACACACACACACACACACCTTCCCTTCTGAACCCTTTGAGTGTTGCTCTAATGTACATGTGTTTATTTTTTGAAAATTTTACAAGTTTCCTTTGGAAGCAGGTCTGCATATTTTCTCATGCTGTCATGCTGGAAGTTGACTTCCTGAATTTATTTTAATACACAATGACATTTTAAAATTGATATACATAGATTGGTATATATCATTTAAAATAGTATTCTCTCTCATTGTACTTCTTCCCCACTTTCTCCCCTCTTTTTACAGCCCTCTCCAATTTTTAACTGATGATTTTATATAGGTATATTTTCTTTCCTTTTCTCCCATATGAAATGTACTTCTTTTAAAATATTTTTCTAGTGTCTATCCTAGCTCTGCTATTTACTTTTACAACTAATATAAATCTATTTTCAAATAATCTTTACAACTTCATGGGTTGGTGCAGCTACCTGAGAATGCCACCAATTCTTCCTTGTATGCCCTTAGAACACTCCTGTCCTTCATCTCACATATTATCACTATAATAACTCAATATATTATTATTGTTTTAAACAAGGTTGCCCATTAGAAATTAAAATCAACCGAAAGATAAAATATGATGGCTCTTCACTAGTGAGAACCCCTAGTAATGAGGGATAAGGAGCCTGAACAGGCATCTCCTGTAACCAGGCAAAGCTTCCAGTGGTGGGACTGGGACACCAACCCAGCCACAAAAATTTCAACCTATAACTTATCCGGCTAGCAGGATCTGCTAGGGCAATGGAGGGGCAGAACCCCACACCAAGGGAGGGAGATCGTGCCTGACACTGCAGGGCTAGCCAGAAGCCAGAGGCTGGATAGCCCGGAAATGATTACTGAAAATAATCCGCTATGCTCATAGATTGGTGCCTAGACCAATCTTCATCAGAGAGGCTTCCTCTAGCTGCTGATGGGAGCAGATGCAGAGGCCCAAGACTAACATCATGCAGAGCACCAGGAATCCTGCAGAAGAGGGGGAAAAGGTATTGGAGGGACCAGAAGGGTCGAGGATATCAAGAGAACAAGCCCCATGGAGTCAATGGACCAGGACTCTTATGGGCTCATAGAGACTGAACTGGCAGACACAGAACCTTCAGGGTCCCCTAAACATATCTTGTGGTTGTCTGGCTTGGTATTCTGGCAAAACTCCAATAAGTTGGAGTACGGGGGAGAGTTCTCTAACCCCTTTGCCTGCCCCTGGAACCCTTTTCCTCCTGCTAGGTTGCCTCTTCCAGCCTTGATGTAGAAATTAGTGCCCTGCCTTCTTCATCTTGTTAATGTCTGTTCTATTGGTAACCCAGGGAGGCCTGCTCTTTTTCTGAGGGGAAGCAGGAGTTGGAGTGGGTCTAGGGGAGAGGGAAGGTGGGGAGGGCTGGGAGAAGTGGAGGGTGGGAAGGCTGGGTCTGGATATATTGTATTAGAGAAGAAAAAAATATATACCAAGGGGAAGATAAAAATAAATTAAAAATAAAAAAGAAAGATAAAATTTCTTAATTTTACTTTCCCCTCTATTTATAAACTTTTATTTACACTTCTTTATGCACATCCAAGTTTCTGAGATACATTATTTTTCTTCTCTGTGTAGAAATATTTCTTATCAATTCTATAATGAAGATAACAGTTAAGCAATTCTCTCAGTTTTTACTCACATTAAAATGTATTTATTGCTCCCCATTTGAAAGATAGTATTTTGAGATATAGAATTTTAGAGAACTTAGATTTTTTTCCAAAGAATAAAGTATCTTATATGCTGCTAAAGAAAAGGGCAATGTAATTCTTACCTTTAGTCTCAAAACATGAGGTATTTTATTTCCTCTCTGTGTTTATATTGGGTTTGTGTAATCATCCATTCTTTATGCTTTCAGTTAGGATAGTTAACATTGGCATATGTTCAATTTGATTTTTTACTTGGCCTTATATTTAGACTAATTTTTTATTCTTTTAAAATTTTGCTCACGTTTTGATAGTATTCACCCCTCCTTCCAAATCTTCCCAGATATACCAGATGTACCCTTTCCTTACTCACTTTAACTTTATGTCTTCTTTTTGTTGTTGTGAAACCAATCAAGTCCAATTTCTACTTTCCACATATTCTTGGATATGTGGTCTTCCAATAGAGCATGCTTGACTTAACAGAGGCTGCACTCTTAGAGAAAACTGACTTTCCTTCTCTCGGTGGCTAACAGTTGTCAATAGATCCTCAGCTAGGGCTGGGACCTTGAGAAGAACTCCCCACTCTATGGTGAGAATTGGTCTGTCTTGGGTTGTACAGGTCTTTTGCGTGCTGTAAGTTCATGTGTATAGCTGCCCTGCTATTCTGGAAGACACCATTTTCTATGGCTCTTATACTCTTTCTTCCCACTATTCCACAATGATTTCTGAACCTTTAGAGGAGAGAGTGCAGTTCCATTTAGGGCCAAAGTCCTGTAACCTCTTAGTTTCTATGCCTTGTCCAGTTGTGAGTCACTTGTGTTAATTACCATCTATTGCAAATAGAAGCTTCTCTGATGATGGTTGGGAGATGCAGTAATCTATGGGTATAAAAATAAGTCATTAGGAGTTGCTATAATAGTATGTCCATTTAGCAGAATAATTGTGGTAGGTTCTCTCCACAGTCCTATGACCTATGGTACCAGTTATGGGTTTCATCTTGTGAAGTGGGACTTAAGTCCAATCAGAATGTAGTTGGTTATTCTCATGATATTTGTGACACTAATGTACTGTTGAGTATGTCTTGTCAGGCCAGTTATTATTGTAAATCACAAGGTTCAAAGCAGAGTAAGATTTATGATTACTCTTCTGCTCTGGTAACATGTATAGCACTTTCTACCACTATGAAAATTAGTCCATAGGAATAAAACTTTCAAGTAAGTACCAGATTGATTCCATCATGTTCTATGACTCAAGAATGTGGTACCTTCAGCAAGAAAGTCTTATTGTCAAGTTCTGGAGGGTAACCAATAACACTGACTACAGCCTATAATGGTTTGGGTGTTTATGGAAACTCACTGGCCAACAGCTCCAAAAGAAGTAACCCATTCCAGGCTCTTTTATTTATTAGCCTGTGGTATCTAATGGGAGCATTGTTGCCCCATTAGGTGGCGAGGAGAATGAGACTAGAATCTTGTAATGGAGTTAGAGAAGACATACTTCACTTCCATTACCATACCTCTGCATATACACCAAATAGTGGTATAGCGGAGCCACATTGTAACTTTCTCTTTAGCTTTTTTGGGGTACCTCCATACTATTTTCCACTATGAATGCACCAGCTTACATTCCCACCAACAGAACATAAGGGCTTCTCTTTCCCTACATGGCGATTGTTTTTTCTTGTTTGATTGTTTTGTGGCACTCCCTATGTGGCACTGGCTGGACTGAAATTCACTAGAATGGACTTGAACTCACAGAGATCTGTCTACCTCTGCATCCCCATTGCTGGGATTAAAGGTGTATGCCATCATGCTTGGTCTCAATACAGTTTGAATTTACTTTTCCTGATGGGTGAGTTTTCCTGATGTTGGAATATTTTTGAAATATTCTTTGAGTGTTTGTATTCCTTCCTTTGGGAACTAACTCAATTATTAGCATATTTTATAATTGGCTGATATGATTTTTATTAAACATTTTTAAAGGTTAATTTTATTTCTGGGGTTGGAGAAATGGCTCAGCAGTTAAGAGCACTTGCTGCACTTGATGAAGACACAGGTTCAGTTCCCACTAATCACGTGACAGCTCACAACTATCTAACTATAGTTCCAGGGATTCTGACACCCTCTTTTGTCCCCTGAAGGCACTAGGTAGACACATAGTGCACATATATTCATGCAGAGAGAACATTCATGCACATAAAATAAGAACAAATACATTATAAAAAAACTTTTGAAAATCTATTTTATTTTAAGATTAGTTATATGTGTTTATATGTGTTTGAGTATATTCAAGTGAATACAATGTCCCACAGAAGGCAGAAGAGGGCATCAGATCCCATGGAGCTGGAGTTACAGGCAGTTGCCAGCAACATAACATGGGTGCTGTACTGAATTCTAGTATTCTGCAAGAGCAATATACACATTAAACTGCTGAAACCAAGTTCCAAGGTACAAGGTACAATTTTTTGTTGTTGTTTTCTGGGTTTTTGTTATTATTGGTGTTGGTTTGTTCCCTTTTATTGAAAATAGATTCTTTTCTTACACAATATATCCTGATTACAGTTTCCCCTCCCTCTACTCCTCCCAATTCCTTTACACTTCCCCTCCCATCTGGATCCATTCCCTTTATATCTCTCATTAGAAATGAACAGGCTTCTAAGAGATAAAAAACAAATCATAACAAAGTGGGGTAAATATAAAACAAAAACCATCACATTGAAGTTGGACAAGGCAACTCAGCAGAAGGAAAAGAGCCCAAGAGAAAGCACAAAAAATTTTAGAGTTCTTTATAGATTTTAAATGTTAATCACCTGTCAGATATATGGTTTGGAAAGACTTTCCCCCTATTCTGTAGGCTGTGCATTCCTTCTGTTGATTATACTTTTGCCTTACAGAAGCATTTTAATTTCATACAATCATCTTTTGTCATTCTTTTAGGAAGTCCTTGCTTACACTCACACTTTATGTGTTGTGCCAATATTTTCTTTCCTCAGGCAGTTTCAACAGTGTTGGTCTTACATCAAGGTCTTTGATGCACTTTGAATTGGCTTTTGTGTAGAGAGAGTAATAGGAATCTATTTTTATTCTTTTACATGTGGGTATCTGTTTTTCCTAGTACAACTTGTTGTAAAGGCTTTTAGCTACTCATGTATATTTTCAACAGTTTTGTCAAAGATTAGATGATGGTAACTGTATTGGTTTACTTATTGGTTGTATATTTATTTCTGTTGTGGGATATTTTATAGTTATGGATAATATTCCTGTAAGCTATCCTTGTAAGCTGTCCTTGTAGCACATAAAAGATTTGCTTCCTACCTGTAAACAATGGAGTGGCCACTCAGTTCTCCATATGAATAGGAGATTCCTTAGCCTTAAGGCAGCTGAAGGTTAGGCTCAATTTATTTGTATATTGGAGGGCTGGGTGGAGACAGGAAGGATTTGAAATGAAAAGGCACCTAGGGCTGGGGAAGGGAGGGGAAGCAGGAAGAGAAGCAGGAAGAGAAACATGGAATGAACTCTGCCTAGCCACCTGGGTATTGAATCCCTGAGAACTGACATGGCTTGTAATAATAAAAAGCATTGAAAAAATTCAATAATGGACTCTAATTAAAACATTGTACATAATTTAACAATTTCAGTGTTCTACCTCTGTTTTTGTACATTTGGCTCCTTTGTATTAAGATTAGATATTTAGATACCTTCAGCATTGATCTTTCTGCTTAGGTTTACTTAGAATATTCAGGGCTTTTTGTGCTTTCAGATTGCTTTTTGTAATTATTTGGAGAATATCATTAGTGTTTCGATGTGGATTGCGTTGAATCTGTAGACTTCTTTTAGTAGTATAATCATTTCAGAATATTAATTCTGACAACTAGTGAAAATGAGAATCCTTTCTTCTAGTGTCTTCTTCAATGTTTTTGGTGAAAGAGTTTACCAGATAGGTTTGGGTTGACTATTAAGGGTCTTTTAATTATAGGATCATGCCATCTGCCAATAGGGATAATTGACTTCTTGCTTTCCTTTTATGGTCTCCTTTATTTATTTCTGTTTCATTTTTCTCTGCTGAAGATTTTGAGCATTATATAATAAGAGTAGTCTCCTTCATCTCATTCATGATTTTAGGCAAAATGCTTTTAGACTCCCCATAGTTAGTATAATATTTGCTATAGATTTGCCCTATAAAAGCAATTGTTATATTGAAAATATATTCCTTCAGGACTTGTATCATGGAGGAATGTTAAATTATGTCAGGGGGCTTTTTCTGCATTTATGGAGATAATCATGTGATTTCTGCCTGATGTTTTGTGGTTTGACTTGGTCTTTTTTTCTATGAGCATAAGATTTATTATTAAACTATTTATGTGAGATCTTTCTGATACCTTTTAAATGTAAACACTTATATCTATGAACATTCCTCTTAGAGCTGCTTAGGTATATCTCAGAAGTTGTGGTAAGTTGAGATTTGTTTTTTCCTTTTGTTCTAAGAATCTTTAAAATTTACTCCCTGATTTCTTCAATGAGATACAAAGTCATTCAAGAGTACATTATTGGGTTTCTATGTATTTGTGTCATTTTTTAACCTATTTTGCTATTGATATGATAAAATATACAGATCTTGATCCTTTTTTATTGCTGCTTTCTGTCCTAGAGTAAGATCTATTTTAGAGATGATTCTAAGAGTTTCTGATAGATGGAATATCCTTTGTTAAGTCCACCTGCTCTATCATATAGTTTAACTCCATAGTTTCTTAATTGATTTTGAGTTTGGATGACTCATCTAAAGATGAAAACAGAATTTTGAAACTACCCACTTTTATAGTATCAAGTCCTATCACATTTTCTATGTGCATTAGTGTCTGTTTTATGAAATTGGGGACCTCAATATTTTTACGTATGTAATTACAATTGTTATGTATTTTTATGCATTAATTATCCTTTTTATTATATATAGTACTCTTATTTATCTCTTCGGACAAATTTTAGACTGTTATCACAATAATTACAGCAGCTTGTTTTGGGCTTCCATTTGCATGATAGATTGACTTCCATTCTTTCACTCAGTCTATGGGTCTCTTGGCTAGCACAGACAGTCTGTTTCTTAGAGACAACAGATAGTTAATTGGACTTCATTTTCTCTCTCAGTATTTCTATTTCTTCAATGATACCTCATCCTTGGTGGTTAGAATTTGTTGTGCTCACTCTTCATTGGTGAGTTGAGAATATTTATGTATTTGGTAACTTTTTACATTTATTTCCTAATTCCTATAATTTTGTGAGGTTTTTTTTTTTCTGGTCAGTTGGATTAGTGTTTCTTTTCTTTTTCTTCTATTAATATTAAGGGTTTGATGTTTTACTACGTTGAGCAACATATTTTCCTCTAAGTATCTTCTTCAGTGCTTGGTTGGTGGTCATCAAATCCTTTAGTTTATGCTTTTCTTGAAATGTTCTTAATTCTCTTTATATTTTAAAAGATAGCTTTGTTGCATATAGCAATATTGATTGGCAATATAGATGCACTCTTTTCCGACTTTTGGAGTAACTGATGAAATGTCTGATGTTATTCTTCTGTCTTTCCTTTAGTGAGTTGGTATTTTCCACATCATGTCTTTATTTTGTATTTTTGACATCTTGAGTATAGTATGTTTTCATACTAACTTATTGGGGAGACACAAACAAATGTCTATGTACCACAGACTAGCACCAACAACAGAAAAAAAGTATTATTTTATCAAAATCCAACTTAGTGAGGCCAATGAGTTTATTGGACTTGTTTATAGAACATAGGTGAGGTGTTACTTACAGGAGCATAGATAACTGCCAAACAGCAGAATCACTGCAAAGCCCCACCCCATCGTAGATAGTGATCTACATCACTATAGAGTCCCCTTTCAATTACCATTCCACTTTCTACGTAGTGATCTCCCAAGATAGCTCTCAGCTCGGGGAGGGAGTAATAGCTAGACTTCCAGGTGAGAAGCTATTGATCCTCCCTAGGGACTATAAATAGCTCATTACCTGTATACCACTGTTTTGTTATGCTCTGGTTGTCATGCTTAGCAGGGCAAAGTTCAGGATGGCATCTATTTTTACTGGAAGAAAAAACACTGCATAACATGTGCCATGAATAAATTCTTCTCTCATTGTGCCTGTTTCGGGTTCTACATACTGGTTTTTCAAGACAGGGTTTCTCTGTTGTAACCCTGGCTGTCCTGAAACTCACTCTGTAGACCAAGCTGGCCTTGAACTTGCCTCTGCTTCCTACCACCAGGCATAATGGCTGATCTTGGGGGTCAACTTGACTACATCTGGAACTAACTAAAAAACCCAAGTCACTGGTCACACCTGTGAGGGATTTTTAGTTAACTGGATCATTTGAAGTAGGAAGACCCACCTTAAATCCATATGACTTGAGGTCAGAATACCCACCATCAATCTGGGCCACAGCTTCTCTTGGCAGCCTAGATAAAGGACAAGGAAGAAAGAAGCCTTTGCTCTTTACCTGCTTGCCCCTGCTCTCACTTCACTGGCATTAAGCCTACCTCTTTGAGATTCAGATATATACTGAAGACCAGCTGAGACTGCCAGCCTTGTAGACTGAAAAGCTACTGGATTCTTGAACCTTACATTAATAGGCAGCCATTGTTGGACTAGCTGGACCACAGCCTGTAAAACACTCTAATAAAGCATTTATTAGATAAACAATATTTAGATAAATATTTAAATAAATAATTATTAGATAACTAATAATAAATTAGATAATTTATTAGAGTGTCTTACAGGCTGTGGTCCAGCTAGTCCAACAATGGCTGCCTATTAATATATATATTCTTTCTATATATATATTTTATTCATATTACATAATATGAATTGTATGTATTGTATATATTCACTCTATCAGTTCTTTTCCTCTAGAGAACCCTGAATAATACAGATGCTCATTTCTTTCTCTAGATTTTTGACTGTTCTTGCCAAGATTGGTCTCCCAGTTTCTTGAGGACTATCATGTTAGCATAAGATGTCCAGGATAACCCTGAAACCCAGGAAAAAATGATCTTATATTAAAAGCTGAGAAGGTTGTTTCCCAAAATAGCACATAAAACTGATCCAAAACACATATTCCCCAGATGTCATAGACAAATTTTCATAAGCAAAAGAATTATATACAAATATGAGGAATAGGGTCTCCAAAAGGGAGAAAATATTTGGAAATAAACCACCATCTGGCACTCTAGCTAGCTTTATGTGTGATAAGTAATAATTTTTAAGTATTTGGAAAAATGGGGGCAAATATTTTCCACCTCTGTTTTATCTTGTGCACGTAACAAAGACCTGGCCAATAAAATTTTAAAAATCAAATAGGTGGCCTGCTTTATTTATAATGTAAAATGTAAAATGATCTGAAAAAGAAAATGCCTAAAATTGGTAATTCATAACAAAAAGACTCTTCAAAAATAACCAAATGTTAAGTTATATGTTAAAATAAAAAATAATTAATTAAAAGCCACTTTTAAAGTTTATATCAAAACTAAAGATAAAGTCTAAAATAACTCCCTGCTCATCTTTTTCTTTGACTTTAGTTCTTTATCTCTGAATTATAGTAGTTTCTCTTGAGTAGTTTTTTTCCCCTTTTAGCTCTCAAGCTTCTATTTAGTTTATTTACATTAATTATTTTATATTATTAATTTCCGTTTATATTTATGATATTTATTTTATTATATTATATATACATAATACATTATATATAACTTATATTATTAGTAAAATAATGATTACATTAATTTATTTACATACAAATCAATTTTAAAATTCATTTCAGCATTAAAACAAAAAAAAAACTCAGTTTGGCCTAAATAGGGGTCCCTACAGCTTTGGGAAACACCCCAGGCTGTTAAAGATAATAAAATGGAGCTGTCTCTGTGTCTCCTCAAATCAGCCCTGGGGAGTTATGCTGAGACCCATCTTCAAGTCTCATTGGTAAGTCTCCCTGTGTGTCATTTGACTTACTGAACTTGTTAAACATTGGGTATGTTCTTTCCTTCTGTTTTTCTCACCGGAAACCCACTAAATATTTTAATACCACTGACACCAAACTTGACATTTCCTAGACCCATACAGACTCTGCAACTGGGTCATATGTAGAAATACATGGCCTTTTCTGACTTTCAGATTCTTGAATGAATAGATTTTAAGGATATGGGAGTTTCCCTAGGGATTTCACATAGAGAGAACAAAGGGTCACTAGCTAGAGGGAAACATGTCTCCCTGAAAGAATTTCTAACAGTTCTGGCAACTTGTCAAACTATCTTATTGGATGAGACTAAATCTCAGATGATGATGAATCAGTGGTGGGCATCATCACATCTTGACCAGGAGTCCTTGGATGTGCGTATCTTTGGCCCTGTATTTAAACTTTGATCTAACTTCAAGACTCTAAATGTGGATTGGAGAGGAGGGTGTTCTAGATCACTTTGTCACCCTTTCCAATGTGACCTCATTAAAGAAATCTTTTTGTTTTCCACTTTTAATTTGGTGCTTTTAATTGATCGTGTTGTGGTATGTTTAGTTGTGGATAATGTTTTAGTTATGATTCATCTTTTACTTGATTACACCTCTGTGCCATCCCCAGCTTCCACCCCCCACAGGAGGTTCCTGTTATTTGTTTATTGAGGGTCTGTGAGGAAATAGGAAGAAAAACACCTGGGGATTGAGGGGTGGAGCAAGGAGGGAGCAGGGAGGAGGAGGTGGAAGAGGAGTAAGAGGAGATCAAGGAGGAGAGCATGGGGTGAAGAAGCCTTGGAGTGAGCTCTGGCTAGTGGCTTTGGTATAGAATTCCCTGAGATTTGACATGGTTTGTGATTAATAAAGAGCATTGGAAAGTTCAACGCTGGACTCTCCATTAAGCGCCCTAACTTTACTTTAACATGATCGTTTGTGTTACTAATCCTTTTTCACATCTTAAAGAAATGGAGATAAGCTTTCTAATTTTTTTTCTAAACTGGGTGTACCTAATTTCATGTAATTTTGTCATATGTATCTATGATAATTGTGCTTATATACTTTTGGTTGTCTTCATGTTGTTTGTGCCAAAAAGATTTTTTTAAACCAACTATGGTCACTTCAGTTCTTTCTTAGTTCATTCTTGTGATGTACCAAAATTGTAAGTATTAGTTTTGAGACATGCCCAATTAAAATATATGTGCAGAATCACAAATGTAAATATTGTAGTCACATATTGAGACCTGAAAAATACACACTACTTTAAAAATTTGGATACTCTAAACATCTTAAAACCTATTAAAATTATACCTTTGTGTATATGTTTCACAAACCTTAAAATTCTAATTGTTTATATAAAACATTTGTTAGAGCCATAAGATTTCATTAAGCTATGAAATTTAATGTTATACATGTAGATTTTGATAAGGACTTCCTCCCAGAACAGATTCTAAATATAAAAACTTAAACAATTTTTATCTCATTGTATAATTGGTAACATAAATTCATATGATTTCTTCAAATTATTCTTAATATAAAACTGTTAAATGAAAGATAGTCTATTAAGGCTTGGCTATACATAAATTAATAGATATGTGTTTACTGAAGTTCTCTATGTTAAGATTCCTTTTCACAATGAGTATTATATAAAATATAATAAACACATTAACATTCAGAATCTTTGTTAATAAAAGTATCATGTATAATTATGTATATTTATAAACTGTCTACATGCTACTATGTTTGTTTTTAAATAATATATTTGGTACCAAATTGGCTTATAAGTAAGTACTCAAGTAAACTAAAGCTCTTAAGGTGATCAAGTTTCCTTTTGGCTCATAATAAAACTAAAACTTTAAGGAACAAAAAATTATGGCAAAAGATAAATAGAGTATATTTAATCAATGTGACCATATAGGTAAAACAAATAGAGATGGCTACTGGTCCTAAATCTTTCTTTGGGACCATTAGCATGAGTTTTTAAGCTTAATATTTAACCCTGTTTTAAAGGATAAGCTACACATAATCATACAGTTTGTATGGTCAAGGTGTTATCTCATCAATCCATCCCAATTCATGTTCTACAGCATGGTCCATATTGCTTCAGGATATAAATTAACTTTAAGAGTTGATAATTCTTACTCTAGGATACATTTTTTTTTTCTATTGGACAGTTGCTCTCTGTTGAGATACTAAACTCTTAATTCCAAAGATTAGCATACATTTGTTGCTTTTAGGTCTATCTTCTAGATGTGATTGTATATAAAAATGCAAATATTTTAAGGATTTTGAAAGGTTTTTTTTTCCACTACTGCCTCTTTAAAAATGGCTTTTCAAAATCCTTATTGTAGCCAGGCCTGTGTACTAGAGAACCCTAAGTATTTTTTTAAAATTGTCACTTTAAAAACCTACTTTGAGGTTTACACAGACATCTTAGAGCTTACAGAACGTCTTGTTGTGTTACACCATTATGGTGTACTTTTAAAAATTATTCATCTGTTTTATTAAAAAATAGTAATGTCATAAATGTCAAACTTGATCCTGTGCTACATGTATTATCCTACTTTTGATGCCTTATAAACACTAATAAAAATAAATACTTTTGTTCTAACAGCAAATTCAAATCAAGTATCCGTTATAATGGTTTAGATCTTCGACAAATAATTAGCATAAACTTCACTAACAAAACAAAAACTGTTAATATACTTTACCTATATTTTTAACTGTTAGATATCTAAGATACAGGTTTTCTGTGTTTTAGGTACAACCACTTGAGCATTCATTTAAAATTACCTCTTTAAAAATGTTTTCTAGGGCTGGAGAGACAACTCAGTGGTTAAGAGCACTGACTGCTCTTCTAGAGGTTCTGAGTTCAATTCCCAGAAATTCCCACATGTTCAACAGTTCAATTCCCACATGGCAGCTCACAACCATGTATAATGGTATTTGATGCCCTCTTCTGGCATGCAGGTATACATGCAGACAGAACACTCAGACATAAATAAATAAATCTTTTAAAAAAAAAGAGAGAGAGAGAGAGATGGGTTCTTTATAAAAATGTTTTTTAAATTTTGTAGGAATAATAATAATGTTAAGATTACAATATGTTGTAAAAGTATAGTTTTTTGTTTGTTTTTCTTTTTCAAGACAGGGTTTCTCTGTTGTAACTCTGGCTGTCCTGGAACTCACTCTGTAGACCAGGCTGGCCTCGGCCTCACAAGATCCTCCTGCCTCTGCCTCCCAAGTGCTGGGATTAAAGCTGTGCACCACCACCACTCAGCTGGAAAAGTATAGTTTAAAAAATAAATATGGTTGTGACTAAGTTAAAAATAATATAAAGGTTATAAAATTTTAAAGTTTATTCAATACTTTGAGATAAAATTAATGCTTGATTCTCTATAACAATATTTTCTTAAGTATTGATTTCTTCTTAGTAATGTTTCCCATAAATATCTTAAAACAAAATTTTGTTTATTTTTTTCACTAAATGGATACTTAAAACCTGTTACTAAATGTTTTTTTCACTCACAAAGCCCTTGCTTTTTGCATAGTCAGTCATTGCTTTAACTATAAAAAAAAAATCAGTTTAAAGAGTAATGCCTATTTAGAATATTCCTTCTAAATTAGAGATTTGGACATTTTTTAATGGACAAATATATTTAAATCTGTTTATAAAGTATATCCTATAAACAAATGTATTGTAAAATATTTAACTATGATAACTGAAATTCAAAGCGAGTCACCAAGTCTTCCTCAGAGGATAATGAAAATCAGATGATTTCATCAAGTAAAAGAACCAAAACAAAACAAGTCATCACATCAAAGACTCTATTCTGATTAAAGCATCAAGCCTCTGTCTTGGTACTTCAAACTCACTTCTAGACTACAAAATGAAAGAAGGTAAACTTTCTGACATCATCTGAGAGCACATTCATGTGGAGTTTGAAAATTTTGGATGATACTTATCTTTAATGCCACTGAAAATCAATTACCCAGAATAACTAAACTTCTCTTCCACTTTCTTGCTTCTCACTTTTATAGTTAGAATTTTAAAATTGTTTATGATGTTTAGTATGTCACCTATATATTTATAAGTGACAATATAGTACTAATCTTGGTTTGAGTGAAGCTACAAATAAAGATATCATGCCCTTTCATTTGATCATGACTTTCTTATGCGTGTTTGCTTACTGTAAACTCCTACTGTACTCAAAACAAGAATTTCAAAGACTCCATTGCTTTCATTGTGTGTGTGTATGTGTACAATTCAGTGTAACTTGGATAAAACAAAAAAAATACATAGTTTTTAAATTACACTTGTACTCCATTTATTCAACCTAGAAATACTGAAAGATTTGGATTAATACTTCTCATCCAAATTATACGAAATACATCAGTCTCTAATAACATTCATGATGTTGTATGCTTTAAGTACTGTTGTTTCTTGATTAGTATCTAAAATATCCTATAGTACAATTAGCTGGAATTAAAAAATTAATCAAACAATATTTGCATTTTAATAATAATAAGGGGAATAGCACTACAGTGACTCCTCCAAAGTCCCATTGCATCTATTTAAATACACATAAGATAGTTCATAGAGTAACTATAAATATAGCGGGAGATATATAGTCAATCTAGTTTTTTAAAATTAGGAGAATTCTGATTATTTTAAATACGTGTTTCCTTATTCTGTTACCTTCACTCCATAAGGTTAAACTGTGCTCTCGATTACTTAATTTTAGATTATATGAGTCTATGACACATGTGAATGTTATGTTAGAAGATATAAGGGAAAAATTGAGCTTGAGATCATGATGCCTAATAGTTTTGCTATGATCCAGGAATTTCTTTCTTATATGGCTTTTACCAGCTATTTATCTTTCCCGAAGACTGTTACCCTTCCCACTACTCAGCCTCATCTACATCAGATCTAGGAATGTGTTTCTTAGCTGTAAGGGATGTTATAATAATATGTAAATAATGCATAGTAAATAATGCAATCACAAAATATGATGATTGGAAAACTGAGAGAACTGTGAACAAAAACTCATGAAAAGAAGTCTGACTAACTGATTAGAATTTTAGTACTGTGAAGAGATTGGAATGTTGCAGGTCCACACACTAATTACCTTATCTTGGGCTAGTTCTAGCCTTCTAGAGCAGCCATTTCTTGCCCACCTCTGTATCTGAACTAACATCTTGTGACAAATAGTGAAAAACCTTTTAGAATCTATTAACTTAGCAGACTACTAGCTTCTACCAACGCATAAACTATGAATTTAATCATATAGCATGTTTGGCCTATAGACAAGCATCCTGCACCTTGCTATACCTGCCTCTACAATCAATGTATTTTAAACTTGCCTTGATTTTTGACTTTCTTTGTTCTGAAGTACTATAAAGCTTCGTGGAACTGCTTCCACATTGTAACATGAAACTTGGGTTTACTAAATCTGTGTTCCAGGACCAGAGTCAGGTCACTCAAAATGGCTTCAGAATAAACTACCCCTTGTTCCCTTTAAGATGAGAGCTGTGGTTGTTGATTTGACATTGGATATTATGGTCCTGTTCATTTTGTTTAGAACATTAACTTACACTCTGAGGCCAGCTCTCACAAGCCCAAATTGGACCATGCCTCTCTGTATCTCTCTGAGATGGAGAGTTAAGCGAGAGTCTGTGCTGTAACCTGGAAGTTCTCATATGGTGTCTCTTCCATTTATTTGCCATGTATGCTATGCTAAATCGTGTGATGTGAAACTTCTCACCACTCCTAAAAGGTTATAAAAAGGGAAGCCTCCTCTCCCGTATAATGTCCAATCATTACTTTGAGGCCTTTTAAATGTTTTTTGATATGTGAACTGGTGATGTCATTATTCTTTAGGCAGCTTTGTTGAGAGTTCATCAGCGTAGCTTCTCTATCATGTATAGGAGGCACAATCTCACAGAGGACTTCTTGGTTCTCTAGCTCTTACGTTTATCCCTCTTCTGTGATGTATCCTGATCCTTATGGATAGGGCTTTTCTATTAGATGTATCAGTTGAGGCTGGGCTTTCCATGATCAGTTGTTCTCTGCATTTTAATTATTTATGGTTTTCTGTAATGATCTCTTTTTGTTGCTGCTACTACCAAAAAAAGCTACTTTGATGAGAGGTGAAAGCTAGCTACACTTATATGTGGACATGAGATTAAGTATTTAAATTTTCATTAGGAATTATACTGGTTTAAGAAAACTACAGTAGTAGGCTCTCCTCTATGACTTCACTAGCCTTGGATGGTTGACTTGATTTACAGTACCAGGCACGATTTCTCTCTTGTTGAACAGGCTGTCAGTTCAATTGCAAAACTGTTACTTACTGCCAAAATCTAAGTGGCACGACTTCACCTTTAGGAACATCTTGCTATACTGATCATTGTGGTTCGTAGGCATTTGCAGCTGAGTAGGGCTATTTAATGCTTTCCCCTGTTTGCAACTTATATAGCCACTTCAGATACTATGAGAGCTAGTCCTCAGGGAGGAGACTTTTGGGATCCAGCTCCATTCCTCCAACTCTCCTGTCCAAAATATGTGATATTTTTAGCAATAGGGAGTTAGCTTCAAATTCTGGGAGACAACCAAGGGCAACATCAATAGCTATATTGTTTTGGGAATCCCTCACACTTCTCTGAGTAACAATACAAAAGGAGGTTTCTTGTGCCTGGTTTGGGGGTTTTTTGTTAGATATTCTACTACTCTCAGAAACATAATTACCCCAAGGGACATATAAGTTGATTAAAACTTTATATACATATACTTATATGTATTATATATACTATTAGGTAAATACAGAATAATATTCCTTACAGCTTTGCTAAACATCTTTATAACACTAAGGCCCTTTCATTCTAATAAATCTCATTGAAGTAACTTATCCCAGATTACTTTCGGAGCCCACTACTGCAGTTCATCTTTTATTATACTTAACACACTTGTTTTTTCTGTATTAATATTTGAATGTACTATTTCCTTGACCTTGTCCTCTAGCACCAATATTTTTCCCCTCCTTGATAGAATTTATTGGCATTCGTCCTACTGCTTTATATTCAGTGTATTGAGATAGACATTTCCAACATTTCCATTTTCTTCCCAAAATCTCAATTTCCTTCCCGAATTTTTTCTTCCTAGTTACTGACTGTTTAATCTGTGTCATTTTCTCATGCACTTCGTTGACTTATGGTTTTTCGAGGAGCACATTTTCCTTGTTTTCATGTTTCTTGCCTTCATTATCAAGATTTATATACCTATTTGTCTGAAAATTCCTTCTGATTTTATTGGGGAATGTTAAATATTCAATAGCAACTTTTAGGAGTCAAACCATCAGTACTACTAAAGAGAAAATAAAACTGTGTTAGTTGCTTTTCTTTTGCTGTGATTAAAAAAATACCATGACCAAGGCAACTTATAAAATATAGAGTTTATTTTGGTTTATGGTTCCAAGTTGATAAGAGTCCATCATGGCAGCAAGTGGCAGCCAGAGCATTAAGTGGAGAACTCACGCTCTCAACTGCAAGCATGAAGCAGAGAGAGTAAACTAAAAGTAAGATGAGGCTATATAATCTCAAATACCATCCTCAGTTATATACTTCCTCTAAAAAGGTTGAACCTTGAACCTCCTAAATCTTCCCAAACAGCACCACCAACTGGGGACCAAGTGCTCAAATGCCAAATACCAAATATGGGATGGGGGCATTCTGTAAATTACCACGCTACTGTAATGATAACCATAACAGAAAATTGCAAAAACGAATATAGTGTTTTATGGTGTTAAAAATTACATAGGATAAACATGGAAAAGTTTAAACATGAGATACAAGTAAGAGTCAGAGAAAGACAAAAATAAAGGAAAAGCAAGATTAAATAAAATTAAAATTAAAATATAGAAGTGAGAAACTGTTTTAAAAGAGGAAGATATTAGAACAAATAAAAATAAAATGGAAAATACGTCAACAAGACAGTCCAAAATTAATATTATATAAATATAATAAGAAAACATTAAGATCTTTAAAAATAAAATAAAAATCAAAACACTTCCATTGGGGACAAATGGAAAAGAAGAAGAAAAAGAAGATTGTAAAAGAAAATGAATTGGCTAATAATGAAATAAATGTATAATCAAAATATGAATATATTGAAGGGGAATTAGAATAACATTGTTAAATACAGTAAAGTAAAAATACTGTTAAAATGATAGCAAAAAGAAAGAGTGAAGTACAAGGTCAAAAAGTTAAAAAATGATTGGAGCACGCACTTCTGGTGTTCAAAACTTGCTGGGTGATATCAGTTCAACTTCTGATCTTCTTTGTTGTTTATGCTGGTGTTGGGCCTGTACGTATATGTAGTTTTCCAGAGCTGTCTTCAATTTACAACTTCCCTTCTTTGCATACTAGAAGCCTCTACTATTCTGTTGTATTTGCAGTTTGTGGGCTGGGCAGGCCTCTTTCGTGAGATTCCCCAGACTATACTCTCCTTGAGTTGCTAATATTATATATGAAGATCTGTCTCACAGGTGCATTGAGATTGGGGAAAATAATATAGCACTATAATCTTTACAGGTAGAAGACTTATTTGTGCACTTTTAAGAAGGACTAAATAAGGTGATCAACCTGCTAGATGATGGGTATATCTATGGATGTCAAGTACTCCCCCTGGAGTTTGAGAACTCTCTTATTCTACAGCAGTGAGTAGCAGATAGGCACCTCTATAGGTTGATGTGTTGTGGGATTCTAGTACAGACAGATAGGCTACCAAGTCTTTCTGCCAGAAGCAGAATTTATTACTACCACCACCCATCACCAGCTCAGTAGATTCACATCCAACAGCTGAGTCCTAAACTTAGCAGGCCTGAGCCTTATATATCGGTTTTTTTGAATCTCCTCTTACATTTACATTTTAAGTGTCCCTTCTATGGTAGCATATACTCTGATTAGGTAGTTTATGTTGCAGGGTCATAACAGAGTCAAGCATGAACACATAGGTACTGGTTGTGCCACATTGCCTTCCCTTTATTCTGGGAGGGCACTTACTACAGATACACCTTCTGAGATCATCCTCTGGGCTATTGAAGTCCATGATTATTCCCAGTTGATAGGTCCCCAGACACTAAAGGTGAGCTGTCCCATGTGCACTTCTCTGTCTGAACTGAGTCTCCTGCTGCCTAAACTTTTTGGCCTGGTCAGTATGTGGCTCTTCCATTCTCCATAACTGCCTTGGCAGGCTTTCTCTAAATATAGGGATGTGTCATGGAAAACTTGGGCTGAGATATTGTGTGGCTGTTCTTTGTTATTAGATTCCCTATCAAGATTAGGCCCAACCACAGCCTTCTCATTCATATAGAGTGACAAAATGGAAATTCCCCCAGATGTTGACCTGTCATTGGTGAAATCACTGTCTCATCAAAACCTGAAATTAGATTTGATGCTTGAGAGGTCTCTGGGCTTATCCTCAGGGTTGAAATACCAGTGTCTTTTCATGAGGAGCTCCTGGCTTGCCTTTTGAATGAGGCCCCTGCTCCCATCGTAATTAAAGCTACACCTAAACTGATACCTAAAAACAAAAAGCTGTATTGAATGGCGTCTGTTGTTTCAGCATATATGTACACTATAAATGAGGATAAATATATCTCATCTTACACCTATTATTTCTTTATGACGAAAACATTCAAAAATCCGGTTTTTAAAATTGTTTTCCTTGGTGACCTTACTAAGCAATAGTACTCCAAAGCTTCTTTCTTTCTCCCATGTATAACAGAAGCAAATTGATCAACTTCATTCCATCTCTCCCACACTTCTTGTATTAAATTTCCTAGGGAGGTATAAACAAAATCCTGTTCACCCACTTTAGTACCAATGACAAACCAACGTACAATTTCACCGAAGTCCAACTTGATGAGACCCATAAGTATATTTGGCTTGTTTAGAAAGTGTGAAGATTATTTACACGAGTGTGGGTGACTCCAAAAGGTGTAATCATAGTAACTACCAACTCTGTCGTGGATGGAGACCTCATTGACACTACCTCATGGTGTCCCTGTTTTAATTAGCCCTTAAATTTCTACAAAGTCTAATGTCTCTGAAGATCACTTGCATCTGAGGGAGGGGTCAGAGGAACAAGAGCTGGAATATTTCACTACTAGAAAATGTCAGTAACTCCATTGCCATTATCATAGATGTGGCTATCATTTATTGTTCTGCTCTGGTTGTCATGGCCACTGGAGGCAAAGTCCAATATGGCATCTTGTTATAAGGAAGAAAATGTCATTGAGCACTCCTACTTTCTACAGCCTCTGCTGTAATAGTCAAGAAATAGAACCAACCTAAATATTTATGTATTGATGAATATATATAGAAAAATATTCACAGTGGAGTACTAGTTGGCTTTTAAAATGCACAAATTAAGAAATCCTGTCTTTTATGACACCTGGGATAGGACTGGAGATCAAGTTATGTGAAATAAATCAAAACATTCTTATGTTGTGAATTAAAAAAAGTTGATCTCATAAATCATGAATTGTTTTTATTTTAAATTTTCTAAATTGCATTCTTTGTTTCATATTGGAGAGTGGTTTTAACGCTTGCATTTTCTGTTCAGATTGTGGGTTTTCTTGCCTTATAGTATGATTTGTGTACATGCATGCATTTACATGCATGTGTGTGTCTTTGCCTGTGTCTGTTAGGTAGATACAGTATATTGTATAGTGAATTTTATTTGTATTTAGCTACTATTTGGTTAGATTCAGTATTTTTTTTTTGTCTAGGCAGTGTTGGAAAATGCTTCCCCCTGTTATAGTTGCTTCCCTCCTCTTTAGTTTATCAAGATGTTTAAAATAAAATGTGTCTTGTAGTCATTCCTCTCGGTTATAATTCAATACTTTAAATTTGTATTACATTTAAATTTATTCTGAGTGAGTGCATGTGTGTGTGTGTGTGTGTGTGTGTGTGTGTGTGTGTGTTCACATGCCATGACATGAGACTGGAGGTCCGAGGACAACTTGTGGAATTGGTTGTTGTCTTCTACCACGTGAGTCCCTGGGATAAAAGTCAGGTCATCAGACTCAGCAACAGGGGCCTGTACCTGTCAAGCCATCTTGCTGACCCTATCCAGTGCTTTTATGTTGAAGCCCTGTTGATATTGTATTAAGGTCTTGTGGGGAGGAACACAATGTGATTTTAATTCTTTTAAATTGTAAAACTTTTATGACCCAGAATACAATTTGTCTTGCTGAATATTCTAAGAATTCTTGAAACGTGATATGCATTCTTATGTTCTGGGCAAAGTATCTTATAAATTTCAATTACATGCCCTGGGTCTTTAGTGTTAACTTAATGTATAATACAGTTTTTTTCAGCTAATAAATCTAGTTATAGAGAATGATAGTTTCCCAACTATGTTTATGAATTGTTCATTTCTTCTTTCAGTTCTGTCAATTTATTTCTTTATGTATTTTGAAGTTCTATCCTTTGTGCATGTATGCATAGGGTCATTATACCTCATTAACTGGCTGCTCCTTCCTTACCTGTAGTAATTTTTACAGTGAGCTTTTTACCATGTTAGCCCAGCCACTCCAGTATTTTGTTTTTGTTTTGTTTTGTACTGTTTTTGGTTAATACATTCATGGTATATTTTTTTATACTATTACTTTCTGCCTACCTTATTCATTATATATCAAGTATGTCTCTCAAAAACAACAGCACATAATGTCACTTCAAAAGCAGTTCTGATGGCTCTTTTTATTGATCTGTTTATAACATTTATATGTGTTGGATACTGAAGTCAATATGTTGAGATGTTGACTCAATAAAATGTTATTTGGAGATAGAATCATTAGGAAAGTAATCAATGTTGAATGAGATAAATGTTGGGCCTTAATATTATAGGATTAGAGTCGTAATGAGAAGATAATGAGAGAGCACTGTCTGTTTCCTATTCCCATACAGAGGGAGTGGTGTGAAAGAACACAGCAAGAAGGTGACTGTCTATAAGGTAGGAAAACAGGCCTCTCCAGGAACTGACAGAAGGAAAGTTCATCTTTGATTATATCCTCCAGAATGTAAGTACCTGTTACTTAAAACATTCATTGTGCAATAGGTTTGTGGCATGTTGAGCGAAGTAATACCATTTAGTAAGACAGGTTCTTCCATGTTATCATTTTAGGGGTTTCATTGTTTTGATTACGTATTTGTGGGACTCAGTGTGATCATTTAATCTATGTATTGGTAAAATTTGGATAGTTAGCATTTCTATTTCTTTACACATTTGAAGTAATTTTTCTGTGGTGCTGATTATGAAACTTAAGATCTTGTACATGATTGGCAAGTGTTTTGCCACTAAGCTATAGCCAGAGCCCCTAAATTTTTAACACATAATAGATGTGAATATATAAATGCAGTGTATAGTGTGATAATTTAGTGTTTCAGTATCTGCATTGTTGAGATCAGGCTATCCCCTACTCTAAGTTTCTCTGCAATGGTTTTTCAGGCTGTGCTCTTCCCAGAGACTCTATTTTCCAAGTAAGTTTTAACTCCATTTTTAGGGAGTGGGAAGACTGCAGCCCCTGGGTGAACCCAGAAACCACCCATCCAGAACAGATCCAGAACAGAACAGATCTTTGGCTTTTTTCCCTGCTGTTGACACTTCCTACTGGATTGCCTACCTGTCTACCTGTTTACCTTTTTAAACTTGGCCCACCATTTCCTGCTCTTGACCAGTTTCCTGCTTCAGACCAGGTTTGACCTTTCATCTTGAATTCGAAGTCAGTTTTATTCTCAGACTGAACTTCAGCTGCTCCCTCCCAGCACCTGTCTGGTTCATTTTCTTATCAATAGACTTTTCCTCAGTCCACTTCTGAAACCTCTTGAACTCTGCTGCAGCTTCTTTAACTCATATTCATTCTTTAACCCATATTCATGCATATATAATGTGTGTGTGATTTATAATATGAGTGTTACTATTAGTAATTAAGATTAGAAAAAAGAACCTGTATTTCACATTAGCCACACTACTGAGGTAGGCAGATTATATGACAAACTGTCATCGAAACTGCTAAACTTCATGAATTTATTGTTATCACTGAATCCTGACATTGTGGAAAGAAACAAACATGCTAGTCTATGTTTCTGGAATAGCATACTCACAATAGATTAGATTTCTGAACCCTTACAATGATGGGGGCAATGTTGATTTCTCGGGGTTTATTCTGTTGGTTTTCTTAGTCTTCATTGCACATGTCTGTGCCTTTTGCTATGGTTGGAATTTTTTCAATTCATTGTTTATTCAGACTCTAAGCTTCATACTCTTTTGAAAACTCCTTATAAAACAAGACAAGATGGGAAGAGGGTAGAGTATGAACTAAATTAACAAATTAACAAAAGCACAAAATGTGCAACGTATATGTTTACAGTTAGCATGAAAAAATCAAAGATAGGGGAAGGTGAGTTGATAAATTATTGTGTGGGGGAGTGAAAGCCTGTGGTTTTAAGGGTGTGGGAAGATTTGGTAGGACTAGATCAAGGCTTCAGTATGGTAGAGAGCTGCTGGGGAATAATAAAGTAGAATCCATTTATACAAGAAGTGTATATAAGAAGTATCAGGGGAAAGACTGTAGCTGCCTTACAGTTCCCCATATGTATTTCTAGATGCAGCTGCAGCTACTTTGAAAGCAATGTTTCTTCTCTCTATATGCTCACTAAAAGGCATATCATCATTATGAATGATATTTTCCCAAAAAACTTGAAACAAATTTAAAATGTATAAATAATTATTTGCTAATGAGACTGCCCTCAAAATCAGAAGTTGTTCATGGAACTCTGCTCCACAATTTGGGAAGGCATCATGTATGAACAAAAAATTGGACGTCAGCTACAGATCAATTGGTTGTTACTCTGCATTTGCCTTTTGTGAACGTGATCTGATCAGTGGGCTTTCTCACTGACAGAGGCTCATCTATTGTGACTGTCTGAGACTCAAGTCTGCGTTAAGAAAGTATACTGTTACATTGATTTTTGGATAGTTTACCTACTAAGTTGCAGTTCATTACATAGGGACTCAAAGTGTAGAGGCATCTTAAATCCCAATATAGACTAACTTTGTGTGTGTGTGTGTGTGTGTGTGTGTGTGTGTGTGTGTGTGTGTGTGTAATTGAATTTTAGAGACTCATCAGTCTCTAAAATTATTAGAGATCTAAGAAGTCAGTGAAAAATGGGCTAGAAAATGTTAGGAAAGGAATGAAAACATTAGAAAGCCATATTAGTTTAAAATGGGAAAGAAAACAGGCAAATGGTGGAGCATAATAATTGTCACTCTGTAACAAATTAGCTGTGGGTTTCATTGGGACCAAAAAACAAAACAAAACAAAAACAAAAAACAAAAGAAACAACCTTCATGGGTCTTAACTTTTTCTCTTGTAAAATGAAGATAACACTCTTTTATATAACGTTTTCTCTGAGGAGTGAAAGAGAGAAACACATACAAAGTTCTTCATAAAAATGGGATATATTTTCTTTCTACTTAGTCTTACCTCTTTCTCTCAGAACCATTCATCCTTCAAAAATAAGATGTCTCCATGTTAAATACAAGTTTACTATCCATTGCCTAAGTGTATCAAGTGTTGGATCTTCATATGAACTAGTACATGGACCATGTTCACAGATGCTTCTGCCTTTTGAATCCATTAAAGCCCCATTTTCATATTTTAAAAAGCCAGGCAAATAAAAAATTTTCATTATATGAATCATTCTCATTCCCTAAGGTTTCTTCTTTCTCATAAGTCTTCTGTTCCTACACACACACACAAACACACACAAACACACACGCACACACACACATACATAAATCTTTTTAGGGACCATTTTGTCTTAGAACCATGAAAGGAATCCTTTACCTCTTTTCTGATATATATTCTTTTGATATGGCCACTGTATTTGTGAGTGCCTAGGTGAGAAGTTTCTCTGGGGAAGGTATGCCTGAAGAGAAGAGTTTAGAATTTTGCAGGGTATCTTCAGTTATTTTGATATAGAGCTGTCCCTTTCTTTAAGACAAGCTATGTGGTTGATCCTTCTAGATCCTCATACTAAGGAAACTGAATGTCTTTACTGTCAAAGAAGCAAGCTCATATTTTTCTTTTATGTCTTTCATTGGCCTGACTGAGGTTGGGGAAATGCAAATACTTCCTTGTTCTGGAACAAATTCTGTCTGGTTTATTGGGTGATCCTAGATCAGAAACATTTTATCCCTGAGTGAGGTCCTAAGACCCCTTGAAGTGGTGTGTGAGACCTTAAAATGTCCATAGAGTCGGTCATATTTTCTATGAAAGTATTCGGGGTCTGAGAGTAACAATGGGAATATTAGCATTTTAATTTTATGCTTATTTAATAATATTATTCAACCTCCAAAGAATTTGGTCTTCATGCTACCTTGATTTACTTTTTAAAATATTAAATATAGGTCATATATGGATGAAGCAAGTGTCACAGGATGATGTGCTTTACTAAAGTGGTAGAAATGCTGCTTAACATCATAGTATATACTGGGAAGTAGCGTAGTTACTAAGAGACTAGACAAAGAAAAATGAGTTCAATTTCTAGTTGTCAGATACTTCACAGTTGCATAACAGAATTTTCCTAACACTTGATACACTAATACACTAATATCGCAAGACACACACACAAAAAAAATAGTAACTCTAGGTTTGAAGAATAACTTTTGCTGTCAGTGTCAATGCAAATATTAATTTTAATTTGACAGATAAGTCTACAGTATTTCATTCAGTATAATAGCAAATCTATTTGAAAAGACCAAGGAAATGAAGCCTTTCCACTGGATAATCTCACAATCTAGTGAGGAAGAAATCACTAACAGAAATACACAACAAAGAACTGTACATGCTAAATTTAAAGTTTATAGAGAGCAAAGTGGCTAAAGAGAAAGGAGGCAGCAAAACACTGAATGATTAGTCAGATCAAAAAAAGAAAAGAAATACATCCCATTGCAAATGGAAGACTATGTAAATAGTGTACACTTGTGAGTGCAGGTACATGTGTGCATGTGTGGATGTACACGCAAAGGCTGGAGTACAACCACCTCAGGTGTCATCCTCAGGAACGCCATCAACCTCCTTTGACAGAAGACTTCTAATATTGGCCTGCAGCTTATCAATTAAGCTAGACTGGCTGGCCAGTGAGCCACAGGGATTTTCCTGTCTTCATGTCCCTAGTGCTGAGAATACAAGTATTTGCCACTACATCAGGCATGGGCTCTGGGGTTTGAACTCAGATCCTCATGCTTCTAACACAAGCACCACCAACTGAGCCACGCCCCCTACTCTGGCATCTTATTTTACCCATAGGGGAATGGCTGTTTTATTGAATCCTCATACCTGTGTATGTTCCCACATGGCAAAGGCCTGAATCACAGCTAATGTGAGTCTTAAAAGGCTATGTGATCCTAACACATGACAAATGTGAAACCTATCCTTATCTCTCCTGGAAGACTGTCATCAAAGAGTTTTCTGATCTCTTTCTTGATGTAGAGGAAGTTAGGAGACTTTCAATTCTAGGCATCTCAGGACAAAGCTGTGAAGTTTTAAGATCAAAGAACTGGCATCTACACTTAACTCCTCAGCAACAAACTTGTGTTTTTACCTGTGTTGTTATCTCCTGGTCCGTGTGTATGTGTGTGTGTGTGTGTGTGTGTGTGTGTGTGTGTGTGTGTGTGTGTGTGTATATATATATATATATATATATATATATATATATATATATATATGACTCATATGTTTGAATGCTTAGTGTCCAGTTGGTGGAACTCTTTGGGATCGATTAGGAAGTGTGGCCTTGTTGGAGGTGTTTTGACATTCAAATATATATATATATACGGATAGAGAGAGAGAGAGACTCATTCTATAAGTTCTGTTATTCTAGAGAACCCTAATACACTGTCCATGTAAATAATACACAATCCCTATTTAAAAGCAGCTCATTGTATGTTTATGGGCTTTACCAGGCCTTATCTTTGCTTTCTTATTTGTGTCTTTCACATATTTGGTGCCAAAGTAAGGCAAGAAAATATACAATGACTGGTGGTCTATAGCCCCATGGAAATGAGTCAAAGCCTCTCACATGGCCTAGGTAGAGGGCACTAAACATCTCCGGCTGACAGGTGAAAGAAGCTGCAGGCCCCTTCCCCATGCGCCCTGCAATCTGTGCCCTAGCCAGCCCTGAACAAGTGATTGGCAGACTGGCTACCTGTCTTCCCACCCAACACCCCAATATATTCTCCTACCCCTTTGAAATAAAGTGACTTTGACTTTGTTCATCATGCCTGAATGAAAGTCCCAGGATATTTACTTATCCTGTCCAGCTCTTGGGTGCCTTGACCAGGATTCTCGGCAGTTCAAACCCGCGTCCCCCTCCCTCCTTTCTGCCCACCTCCGCTTGCTTGGAGCAGTTCGCTTGCTCAAAGCTGCTCCCTTGGTCCAGCTAGCTAGGGAGTGTTTGGTCCAGAACACTGGACCAACAGTGGTTTGATTTGAGAGTGGCCCCGATAGGCTCATATGTTTGAATGCTTAGTGTCCAGTTGGTGGAACTCTTTGGGATAGATTAGGAGGCCTTGTTGGAGGAGGTGTTTTGACATTCAAAAACCTATACCAGGCCTAGTCCTTCCCTCCTTCTTTCAGCCCTCCAACCCTCTGTCTCCTGCTTGTGGATCAGATATAAGTTCTCGGATACCCCTCCATCACCATGCCTGCCTGCCTGCCTTATGGGAAAATGTCACAGTTAACAATGGTTTTTCCAGGCATATTGTCTCATGTTTGTAACTCCAATCTTTAGGAGGCTGAGGCAGAAGGAGTGTTGTAGATCAGCCTGGGCTACAGAATTATAACTTGTATCAAGAAAAAAATATGGTAGGGGTGTGAGTGCACAGATACTTCTGAAGCTTCAGCCTCTTTGAAGGTAAACACTGCATGAAATTGCACTGGATCCATGGACATTGGTGCATGACCATCCAAGGTGGTCAACTTAGAAGCCTTAGAAATTGTAGAATACTTGCTATAGTTCCATCAGTTATGTGGCTGTGGAAAGAAAACAACTCTAGATGGTCGGAAAAGAACATCCTTTGCAAAGGTGATTACTATCCCCCCACCACGTACTCTGTAGCTGAGTCCCATCATCCATATGGATTCAGTTACCTTACTAGAACTCATAGCTATGGTAAGCTTGTCTTACCTACACAAGCAGAACAGATGTGGCAAAGTGCCAGCAGTAAAATTAATTTGAGGGACTGATAGGGAGGCTCACAAAGAATCTGACTTCATTCTTTTATTAGTTTTGACTGCTCCCAGGTATTTGTTGGTGTAAAGTATTGCTATGTAGCCTGAAATGGCCTCACGATCCTCCTGCCTGAGTCTCACTACTACTGGGATAACAGGTATATGCGACCACATCCATCCCTGCTATAAACCTTTAAACGTACTTCTTTCCCTTCCTCATCTGCTCATATCTAAAGAAGCTGATAAGATACATGACAATACCCTCTTTCAGTGTTTCTACTCACTGAGCAATAAATCAAAATTAGATTAAAGCTTTTACAGTTATACAATGGCTTTAAGAAAGGGAAGTTCATAGATAGCTTCCTTCCCAATTATATAATTAATATGTCCCAGTGCATATTAAAACAGGACCTTTAAGGATTGAAACCATTATACAAGACCTATTTAGGCAAAGAAGTGATTGTTTCCACTGTTTATACATTTAACTGCCCAATTTAGCCAGCTCTTAAAATTTGGAATGAATGAATGAATGAATGAGTCTTCTTGGTTATCACAGCCTTAATTCCATGGTCTCACCCATTGAAACCCCTAGGAGTAATATTATAATTTGGAAATTAATGGCTTAATTCAATTGGTAATTAATACAAATTTGGTTGGTTGCATGTTGTTGAGTACCTTTTTCCAAAGAGAGAAACCCAGATAGTAGCTCATCGGCTTTGCTATCTCAAGCAACCTTTTTGGACAAGACCCAATTGTATCTGATTTCTTCCAGGAACACAAACATAATATCATGTCACTTGCACCCTGTTTTTAAACATTCCTGTCAAAATACTTGGGACATAAATTTATCCCTCAGTATCAATGAGGGATTGGTTCCAGGATGTCTGCTCCTTCCTTTGAGGTATCACAATTCTCACATGCTCAAATCCCTTATATAAAATGGCATGCTATTTGCATATTATCTATACACATCATCTTACTTTTAAATCATTTCTAAATGCCATGTAAAATAGTTGTTATGTTATGACATTTAAGGAATCCTGACAAGAGAAAAAAATCCCTATACATGTTCGGTATAGGTGCAGTTTTTAAAAATACTTATGATCCAATATTGCAAAAACCACAGCAATAGAACCTACAGATATTGATGGACTATACAAATACTCAAAAAAAGGCATACTCATAAGAAAAGGTAGAGACCCTTGCTACACATTTAACACAATGCCTTAAACCTCTTTAATTATTTGGTAAACTGGGAGCTGCTTTCTCCCTGTCACTGTCAAAAATACTTATTGATGTTCTTCGCACCTGCCTCATTAAGGCTAACATCTTTTAGGCCATTTTGTTTTGTTTTGTATTTTTCTTGTGTTCTGTAGGCAAAACATACTTCACTTATAAATACTGCTGTGTAATTTATGTCATTATTTGCAAAGAAATTCATCTTAACAAAGACTCTAGACAATTTAAGCACAATACTATAGGCATTCTTAATAATACTTAATAAAAGTCTCTTGCTACAGACTCTGTCACTGGAGCAATTTTAGCAACCTACCTACTCTCATGCCTGCTTTGGTTCCTGAAGGCCATTTGTTGTTTACTGTTCTCTAAGACATAGAACTCATGCTATATGTCTTTAAAGGAGCTATTGCTGGCTTCATATTGGTGTCTCCTGCAAAGACATGTTCACAGATTCTTGGCATATAAGGTCTTGGAATAAGTACCCTCAAGTCACCATAGCTATCAAAACTTTTGCTATAGGACTGAAGGAAAATAGGAATTGGAACATGTTATGAACACCCCCCCCCCCCACAGGAAGCTAGCTTATCATCACTTAACCAGGATGTCCCTGAAAAAAAGACTAAATCTACAGAACAGAACATCTAAATCTTATGTTGTAGCTAGTGCACTGGGTGCTCTGATTAAAAATCAAGGCTGAATCAAGACACTCCTTAATGTCTTCGGAGTTGCAGACATTGTTGAGATAAAGGAGTTCGTTATTATCTGAATACTGAGTTCTAGAACAAGACTTTATTTTTCATAACGTTGATAATTGAATGCATAGCCTTACACATGCTTCTTAAGAACACTTTACCCCTGAGCTAAAAACCCTCAGCCATATCACAAGTTATTTGATGAAACTTTCACAGTCCTACCAGATCTATAATCCCAAATTTAAGGGAAGCAAGGTACATTTCAGATATTTTACTTACCAAGATCAAGGATAAATTATAATAAACTCTTTTACATGCTTGACCTCTGACAGCATTTAAATCTAATGCCTCTTCTTCCATGCTTACAAGTTAAGAAAAAACAGAGTGCTCTTTCCTCTGACAATCAGGAGTTCCACGCCATGCCAACTGCCAACTGGGCATTGGAACCCTTATCCTAGTCCTACATCATAAACCCAATAAAAACTCCGAATGTCTCCCTTCCTTCTCTAGAAATTCCAGGCCAGCTGAAAAGGTTTCTGAGCCCCACCCACCCACCCACCCAAAAGAGCCTCTTTGTGTAAGTAATGAACTTTTAAATGTTTGGTTGGTCTGGGTGTGATATCATCAGCCTTTTTATCAGAAGCAAATTTTGTGTTGGAGTTCATTCTGTATCTTTAAAGTGGCAGCAACAGGTGGCCTATCTTTGTCACTGCAACTAATCTGAGTCTTAAATATCTAGTAGCCAGGATAGAAGATGGAAAGGTTTAAGTGTTTCCCTTGGAAGGCTGTCAAGACCAGTTTCTTGTCCGCTAAAAATGTCAACAGAATGTAGAACCTTCTGCTGTGGCTCCTCTGCAACAGAGTATCCCACGATTTATATTACAACCGTCATCCTTTTGTTCTTTGTATTTTAAGATCAAGGTACGAATGAAGGAAGCTGTGAACCCTGTGGCTCATTCTTTGTGGTGTTAATATAAGTCCTAAACTGATTACATCTAGAAGTGGCTCCTGCATCCATTCTTAGTCAGGACTTGGCACTATATGTGTTAGTTTGTTACCACAAACTAACATTCTGATTGCTATGTTGCTTATTTTAAACTAATATAATTGCCATACTTGTATCTACTCAGCAGTTGTTAAGTGACAAAATACTGAGGATAGTTAGTAAATATCATGTCCTCCAATCATTTGTATCTGGGAAGTCTGTATGGAGCCAATTTTGCACGTAATGAAAAAAAATCACATGATATATGTTATGCAACTAAGAAGTTAGGAATATATTAGAGATGGAAAACTCTGAAAAAATAAAAGCATGATTTATAAAGTATTCTCCTGAATGAAGAGAAATGTGAGCACAGATCATAATGTCTTAGCTTTCTTATATTCTAGAAAGCAAATCCATGGTAATGTTACAATGTTGTTTGGGGTTGTTTGTTTGGGGCTTTTTTTTTTGACAAGTATTAGTTGAAACAATCATTTATATAATAACCATTTTACAGACACCATGAGTACCATGTTCCAGACTCTGAGAATAAGGGGAAACCCAGTTTGAGTCTCAGAGCCAGGAGACCTTACAGTTCAATGGAATAAGGTTAATTTGAGCAGGGAACAAAGCAGTATGCTGTACTCAGAGATTCAGAAGAGCTTCTCAGAAGCAGTGGTTTGCAAAGGTAGATAAAACCACCCGCTGCATTTTACAGATGGGAAAGCTGAAGATTAGAGAGAGGTAAAGTGACCTGGCAGAGGTCAGTAGAGTCTCTGGTCAAGTCAGTTTTGAGCCACAGCCTATTGGGCTCCAGAGCATTATTTTACCACTACCTCCACTTCAAGTGCCCTATGGGTCTGCTTGCCTCCAAATTTTCAATCTCCTCAAATCAGTTGAACCAAAATAGGAAACAACTTCCAGGGGAAGAGGAGCATTCTTTTAGGCAGATCATGCCGCCTTCTCACTGGGCACCCTTATAACTGAAAGTACTAACCAGGTTGCCCTAAAAAGGCCTCTAAGGTAAAACATTCATCTCCCCTTTTCCAGACAACAGTTGATTCAAGGCAACTGCTTGCCCTTGGGATTAGAACAGACTTAACTATCAGGAACAAAAGCTGCAGCTTCACATTTTTCATAACTAAGGAGGAAATCATCACCCTTGACAGGAGCCTGCAGTGCTGTTTGAACTACCTTCCTGCTCCTAAACCCACAAATGTCAGGAATGAACCTAGTCTGTTAATAAAAGTACATCTTTAATAATTCTGATCTATGTCTTCCTTTCTGCAGAATTCAACACACCCCAAAACTCAAAGACTGTCTGTAGCCTGTGATCCCTGCAGTCAGGAATCCTAACTGCTTATTTTCTTGTTTTACCTGCCTTTAAATAGAATATTAGACACAATGTACAGCACACACATCAACAACTAATGGCTTTTGTTCCCCCTGAGAAACTATTAATATGGCATAGTGTGGATTTTTATAAAATAGCCTCCTAGAGAGCCTGTTTCCTCATTTCATATTGGTATGAACTAGACTGCAAATGGTGTCAAAACCTTTCCTCAGTACTGTAGAACAACCATTTCCCAATAGTTATAAATAATGAAGTAGTATCCTGGACATTTAAAAATTTAAAAACATTTGAAAACCAATCTATAAAGTTTTTGTCCCCTTCCCCCCCCCCCCCCCCCCGCAACATTATATACTGGACTTAATGAGAAGAACTCCAACACTTCCAATGATTTTGATTAACTTTTTATTATGGAAAATGTCAAACATACAAAAGCAGAGATGAACATGTATAATGAACGTCATTTAATCTTCATTCAGCTTCAACAATCTTAAAGGCCAATCTTGTTTGAGTATGTCCAGTGTATTTAATATCTAGATGTATTATGAAGCAAATCCCAGACATTATATCATTTCAACTGTAAATATTTGAATGCAGGTAAGAATTCTTGTTTCCAACATAACAACAGTATTATAGTAATCAATGAGAAAATATCCAGCCAATGCTCAAAATATTCTAATTGTCTGATAAATTCACTCATCTTACAGTTTGATCAACTCAGGATCCAAATAAGATCCATGCAAGGACTGATCACTCTCTGAAGCCTTTTTTAATCCACAGGTTCAATCTCCACACTTTCCTTTCATCCTTGTCACTTATATACTAAAGAAACTGGATAATCTGTCCTGTGTTTTCTTGAAGTCGGGATTCTACAAATCTCACCTGTTTGATATACAACAAACTGTTTCTCTTTCTCCCATGTTTTCTATAGAGGAGAAGTTATGTCTAGAGGCAGTTAAATTTAGGTTTCAAATTTTTGGCAAATGTGGGAGGTACATAATGTCTGGGATAACACAGACATATGAACAAAGAACTTTTGCTACGATCTCACAGCTGCCTTGAAATAGCTGTGTGACACCCGATATACAAAAGCCACATATAAGCTAGAGAAATAAGAAGAGGGATGTTTTACCATTCTTTATCATTACAAAATATTAAACAAATATTCAGTGATGCCTACCATATATCAAGTAATGTATGCTAGATATAAAAAGACTAAGAAAGCAAGTTCTTTGCATTCAAGGTCATATTTGATGGGAAATACAGACAAAAGCACAGAAAGGCCACAGGTGCCAAATAGAATTCTGTACAGATACAGTGGTAGTGCAACAACCTGAAGAATAGCCATTGTTAATAATAGGAAAGAAGTGTCCAAAAGCATAGGATGAGCTGTGTCCTTGGGGATGTCAAAGAGCTCACCTGTGCTTCACAATTCCATTCATCACTGGGTTCACATACTTGATTCTTTCAAAGTAAATCTGAACAACATTTATTCCATTCACCTAAAAAAAGATAATCTGATTAATAAGGTTTTACTGGTTTGTCCATTCCTGTAGAGTCTAGACAACAAATATTTACCGAGGATTTAGTATGGTTCATCAACCCTTTATACTGGAAAGCCCTGCAGTGAATTATCCAGTGTAGTTCCATTGTAAGCACAGGTGAGAGCCTAAAGAGATTAACAAATTCTCCCAGGTATGTTATGAAGCTTTAAAAAAAATCAGGAATTTACTGGTAGTAGGCATTTTTAGTGTGTGAGTCAATGACAGATGTCTCTGAATTCTAGCCCATGGTTTGAGGCCCTGGAGTTATGCAGGATTCAGGTTGGGTCCTAGTCCTCAAAGAGTTCATATTCTATTAGGAAAAGGTCGGCATTAAGAATATGACTGCAATAAGTGCCTCCAAAAAGAACTCTTGAGGAAAAAGGCTTGGCTAGCGGTTGGTACGATATAGGTTCTAAGCATTTTCACCTCCCATCCCCACTTAACAACTACTGAAGGAAACATTTTTTTTTCTTCTAAAAGAACTCCATATACAGGGAAATGAGGAAAAGAGGTAACTCCAGGTCACAGCCTGCTAAACCATGTGTCCCAGAAGTGCTGCTACCTATGCTGATGTTTTCCAAGCTGCCTGTTCTTGTTCTTACATACTTCCAGTTTTACAGGTGCTTCTAAATGCTTTACAATAATTCTTTCAAATGAAATCATGCAAAGGAATTATTTATAGCCGTGTTTCAGCCCTTACTTCTTGAAAAAAAAAAAAAGATCTGATCAGCAAAACACAGGTTTTTAATACATCTTAGGCCTGCATCAAGCATATCAAAATTACTTCAACTTCAGCATGACTTCTTCAAGCTTTTTAAAGGATAAGCATAGGCACTTGTCCAGTGGAGGGAAAAATCAGCCCTTTAAGCTAGCATGCTGAAAAACAAATTTCTGTTATCTTGTGTAAACGTCTTAATTACCTTTCATTAGTGCACTGGTTTGGGGGGGAATGAGATGAACACTGAAAAATTGAGCTGTACATCTTCACTGCACTCAACATGTGTAATGTATAGGCACTAAGTAACCACTCCAAGGAGAAAATCGCACCTGTGCATCAAACTATTGGAGAATATAAGATATAGACATGATTTGCTTTATTTCTGTGTCAGCTGTTTTATCTGAATTTCCTGGAATTATTCTCTTAGAACACAAGATTACTTGGATACTTTATTTCTTTTCTAGTATGAACTCCAAAAAGGATATTTAACTGTCTATATGAATTTGAATTTAAAGTGTGATAATGTTTTTGTTTGCAACCTGGAAATGGAAAGTTATTGCAAGTTTGGATATTGCATAAACAATCTCTGTGTATCCTAAAGAAAATCTCAGGGAACTGGCATTTGCTTAAATCAAGAGTATCCTCAAATTACACAGATACAGTTCAAAAGTCAAAACTATAATACTGTGTATTATCATCTCTAGAATACCACATTGTCCTTAAACCTCCAACATATTTGTGCTATTTTTAGAAGAGTTATTTTTATGTATATGATACAGAAATAAAGCAATGATCCTTGGGTTTCTCTAGGACTGGTGTATACTCTTAAGACTAAGGTTACTGAGAATATTTGTTTGATGATGTAGATTACCAAGTAATTAGTGAAAACCATATTCAGTAATTGGAAATTTAGGATAAGAAATCATATGCTTGATTTATAAATGTTATCATTTTGGAAAGTGGCTTTGTACTCATTATTTTGACATTATCAATTTTGTTGAGTATACATATCTTAGATAATATATGTAACAGAGAACCAATGGGAAAAATTGATGATATTCAATTTGATGTATACTAAGTTATTTTTCAATGGTAAGCTATAGAAGAAAATGCATAAATCAGTATCACCATCCATGTATATTTATTACAGGTTTGTGGAATACATTTAGAACACTGGTATAAAGAACCTCCAGAAATATTCACTGTGAAGGCTGTGAATGAGAAAAGAAAAAAATATAAAAATATGACTCCCCCACCCACCCCCCCACACCATCTGATAGGACTCTCCAGGCCTCCACTAAGAAACAACCCAAAAGCCTGACATCAAAAGCAGGCACGCACACTCACGCACAAACACATGTAAAGGGTGTTTAAAAAAAAACCACCAGCCAAACAAAAAACACCACAGGGCAGACAGGCACGCGCTCACGCAAACCCACGCGCGCGCGCGCGCGCGCGCGCACACACACACACACACACACACACAAGAGCAGAGCAAGCAGTTACACACACACACACACACACACACACACACACACACACACACACACACACACACACACACACACACCAAGAGCAGGGCAAGCAGTTAAGGCACCTTTCCGCGAAATCCCATGCAGCTCTGGCTGACCGCGAGGTTTTTACCGAGTCACCAAGAAGCGAGAGGAAAGCATCTGAAAAACGTGCAAAGTGTCTGCAAACAGCGCCTGGCAACCAAGACAGTTTGCAAGCGTGATTCAGAGGTCTGCCTGCCAGGGGAACAAAAGAAGCCTCCCTCCTGCCCGTGCGGGCGCACTGGGCAGGAGAGGTGCTCTCCTGGCAGGCAGGAGGCGAGTGCAGTGCGGGGAGGCCACAGGCGGGAGAGTCCGGGCGGGCGGGCGGGAGCGGTACATACTGGGGCTCGCTCTCCGGTCAGGGCGCACGGGCGGGCGGGAGCGGCGCTTACTAGGGCTGGCTCTCCGGCTGGGACGGGGCGGCCGAGTTTCCATTCGCAGGGGAGACGCCCAGCTTGAGCTTCTCCAGGTACTCGGCGTGCACGGGCTTGTGGCACTGCAGGACCTTGATGGCATCTTCGATCTTGAACCACTCTCGCTTCCTGCCGATGCTGACCGAGTCTTCCCAATCCTCCAGCAGCTCGGTGACCGTGAGCACGAAGACGTAGGTCCGGTGCTTGCGATCCTGATTCTGCTCGAAGACACCCAGTAACCGGCCCAACTTCCCCTTGACTCCCGCCTCCTCGTACACCTCGCGCACCGCCGCGCCGTCCGGCTCCTCCTCGGGCTCCAAGCCCCCGCCCGGCACGATCCAGCGGTCGGGGTAGCGGCTGCTGCTCACCAGCAGCACCTCGTCCTCGCGCTCGCTGCGGAAGCACAGGCACGCGGCGCGCTTCTTGAAGCCCTCGGGGTCGTAGGTCCGCGTCTGGTTCGGCTTGCACTTCATTCTCGGCGCCGCCGCCGCCGCCGATGGGGTCGCTTGCCGCTGCCGAGCGGGCCGGGGCCGCCGCGCAGCCGAGAGGAGCCGAGGGGAGCCGCCGCGGGCTGGAGAGGGCCTGGCGCGGGCCGCAGAGGAGCGGTGCGGAGCGGAGTGGAGAGGAGCGGTGCGGAGAGGAGTGGAGCGGAGCGGAGTGGAGCCGAGCTGGGCGCAGCGAGCAGAGCCGGAGCCGAGCACGGGGAGACGAGGCGGGGGCGGGCGCGGGGGCGGGGGCGAGCCGGCGCGTCAGTCAGTCCGCGGGGCGGGCAGCAGCGCCGGCCGGGCGCGCCGAGGGTCGCGAGCCCGCCGCCTGATTGGAGGCGCCGCTTCCGCCGCCCGGAGCTGGGTGTCGGAGCCCGCGCCGCCTCCGCACAGCCCCCCGGGGACGGTGCGCGGTCCCCGCCCTCCCTACCTCCCTCCGGATCGCCGGCCGGAGATCGCGGTCACGCGCGCGCTCTGCCGCCCTGGCAGGAGGTTGAGCGAGGTGAGGCGCGTGCGCGTGTGGTCGGTCCGCGAGCGCAGGCGGGCACGCGCGCGGCAGAAAGCGAGGGGCGGAGGCGGGGGTCTCCCGACAGACTCCCGCAAGGAGCGACTGCTGCCGAGGACCCACTGCGCAGGCGCCCTGCACAGCTGTGGCCGCAAAGCTTCTACCTCACTGCGCTGGGGAGGTGCACCCCATTGTGACTCTGCGCAGGGTCCGCACTGTGTGTGTGTCGTAGCCAGACATGACAGCAGGGGTGGGGGATGGGAAGGCCTGGGGGGGGGTCAGGGCCTCCCTGAGAAATGCACCCACGGAGGGGTCTCGGCCTGCGTCACAGTCCTCTCCCATCATGAACGGCCCTGCCTTATTTATAGGCAGAAGGCCGGGTCCCCACAATGACCAATGAGAGTCTTGCCAGAATAATCTTTGCTGAGTCACATGCAGCTTGTTCTTCAACAGGTTCTCTTCTGCGGCTTGTCAACCATCTTGGCTGGGCCCTTGCTTAAACACTTTCACACAACCCCTGTCCACATTCCGCACAGCCTCTCTCATCCTCCGCTTCTGCACCACCGACCCTGGCGCTCCTTGTTACACCCCTCGTTCCAATCCCAGGGCAAGATGTTTCTGGAGCAGCACCCCACAGAGTCTTGGATTCCTGTCAAGGGTCTCTGCCCTCACACACTGCACGCTTTCCTGGCCTGCTCACAGAATGAGCGTCCAGGGCACTGCGAGGTGGTGATTCTTGAACATGTGTCTGTGCTGTGAACAGGGGATTCTTGAATGTGTGTGTGAGAGAGAGAGACAGAGACAGAGACAGAACAGATGATTCTTGAAAGTGCGTTTGTGTGTGTGTGTGGTGTGAACAGGTGATTCTTGAATGTATGTGTGTGTGTGTGAGAGAGAGAGAGAACAGTTGATTCTTGAAACTGTGAGAGAGAGAAAGTGTGTGAGTGTGTGTGTGTCTGAACAGGTGATTCTTGAAAGTGTGTGTGTGTGTGTGTGAGAGAGAGAGGGAGAGAGAACAGATGATTCTTGAAAGTGAGTTTGTGTGTGTGTGTTGTGTGAACAGGTGATTCTTGAATGTATGTGTATGTGAGAGAGAGAACAGATGATTCTTGAAAGTGTGTTTGTGTGTGGTCTGAACAGGTGATTCTTGAAAGTGTGTGTGTGTTGTGTGAACAGGTGATTCTTGAATATGTGTATGTGTGTGTGTGAGGGAGAGAGAGAGAACAGCTGATTCTTGAAAGTGCCTGCACATGAGAGAGAAAGTGTGTGTTTGAGAGAGAGAGAGAGAACAGATGATTCTTGAAAGTTCGTTTGTGTGTGTGTGTGGTGTGAACAGGTGATTCTTCAATGTGTATGTGAGGTGCGTGTGTGTGTGTGTATGAGAGAGAGAGAGACAGACAGAGAGAGAGAGAGAGAGAGAGAGAGAGAGAGAGAGAGAGAGAGGAAGAGAAAGAAACAGGGCCTTCTGAACAGGTGTGGGCCCAAGGTGGGCAAAAGGATAATCTTCCATTGCTCTCCCAACTTTGGGACTTTGGAGACTGCTTTTCCACAGTTAGGCTGCACCAAAGCAGAAAGCCCCAGGGATTCAGAGTCTAGGTTCCTGGAGTCTCCCTAGCACTGGGGTTGCAGCCTGGCTTTTGTGTGGGTGGTGGGGATGAAATCTCGGGTGTTCCTGCTTGAGCCCCAAGCTCTTTTCTTAGTGAGCCATTGCCCTGGCCCAGTGGTTTTCATTTGGAGATCACAAAGTTCAATGTGCCTTGAGCACTTTTGCCAGAGAAGCTGCACCCCAGAGACAGAAGTTAACACAGAACTTTCACCACACCTTTTTGTTTTCTCCAAGGTTTCTCTCCTTCCTTCCTTCCTTCCTTCCTTCCTTCCTTCCTTCCTTCCTTCCTTCCTTCCTTCCTTCCTTATTTCCTCCCTCTCTCCCTTCCTTCCTTCCTCCCTCCCTCCTTCCTTATTTCCTCCTTCCCTCCCTCCCTTCCTCTCTCCCTCCCTCCATCTCTCCCTCCCTCCCTTCTTCCTTTCCTTCCTGTAGACTTCCAGACCTCCAAGGGCCCCAAATGTCTCCTCCATCACATCTTAGGCAGCCTGCAGTGTCTTGAAATCACCTTGCCTACACTAAAGCAGTTTTGACTTTAGTACAGAGCTGCAGTCTGCTGTATGGTTTACTCTGATGATGTTCATGGCTGTCTTCTTGGGGGATAAGAGTTTACTTGGTAAGGATTACTGACTGTTGAAAGGTCTTTTCCATTTTCATGTGCTCCTGCGCCATTTGCTTTTCACTTGTTTGGTTTGTTTTGCTTGAAAAGGCTGGTTCCCAGCAACGACTCCTGTGGGTCCCTACCATGTTATTTCACACCTGAAGGGCCAGTTACCCCTGCAAGAGAAAATGCAACCCAAAAGATCATGTCCGATTCTCTCACCGGTCTAGAGCAGGATTTTGATTAAAGGATGGTCTTCCTCCTCAGACAAGGTCATACACCTTCCCCTGATAGCCCTCAGCTACGGACTGGGGCAACTCTCCCATGAAACCCAACTCTTCCAGTTAGGCTTGTGGGAGCCTGTGTTTGCTCCTGTTTTACACTGAGTGTCAACCTCTGGCCTTGGATTTGGAAGTTCCCTTTGGCTTCCATGATAACTCCAGTGGATCATATTGGGCGCTCTGTCTGCATGATGGCGGGAAGTGTGAGGCTTGGTGCTAGCCTGAAGCACACATACCCTTTCCTCCTGGGAGCCAGTGTGGTCTCTGAGACCTAGTGTCTACCGAGGACTCAAAACACATTGATTGAATGAAATGTTGTGAGCAAAGTTCCATGGATCCCAAAGGATCTTTCCTCTTGAGTCAGGGATTTGCCTGAAATGAAGTTTGTTTAAAGCTGGGTTATCTCTACATGTGTCTTTTCACCCAGAAAGGTAGGGGTGTGTTCCTTTCACATCAACATCCCCTCTGCTCCCCCCACCAGTCTCAGTGCTGTCCCCTATTCTGGCTGCTCTGTCTCCTTGGCCTTTTCAAGGATTCTACCTTGTCCTCAGCCTCCCAGAATCTCTTTGTATCAAACACTCTCTCCAGGCCCATAAAGCAAAGGCTGCCTAAGTCTACCCTGATTCCCACTGTGTTCCAGAAAGGGGACAGTCCCTGGCACTGTTAAAGAGATGGAATGGTTGCTCTATACATGTTCTGCCTTCTCTTGAGGAGCATGGGTCCTGAGTGGGGTTCTTGGTTGCGGAGTCTGTTTCCATGTCTGATGTAATGTGCTGGTCAGAGCACCTTCTCTTCCCCAAAGCCCAAACCAACTCCAACAGAATTGAGTTTATTTATTCATCACCCTGTCCACCCACAGGGCCACATACAATGAAGTTACAGCACCCTGGGAGACTACTCAGGCTTCTGGTGGACAGCAGCTCTCAAAATGGTGCAAGTTCACTTGATGAACGTGAGGATAAGACAGATGATGTCTGAGGTTAAAACTGAAATGGGGAAATGGTAGCTATCTTAGTTCCTCAGAATAGCTTCATGTGGCAGCAACAACAGTGGCCTGCTCTGGAGATCTATGCCTTTTTTGTTTATGGCAGCTTGGTTGTGAGCTCTCACCCAGCATTGTATTCTGGGAATTTGAGACTTAGTGGAGAAAGAGCACTTTACTGTCCTTCTTTCCATCTTTTGGGTTATTTAAAGCTTTTGAAAAGACTTCATAGGTTTTATTCTTACTCATCCAAAATACCAGAACTACTAGGGAGAGAAGTCATAAACCTTCCTATACACACTTCCACCAAAAGTAATTGGCCCTCATCCCAGAAGGACACATTGATTTCTGGAATTCAACAGACATTCTATTCTGTATGGGTCCCTAACTTCTCATAAAACTGTCTTCTTCATTTCCTCATTTTAATTTTTTGACATTTTTTTGTTTCAGGGGGATGGGTGCATATACCCTAGCACAGGTGTGGAAGTCAGATGATAACTTTTGCATGGATGTCAGAGATCAAACTCAGGTCATAAGACTAGGTGACCTTTATCTGCTGAGCCAGCTCACCAGCCCATTTCATTTTAATTGCAGTATCAGAAGTTCCACAGTTCTTTATTTGAGGACTAAACATGTGTCAGATGTTTTTCACATTTCACTTATAACTTTCATAGGATCCCTGTGATCTCCATTCCCTTTTTCCTAGATTATTAAATGAATGCTCCAGAGGTTAGAGAGCACATCTGCCTTACCACAGAGCTTAAAGTCCCAGAGATGGGGCAAAAATGAAGGTTCTCACAATCCACTACATACACTTTTCATGGAATCCTTAAGTCCTTTCTTCTGTGTACACAGTATATTTGCTGGGTGTATCTTTTTGTATGGAGGATGGAAGGGCACCTCAGGTTTATTCCTTGGATGCTCTCCACCTTTTATGCTATTTTTTCTTATGTTTTGAGACCAAGTCTCTCATTGGCCTGAAACTTGTTATATAGACTTGGATATTCCCAGGTCTCCTTCTTCCCAGCATTGAGCTAACAACTGTGTATTCCTACACACAGCTTTTTTCTTTTCTTTAAAAATACTTTTACTAATAATTTGAGTTTCATACAATGTATTTGATAACACCCTCTTCCCATTCCTCCCTGTTCCACCCTCCCATCCCTGTGCCCTCAAAAAAAAAAAAAAAAAGAAAAGAAAATTAAATTCAGCTAATGTGGCAGGAGCATGGATCAGGGCATCACCACGGATCCTGGAGGCAGCAGACTGCTCTGGTAATGGACATTCACCTGTCCCATTCTAGCCTGAAACCAAGCATAATGAAGTTCATACCTAAGTTGGGCCTCACTGCCCAAGCCCACAGGCACCCGGGCCTCCAGCAGGCACCCAGACATCACCTAGGCACCCAGCCACCAAGCAGGCACTCTGATATCCTATATGCACCAGGATATCTTGCAGGCCCCACAGGCACCAAGACATCCCACAGGGACCAGGGCCTCCTGTGGGCTCCAAGGCATCATGCAGGCACTGGGTCAACCCACAGACACCCAGACTTTACAAGGCACCAGGGCATTACACAGTCACCAGGATACCACACATATACCCAGACATCCCTCAGGCATCAGGACACATACCACAGGCACCAGGACACCCCCCCCACCAGGATCCAGGGCATTTTGCAGATACTCAGGTATCCTGCAGGCACTGGGCCAACCTACAGACTCCTGGACATCTTGCTGGCACCAGGACATCCTGTAGGCACACAAACATCACACAGGCACTGGATCATCTGCTAGTCACAAGGGCTTCCCGCAGGCACCAGAATATCCCACAGGCACCAAGACTTCCTGCAGACACCTGATCCTTCTGCAGGCACTCCACCCAGCCATGCCTCAGGCACCCAGACCTCCCACAATCACCAGGGTGTCCTGTGTCATCTGGTCGTCCCACAGGTACCCTGACACCCTACAGGCACCATAGCCCCACAGGCATCAGGACATCCCATAGGTGCCCAGACATGCTGCAGACACCAGGACTTCCCACAGGTTCCAGGGAATCCTGCAGACACTTGGACATCTCATAGGCACCCAGACATCACACAGGCACCATGACCTCTTGCAATCCAGCATTCCCTCAAGGACCTGGCTATCCTTCAGGGATCTGGTCCTACAGGAGGCACCTGGGCATCCCACAGATATCCTTGGATATCACGTGGGCACCTGGACAGGCACTCAAACTTGACATAGGCACTGAACAGCACACCAGGATGAGTTCCTCATGAAGCCAGGCTCAAGCACCTGGTGAACTCTGACAGTGTCAGCAATGCAGACAGACCTCTAATTGTCCTGGTCCACATGAGCATTTTGAAATTTCTAAGATCCCTTTCAAAAGGAGGAGACTCAACCCTAGTATGAAATATTCTTCAGCTGGACATCTTGCTGTTGCTAAGGATCAGGGTGATCCCAAGGTTTGGACGAGCATTCAGGGTCAGTTTTTTCTCAAGCTCCTACTGTTGTACACCCTCCCCCTTTATTATACTTATCACCATCACCATCCTTGCTGCCTTGGCCTTTGTGCTTGCAAGGCCCTTAGGTAGAACTATGGTCTATACTCACCCCCATCCTATCAGGAAGAGCAATATGAGTGGTAGCCGCAGCCACAGGAGAGGGGCAGGGGGAAACAGATGGTGGTCTGAGGACATATCCTTTGTCTGCTCTGGATACAATCCCATGCCTGCCCCCACCTCCAGCCATGTGTCTTCTAGCAGCCCTTGCTACCTTCCCCTGTCTCCCAGAGCCTGTCTCTTTGCAGTATGTGTGCATGCTTCATTCTGAGTGGCAGCTCCAACCTGGTGGGTCACAATAGGGTCCTCAGTCCTATTCACGACTGTGTCTCCAGTTCAGTGTCCTTTGCATAGGTTGAGCCTACAGGCTCTGCTATACTTCTCTCCACTCAGTCAGCTGAACGTCCAGGTGTGTTACTGACCCTGCATCTTTCCAACCACTTTTAATTCACAGAGATCCTCCTACTTGACTAAGCACCAATGTAGTTCTCCTGGTCCACAAATACGTGAGTACCAGGGGTGACCTGAGCAGGGGTGTTAGGCAGTGGCCAGAGCCCTGTCAGATTTTACTTACTGCTCTGCCACCATCTTGAGTTCTGTCTGCTGCTCTGACACTCCATCCCAGAATCTCCCCACAGCCTGCTTGGACAACACCCATGGGCTGAGTGGGGCCCCAGCCTGTCAGGTAGCTATGGTGTTAGTTTCTGTCCTGCTTCTCCATTCCTGACGCTCCTCCTGGCTAATTCCTCCATGCCATGTGCAGAGCCCATGGGCTGAGAGGGAGCCACCCCCCTTTTAGGCAGTCATGGGGCACCACGGGCCTGTACAATGGAGGTGCTCCACCAGACTCCCTCAATTCACAGTCCAAAGTTCCTCCAGATCTGTCACAGCCACAGAGTCTTTCCAGCCTCTCAGGATTCTCATAGTTCTCCTTGCTGGACCCAGTGCCAATGTAACATCTCCTGTTACATGACTAGAGGGGCTCTGGGTGCCTTGAGTGGGGGCAGTGGGTCAGCTTCTAGAGCTCTGAGGACTTGCTGCATCCCCACCATCTTGCTTCACTCAGCTTTAAAAAAAAAAAAAAAACATGAGTTCCAAATATTGAACTCAGGTCCTCATACTTGTATGTCAACACCTTATTGAATGAGGTATCATCCTAGGTCAACAAAATTCTATTTTAATGTTGTGAAATAATTCTCCTGTGCTTGCATGCCACGATGTAAACTTAGAAATTCTTGGAAAATGGAAAAAAAATGCTGCTACTTATTTGTTCAGTTTGACTCAAACAAGACATATTTTCCATTAATCTGTTATATTCATAACATTAGGTTTGAGTTTGACACACTTTAAAAGAAATTTATGAGTACATATGATGACTAAAGCATGGGAAATTTGACTTCAGCATATTGTGTGCTGAAGGCTGCATGTACAATAGTGCCTGTGTCTGTGGACCAGTGCACTAGACTTCTAAATCCTCCAATACCTATTAACTTCTTGTTGAGTTTGCATGGCAGGTGATGTCACGTATAATTTGTAGATGAGCATGTTGGATATTCATGTTTTGGTATGAAATATGTTGATTTCCCAAACCTCCAAAGCCCACTGTGTTTCACATACAATACTTGATACAGAATATGGCAGGGTCCTAGTCCATAACCACTTTGTAGTAAAACAAATATAGAGAAGGTAAAGCCTGACTCATAAATATGCACAGAGGACACTGGCTATGCAAAGAGGAGGAAGGAAGAGAAAACAAAGAGAAGTGAGGAAATAGGAACAGGAGAAGGAGGAGGAGCAGGATGTCTCTGTGAATGTGAATCAATATGCCTGTAGTGGACAATCCCATTATTTTGGTAGTCACAGGCTTGAATCCATACTACTAGACATTATTGTAGTCGTTAATATAATTTATTTTAGAATTTCGTACATGAGTTCTGTTTGTACATCTTGTGTATCACGTCCTGCTGCACCGATTCCAACTCATCCTGTAGTGCCCCCTCTCAAATGTATGCCACCTTCTTCCTCTTCTTCTATTATTATTATCTCATATACATAACATACAAGCATATACACATGTATACATACATACATATGTACATACATACATACAATATTTTATATAAATACAGCCTAGTGAATCCATTTGGCACTGCTCATAGGTGGATGTCTTTAGGGTAGACCAGTAGGAGTTGTATAACATGTCAGGGGCCTCAGCTCTGCAGAAGACTTATTCTTCATCTCTCAGCAACTATTATGCTGCTGTAGTTCTTTCATGTATTTCATCATCTAGGGGTAGTGCCTTGTGAGATTTCCCCCAGCCATGTTGGCAGGTCAACTGACAGGGTCATTGTGCTGGTCCTTTTCAGAAAACCTCATTGTTTAATTTACATTGGTGCAGCTCCCATATCATATGTAGACAGTAGTACCTCACAGCAAACAAGCTAATCCTCTGGATCTTACAGTCTTTCCTCCCCCGCTTCTGCAATGTACCCTTTTCCTGTAGTGTGAGAGTTGTATTCTAGGTAAATTAGTTATGGTTGGGACCCCACATTAGTTTGTTCTCTGCATTTTGACCAGTTGTGGATTTCTGTATAATCTCCTTCTGCTTAAAAAGAAGCTTCTTTGATGAGGGAGAAGAGTGATATTTATACCTACAGAGTTTTAAAAATAAGCATGTCTATGCATTTAGAAATTATACTGGCTTAGGAAAGTGGCAATACTAGATTGGACTCTAGGTTCCTTGACCACCAGCCAAAGGTATTGGGACAGTACAGGTATTAATAAATTGATTGCTTTTGTCCCTTGGCAGCTTGAATAGCTCTTTCCAGTTCTATTACAGCTAGTCCTCAGAGAGGACACTTCCTGATTAGATCCAGTTCTGTGGCTGAAATATGTAGAGTCTTTAGCATTGTGTTTTAGATTCAAGTCCTGTGAGACAAAGACCGTGACAATAACCGTTATTATCTTGGCTGTCTTTTCAATTCCTCTGATCAGCATCTAGGAGTGACGTTTCCCGTGCTTGACACTGAGGTTTTTGATTATCAATCAAAAAAACAAAAACAAAAAAAAACATGTGAATCTTGGTAGGCACATTATCACTCGAAATGGAGTTACTTTCTTAAAACTTTATATGTATGTGTGTGCAAAGACATATACATGATATTGTATTTTATCTTGCATTTATAAATTAATATACATTGCATTTTAAATGAACTATAAAATAATGTTTCCTATAGCATTTTCAAAAATCCTAAGTGCTATTAATACCTTCCCCCCTCTCTTTCTCTATCACTGAGGAAAATCAAGGCAGGAGGCAGGAATAAATTTTCCTTTGTATGTAATGTGTGTTTTCTGCATCTTCCCCTGCCTCTCAATCTCTCTGCTTTCAGGACTCTCTTGTTATTCTATATCTGTAGTGTTTTAACAATAATATGTGATGGGGAGTTTATTTTCTGGTCCTGTCTATTTGGTGTGCTGTGTGTTTGTGGTGTCTAGATGGGTATGTCTTTTCATAATTTGGGTAGTTTCTTTTCTATGATTCTGTTGATATCGTATCAAAACAGGAGATTCGTCTCCTTTTTTTTACCTATAATACAAAGATTTGCTCTTTCATGGTGTCCCATTATTTCCATCATGTTCCTTTCCTGTGTTTATTTTTGTTTCACATTGTTTGCATGAATGGTTCAGTTTCTCTATTTTATCTTCAAGTCCTGATATTCTATCTGGAAGACAAAATGTCTTGATCTATTCTACTTGTAAGAATTTTTCCTGAGTTTCCTAATTGGGTTACTGAGTTTTTCAGCTCCATCTTCAGACAAGATCAGGAACATTCACAGTGTTATGGCCATAGACTCATCCCATCTTCATTTTTGTTTAAGTTCTCTTCAATATTTCTGTTTCTTTACTGAATTCAGATTTCAAATCCTAAATTTTCGTCGCCATTTCATTTATCTGTATATTTTTCTTTTCTTAGACATCACTCAGGTATTTATTGTTATCCCCTTTTAAGTTCATTGATCTCTTTCTTTGTGTATTCCTTAAACTCCTGAATTCTTTGAAAATGTTTTTTGTTTTTATAAATCTGTGCCCTGGGGTCCATATATGTACTAATTCTCATTGGAGGACAATTCTATGGGACTATGTGATTGGGGGTTTAGAAGACTATCTTGACTGTTCATATTATTTGTGTTTTTGGGATGTGACTTCAGCATATGGACTTCTGTCTTTTCCTGTGTGTTTGATGTGAGAGTCTAGTCTGCCTCAGCTGGGCCAATGCAGGAGCTGTATAAGCAGACCTAGTAGAGTAGGGAAATAGTGCAGGCGAGCTTCTTTGTGGGTATACTCACCAGGGAAACTCAATCAGGGACTATACATCTAGAAATAAGCCTGGGAGTGTGGAGATAGTATGGACTAGCTTGGTTCTCTGGGGGATCACCAGGCAAATCTGTGCAGGAGGTGTGTCAGTCTAGAGCTAGGCATAGGAATATGAGGGTGGCGTGGGATGGCTTGGGTTTCCTTTTACCCATTACTATTCTGTACCTAAACACTTAAGGATGTGAAGTAATATACATATATTCATTGATTCTTCCTATTAAATTTTTATCAGCTCTTGCTTCAGTCACTTTATTTGCAAAGCATAAATTAGTTTCCTAAGTACAAACCCAACATTTTAGAAACCAAGAGATTACTAGAAAGGCTGACTAGACTGTGGAAGTTAGTTGTTCACTGGCAAGAGAAGGTGCTGAAAATTGGAATTAGGCTAAAGTTACAAAAGCCCCTTGTTGCATGAACTCTGTTGCAGGCTCCGTGGTGTGACCATTAAGGCCATATGCAACTGTCATGGTGCAGAAAACCATGCATTCAGATCTTAATCCATTGATTTGTTAAGTTTTGGTAAAATGTTTATTAATATGGGGCTACAAACACACACACACACACACACACACACACACACACACACACACACACACACACCGTATTTATGAGTTCTGGAAAGCTGAGCTTTTGTTTGACTGCTATTAGAGCCTATCTCTTTGACTCCTGGGGAATGTCTCCCAGATGAAATCTTTCTTCATAATGAAATTCCTTTAACTCAAGAGTTCCTGTTCCTCTTGCTCGTTGGCTGATTGTGCTGCAGGAGACCATAGAACTGCCAGCTCCGCTACATTAAAGGATAGGGCCTGAGAGTCATCTCTATCATCCCAGTCCTTCCCGTTGACTATGGGCCCATCTTCATGCTCCCTGTTCATTCCTATATATTGCAATTAATCTTCATATACAATATTGAGAATTACCTACACTGCCTCTGGCTGTACTTGTGTGAGTTCACACCTTAGAGAGCTAAAATGGTTACACCAGAGTCAAGAATTAATTCATTATTCTAAGAGATTGGGTAATTCACAGAATTATTTTTACCATAGCATATTAAATACAGCAATAACAGCAATGACTGGGTCTTAGTTTTCTACAACTACATGAAAAACAATGTCAACTTAGGAGATTAAGTACCTCCCCTTTTGCTACTTTCAATACATTAAACTAGTATATGGAGATAAACAATGCATACACAATGAAAATATATGCTAGCAAACATGAAACTGTGAAATCAAATGCTCTCAGAGCCTCAGTGTCCATTATGTCCCCAGCTCTATGTCTCCTCTGTGGTGGCATCTACTATGCAGCTCAGTGATTGAAAGCTTTGCCTTTCTCCTCAGTGCACATGAAGCCTCTTTATTCTATCGCTATTGAGGTCAAGTTTGGTCAGTATGGTTGTACGCCCAGGTTTCTCCCATGTAGCATTGTTTTCACTTGTACATTTTAACATCCTGGCTTACATTTAAAAAACCCATCCCCTTTTATCATGTACTGTGTACTAAGGACTCTTGATTGAATATGATTCATGATGTTCTGAAAATTGAAGCCTTTAGTACCACTTTCTGATGTTTTTGTAGTTACACTGGACAACGATATTACCTGTGAATAAAAAATAGTTTTAATGCTTTCTTTTTGTTATGTTATAATCTTATATTATAATCCTGGCTATCAAGTTTGCTATATGTAGAATCAAGTAAAACACAAGCAGCTGGACAAGCCAATGAAGGATTTTCTTGATTGGATCATTTGAGGTGGGAAGATCCACTCTAATTCTGGAACATTTGAACTCGGGAGACCCACCCTAAATCTGGGACACACCGTCTGAGGGAAGTCCCAAAAAAAGTACATTAAAGAAGGAAGCATTTTCTTGTCACCTTCTTCTCCTTTTCAGTTTTAATTTCTGTACACATAGAGCTCTCCTAAAATTATTTAATGGAAATAAAACTTTATCATAGTTTGTGGTGTTGTTAAAGTAGTAGTTGAAAATTATAACATGAAATCCATATATCAGTGACTATATAAATTGACAGTAAAATTTGAGCAATTTAACCCTAAAGGAAGAAGAAATAAAAATTGGAATAAAAATCCTCAAAATAACAATAAAATAAAAGACCACCAAGAGGTTTTTTTTTTTTTTTGAAAATACAAATAAAACAACTGACTTCTACCTAATGAAGAAATGTGGGAAGAAACAAATTAACAATACCAGAATTAAGAGTATTAATAATTACTGATCTTCTATGCATTGCAGTGATAGTGACAGATTCTCTGCCAACAAAGCTAAAACTTTACATGTGATGGATGAAATTTCTAAAGCAAGATTAACAAAGGCTAACGAAATCTATCGCTCCATCACTTCTTTTCTCTTGGTTTACTTTCGTTCTTTTGAGATTTCCTATTTACCTTAACACTGTTAATTCTGAACAGTTTTTAAGTGCTTGGGTTGTATCACATGAAGTCTTCCTCCTGTTCGCATCTGTGACTTTTCCCAGTCAAGTTGTCCAGACGTTTGACCATGTATAAATCTCAGTTCTACTTATGTCCTTTTACCTAGTCCACTTCAAAATACCACTATATTGAATGTTGAGGCATCTATTTCTGAGATACATGGGAGGGATCAGCCAGTGGACTTCTGTGCCCGTGCTGAGTAGTGTTAAAGGCACAATTAAATATGGTTAAAATCAATATAAATAATGTGTTCTTATTGTAAGGAGTCCTTCTGATTTTTTGCTGTAAATAAGCAAAAATGATGGGAAATGGGCTGATGCGATTCCCTAGTTAACAGCTAGTAGACTCTCTTTGCTACACTACTTGCCCTGTGCAAAAAAGCACTGTCAAACAGCCAACTGAACCACTCTTATAATAGCGCTGCCAGCTTTGAACATGCCCTGAAAGAGTTTGGGGAAAACTACAGAAACTCTGGCTCCTTGGTTGTGGCCTAGCCAGCAACTGTTTCAAGCAGCTTTGGAGGACTTTGGCAGCAACCTTTTTCTTCAGGCCACAGGGAGGCACATGGACCTTTGTAACTGGGCAAATGGGACAATGCATGCTTGGTGTGAATGTAATCCTTTGTTGGCATGAAGGGTTGCTGTGAAACACTCCCCTTTTACAGCTACATAAGCAGGTTGTTCCGTTCACTCAGTGAGCCAGCCAGGAGACACGCTTCTGTGCTGCCTTGCCTGGTTTGCAATGTTAGGCCAGGAAGACAGCCTCTACGGAGTGATTTTTTTGTGTGGCTATTTTAAATATTTATCATTAGTAGAATTGGCTGAACTGGTAACACAAAGAAAGAGTTGCCAGTGGCATTGATTGCCATGGAAGTCAGAGCTGGGACTCCAAGAGCAAAGGCAGAGCAGCAGGAGCATAGACAAAAGGAATGGAGTTGGGGATAGCTGCTGTCCCAGTGGCCTCAGTCTTGACAGCAGCTGTAGCAACAAGAAGCAACTAAACAGGTCAGGAGAATGACCACGGCATGAACAAGAGGAGCTGGGGGATGGGCAGAGGATCGAAGATAAAGAACAGAAGACTTAAATAGCCAAGGAAGAAAATCTGCAGGTTGTGACCACTGAATGTGTTCCAAAGTGTTGTCTTACCTTAAAAGGAAGTGCTAAGAGTCTCAGGTAACATTTGCCACTGTCAAGAGCTAAGAGATCCTGAAACCTAGGCTCAGAAGCTGCAGTGCTATCTGTAGTGAAGGGCTGATGAATTCCGAGTTCCTAGACTACCCAAGAGCTGTAGCACTTGTAGGGCTAAGGGTCCTAGCACCTAAAGGACACAGAAGAGCTGAACACCAGAGGGAGCCATCTGCTGCTCCTCCTGTCTGTCTGCTGCTTCTGCTTAGTATTGATGTATGTCAAGGAACACAAACTCTGCCAGAGACCAGCTTTTCTTCATCTACCAGTGATTCCCATCCAAGTAAAACAAAAGGGCCCCAACAGATGACTAATAACACTTCCATCATAATAGGAACAAAATTGACAAGTGAAAGAATAAATTTACATTTGCACACTTTTTATTTTTCTTCCTTTCTTTATGACTTATCTTCCCATCTTTCTGAAGAATTTTCCATAGTAGAATTTTAAATACCTTCATCATATATATATATATATATATATATATATATATATATATATATATATATATATATATATCTGTGTGTGGATGTGTATCTGTGAGTACAGTTGCCTGTGAAGTCCAGAAGAGGGTGTCCTATCCCCTGGAACTATAGTCAAAGGTTATTGTGAACCACCTTACCCGGATACTGGGATCTGAACTCAGGTCCTTTGGACAATACGTGCTCTTAACTGCTGAGCTGTCACTCTGTAGCAAACTTTTAAGGTTAGGTATACTGCAATCAGTGTTTTCAATTTTGTTTTGTTTGTTTTCATATGTGCTGTCTTGATTGATCCCCTGTTATTCTAGAAATATGTTTCAGCAGATTTGGAATTAATAGTTGAGAGTTCATTTCTTTTAGCACTTAAAATGTGTAGTACTTCCTCTTAGTGTTCATGTTTTCCAATGAAAATATTGCTATTCAATTTGGTACAGTATTCCATACATATGCATGATAAATACTGACATATAACCAATTTGTCATTTTCTCTCTAGAAGCTTCATAATTTTTTTTCAAATAAGAAGTCTACAATGATCTTTGGCATGTATTTATTTGGATTTATTTATCAGAACATCATTTCACATCTTGACTATATGTGTATGCTTTGCATAAATTTAAGATATTTTGATTAATTACTTTTTTTATTATTCAGTTTCACTTTTTCCTCTCTCTTTCTGGAACTTAGAAGAGACATGTTATCTCTTGTGTTATTGTCCCACAGGCCTGTGAAACCCTTCCAATCTGTTTTATATCTATTTTTAAGATTGGACTAATTTTATTCATTTTATGCAAGGTCTATCTTCTGTCATGTCATTCTACCAAGTTTTTATTTAATTTCAATTATTCTAAGATTTCAGTTTTAAAATTTTATTTTGGACTGGCATTATTGCCCAGTGGGTAGGGAAACCTGCTTCCAAGCCTGATAAGATGAGATCCATCTCCAGGACCCATGTGGTGAGTACCAATTCCTGCAAGTGGTACTCTGACCCTGAGTAGTATATTTTGGAGTGTACGCTCACGTGTGCATGTGTGTGTGCGCGCGCGCACACACACACACACACCCCTCAAATAAATAAAGATTAAAACTTTTAGTTCTTTTTAATAAATTCTACTTATTTGCTTAGATTTATTTTTACTCTTTAAAGATTTTAAGATTTACTTATTTTTATTTTATGTGTATGAATGTTTTGCCTGCATGTATGTCTGTGCACTGCATGTATGCCTAGTGTTCATAGAGGCCATAAGAAGGCTTCAGATTCCCTGGAACTGGAGTTACAGATTGTTGAGAGCCACTATTTGGTTGCTGATAATTGAACTCAGGTGCTCTGGGTAGAACACTCTGTGCTGTTAACCTCTGGACCATCTCTTTAGCTCATTTTTAAAAAGTGTTTTCTACATTATTTATTATTATTATTACTATTACTATTATTATATAGGCATGCCATGGCATATAAGTTTTTTCATTTTGTGAGAAATTACTGAACTTTATTCTTACAATTCCATTTAACAAAGAGGGAGTGGCAGTAGGGATAAATAACAGAATGTTTGAAAAAGCCACATCAAAACTGGCATTTTATAACCTACACAAGATCTGCAGAAGATTGTTCTAGTCAATATTCTACCATGGATAAGGCGAGGATGGCTCATAAGGTCACACTCCTAGTTAAGAAGGTACAAGCAATCATTGACTGTCAGGAAAGAGAAAGTCAGTTTTAAAGTTAGTTTCACTCAGAGGTGAGGTCCCTGATAAGTTGATCCTACTACAGTGGAGAGCCTTGCATGCAGGCAACTAACTGGACTCAGTAGGTTGTGTGTGTGTGTGTGTGTGTGTGTGTGTGTGTGTGCGCAGAAAGTTGGGAGGGAAGTTGGAAGCAGAAGAGGGGGGTCCAGGATGGAGAAGAGGTGAATTTGACCACAATAAAGTTGGATTCATGTACAATTAAAAGTTTAAATTTAAATTTAACACAATGGACATTGCTAAGACACATATACATATATGATCAGTATCTCTTGCCATGTGATTCTGTCTATCCTTGGGACTCTGCATGCAGCAAGACAGTAATAACCAGATGTCGCCCTTCCACCTTGACCCAGAAATACCTGTCAAAAACTAATTTTCTTCCTTTATAACTTCTAAAATTTGTTGTGTTATTAGCAACAGAAAAGAGGAGAAGACAGAAGAAAATTCAGACTATACATGGTAAGTTTTATCTTGACCCCATCTCCTAAAGACCTGTTTATTTCTCCACATTGAAGCTATTTTCAAACCTGCTAAAGAGTTACACTGAGAGATTCAAAATGGCGGCAGGGCAGCGAGTGGAGTCCATCAGGGCTCCAGCAGCTCCCCTACCCCACTACACACACTCAAGGCACCCACCGGCCCCTCATGTGTTCACGGAACAGGAGATACTACATTGGCACCTGGCCCAGCAAGGAGAACTATGAAAATTAGGAGTGGTCAAAAGGATGCAGCTGCAGCAGTAGCAGCAGCGGCAGCAACAGATCTGCAGGGTGGAATGGGATGGTATTTTTGGCCACAGCGTAGAAGAGAGAGGCAAGTGGGGAGCAGAGTCTGGAGGAGCAGCACTGCCACAGGGCAAGCCCGCAGTGCCCCATACCTGCCTACAAGGTGTGGAAGGGGCTCCCACTTGAACCATGGGTTCGGCCAGGAGATTCAGCCCTCTCTGCCCATGGCATGGAGCTGGGAAGAGAGTCAGGAATGGAGAGTCAGGAATGAGGCAGAAAACATGACAGAGAGATGTGGGAATGGGCCGCTGGGCACTATAGCCACCTAACAGGCCAGGGCCTCCACTCAACCCACAGGTACTATCAAAGACATGGAGAAGGAAGGCTGGGGAGGGCAGTCTGGGATGGAGGATCGGAACCATGGACAGAACTCACGATGGTAGTGAGCAGTAAGCAAAATCTGACAGGGCTTTGGCCACTGCATATCCCCTGTCACCCAGGTCACCCTGGCTCATATTCGTAGACCAGGAGAACTAGACTGGTGCCTAGTCAGTCAGGAGGAACTGGTGAGTTAAAAGTGGTTGGGAATACACAGATCACTAACACACCTGGAAGGTCAGCTGGCTGTGAGTAGAGAGGAAGCATGGAGGCGTGAGCCCACAGACACGGCCTATGCAGAGGACACTGAACTGGAGACACAGCCAGAAACAGAATGGAAGCACTAGATGTCCCTGAGAGGGAAGGGTGCTTGGGATGCCTAGAGGCTGAAGCCACAAACTGGCCACCCTGCTGCGACCCACTAGGCTGGAGCTGCCACTCAGAGAAAGAAGCAGACACACTACAAAGAGAGGCAGACAGGGGAACAGCAGCAAGCCCTACTAGGAAACAAATGGCTGGAGGCGGGTACAAGCATGGATGCTCGCCCAGGGCAGAGAAGGGATAGGTCCTCAGAGTGCCACCAGACTGTCCTGGCCTCTCTACTGCCTGCCATGCCAGGTCTGCCACTCCCAGGGTTGCAGCTGCCACTTGCATTGCTCTCCCTGATGGGTGGGAAAAAAGCATGCTCTGAGAAGCCGCCAGTAGCTGCAGGTACAAAGGTCAGGCAATGAGGACAGGGTGGAATGCAACAGTATGAAGCCAAACCAGGTCCTGCTCCCAAACCACAGGATCACCCTGCTCCTGAGCAATGATGGAAAAGCCCATCTGAAGACTGCCTCAGCTCCTGGACTGAGTATCCACACAAGAGACCTGTCCTCTGGTGACCAACAGACCCTCCTGTCTTCTTCACCACCCACCAGATCAATTCTGCCACTCCTGTGGACGTGACTGCTATGCGTATTGATCTCCCTGATAGGGTAGGGGAGAGGATAGACTTTGACACTACCCAAGAGCTCTAAGCACAGAGGCCAAGGTAGCAGGATGGATGGTGATAAGGTGTGTGTGTGTGCAACAATCAGAGCTCAAGCAAGACCTGACCCTTAATGCTCTCCCAAACCTGGGGATCACCCTAATCCTGGACAACAGCAAGATGTCCCAGCTGAAGAATATTCCATACTAAGGATTGAGTTTCCTCCTTATGAGAGGGGTCTTAGAAATCTTTAAATGCCCATGTAGAACAGGGTCAATTAGAGATCTGTCTGCATTGCTGACACCATCAGAGTTCACTCAAGTTCACTTGAGCTTGGCTCCATGGGACACTCGTTCTGGTGGGCTGTTTGGTGCCTGCCTGGAGTCCAGGGGCCTGCCTGGAGTCCAGGGGCCTGCATGAATTCCAGGTGCCTATGTGACATCTGGGTGCCTGTGAGATGCCCTAGTGCCTGTAGGAGGACCAGATCCCTATGGAATAGAGGGGTCCCTGTAGGAGGGCCATGCAGGAGGCCCAGCTGACTACTGGAGATCCTGGTGCCTGTGGGATGTTCTGCTGCCTGTGGGATGTCTGGGTGCATGCAGGCGGCCCTGGTGACTGCCACATGACTGGGCACCTGAATGATGTTCAGTTGCTTGAGGGATGGCCAGGTGCTTGTATGAGGTCTGGGTGCCTGTGGGATGTTTGGATGTCCATGGGATGTCTAGGTATCTATGAGTTGGCCCAGTGCCTGTGTGATGCCCAAGCATCAGCAGAAAGCCTTGATGCCTATGTGATGTCTGGTGCCTGCAGAATGACCAGATGCCCATGGGATATCCCGATGCTTGTGAGAGGTCTGGGTGTCTGAAAAATGGCTGGGTGCCTGCACAATGACCAGATGGATGCCTCTGGGAAGACTGGGAACCTGTGTTATGTCCGGGTATCTGTGGGGTAGCTGAGTGACTGCATGAAGCCTGGATATATGCGGGATGCCCTGGATCCTGAGGAATATCCTGCTACCCTCAGGAAGGCTGGGTGCCTGCTGGAAGGCCTGGTGCCTAGGGGAAGTCTGGGTGCCTGTGGGATTCGCTAGCACCCACAGGAAGTCCTGGTGCCTACAGGAAGCCCAGGTGACTGCTGGATGACCAAGTGCCCCTGTGGTGTCCAGGTGCCTGTGTGATATCCATGTGTCTGCAGGATGTATGGATGCCTACAGGATATCTTGGTGCCTGTGAGATGTCCAGGTATCTGTGGGTTGAGCCCAGTGTCTGCATGACATCAGGGCATCTGCAGAATTCTCTGGAGCCTGGGGGATGTTCTGGTGCCCTCAGAAAAGCCTGATGCCTGTGGGAAGTCTGGGTGCCTGTCGGATGCCCTGTTGCCCATGGGAGGTTGTGGTGCCTGCGGGAGGCCTGGGTGATTGCTGGATGACCAGCTGCCTATGTGATATATGGGTGTCCGAGGGATGGCTGGGGGCCTGTGTGGTATCTGTGTGCTAGTGGGATGTCTGAGTGCCTGTGAGATGTCCAGGTGTCTACAGGTTTGCCAAGTGCCTGCATGATGCCCAGGCATCTTCAGGATTCCCTGGAATCTGGAGGATGTCCTGGTGCCCTCGGGTAGACCTAGTGCCCACAGTAAGTCCTGGTGCTCATGGGAGGTCATGGTGCTCTCAGGAGGTCCTAGTACTTGCAGGACGTCCAGGTGACTGGGCAATGTCTGTGTACCTGTGGGGTTGGGCTATGGGCCCTGACTTCAGATTGAGCTTCATCATGCTTGGTCTTGGGCTGGTGTGGACCAGTATTGGAGAAACCTGTTGCCTCCAGGATCCATGGTGAAGCCCATGATCCATGCTCCTGACACACTGGCTGGATTCAAGTTTCTTTCATTTGTTTTTTGTTGTTGTTTTGTTTTGTTTTGAGGGCACAGGCATGGGACAGGAGAGCAGGGAGGAATAGGAAGAGGGTATTGTCAAGATGCATTTTATGAAACTCAAATTATTGATAAAAGTTTTATTTAAAAAGAGTTACACTGATATCCCCCAAAAGCCTCATGTACATACTAATCCTTTTCATATCTTCATAATAATGATTTTTCCTCTTGGTTGATAATGTATCCCCCATAAACAAAATTTCGGTTGGGGAGCCATCTCCCTCTTCAAGGGAACACAAAAAAATTAATTCAGTGAGGCACATCTATAGACAATGATCACCATCCCTAAAGAGCTTTCTTCCATTACTTTGACTTGTTAAGTGAGGATTCCACCTGATAACAAGCAGGCACTTTCAGCTACTGTTTTTGTTTGGTACTATGATCTTTGAGCTGAGATTTTTCATACCACATTTGCTGAGTTGCATCCTTCACATTTAGAAAAAAAAAGTATGGAGTTTAAGAAATTTCTAGCAGTAATGGGAATGGCAACTTCCTCAAAGTGACTTTGTATGCCTGATGCCTTTGTTACTGTGATCTGCATTCTAAAGTCATAAAGAAAAACATCCAAGATAACACCATGGGTATGAGAAGCGGTAAAATCAAATCTAACTTATATATAGGGCTCTTAAACCCTATACCTATACCTATAGAACAACCATTGCCATGGGAGATAATGCTAGCTAGCTATGTTAGCATAGAGGAAGAAATTTGGAAATATGAACAGGGTAGGAAGGACTCCTCTTTCTTAAAGAAAGGGGGGGAGCCCAGAAGATCCTGAGTGAATTTCAGATAATGGACATTGATAATGTTTTTTCTGCTGTCCAAAGATGTTGTGAAAAGCTTGGTAGATGTTTGGTTTCATTTGGACTGTACACCCTAACAAGCCTTGGGATAATTCCTCTTGTAAATAGCTTTGCTGGTGTAGTGTTAGATTGTGTTGTAGAGATAAAACAAGTTTTTGATTGGCTTATACAGGGAAATGTTACAGAAGTTTATTTCTGGTTATGCTTAAAATGGTTGATTTGTGCACTGCTGGGTGAAGGGCTACCTAGGCCTTGGCATTTGTATTGTCTATAAGTGTTGGCTTTATGTCAAAGATGTTTGATTACTCATGATCTACACATGCTATCAATAGAACACCTGAGGAGTTTGGTGTCAGTAAAAACCCCTGTGATGAGACGCTCAGGGTTTCACTGTCCAGGATGACTCTGGCCATTGTAGTGGATCCCTCTGCTGAGGTCTGGCAGGGTTTGCACCCATGAATATCCCTCCTTGTCTACTGTGCTGAGCCACCACTCTAAAGAAACTATTATAGGTGCAGGAGGGGAAATAGAAGAAAAAGGAAAATATAGTATGGAGAGATGTTAAAAAATCAGAAATAAGTTCACAATATGACAAGATTGGAAAACCAACATGTATTAAATATAACAAAAAGATAATGGCAGTTCTGTTTACTTCTGTTACTTCTGCATCTCTGAGACATAGATTCTGCATAAATTTAACATCTAACACCTGCTGATCTGCAAAAACTACAAAGTCTGCATTCCTAAGTAATATGGAGGCTCAAGTCACATGAGAATCCCTCTAAATTTAAACCAAGTACAGTCTATATCTTTAAGAAAGCTGCTGAACAAAAATTAGAAATGTAGAGGAATATTTAATCTTTTAATTCATCGGTATGGCTACTCCTAAGGTAGAAAGACTGTTGGTACACACCTTTAATCCCCTATTCAGAAAGCAGTAGTAGCACACACCTTTTATCCCAGTATTTAGAAGGCAGTGGTGATGCATGCCTTTAATCCCAGCACTTGGGAGACAGCAATCAGAGCTCAGAAGGAGTCAGTGTCAGACAAGAAGTCACTTCTGAGATGATTCAAAATGAAGGGCAGGCAAAGTGACAAATCAAAATAAGAGTTAAAGAGTGAGGACATGCCCAACTCTCATGATATAAAAGCAGACTCTCAGCACAGAGAGTCAGCTAGACAGGCAGTATGAGGCAGGCAGTAGGACAAGATACAGAGACAATGAAGCAGTCAGTTTTAGGCAGACAGAGGATAAGACACAGAAGCAATCTGAGGAGTCTGAGGCAGTTCAGCAGAAGTCAGTATCAGATGGGAAGAGTGAGTCAGTTTGAAATGGAGCAGAGCATTTCAGTCAGAGAAGTTGTAGGAATCAGCCAGAGTCAGTAGAGTCAGAAGAGTTCCGTCAGAATCAGTCAGTAGGCTCAAAAGGTCAGTTTGACTCAGGCATCTTGGAGAGGAGTTTGGGCCAGAACCAGAATGAGTGAGTTGTGTTGAACCAGAAGATTCAGAGTTCAGAAGGAGCTAGTCAGAGTGGCTCCGTCAGCTGTAAGTCTCGGAGGCTTGAATGTTCTACATTGTACGGAGGCTGAGGCACTTAAGACTTGATTGTATGGAGGCTGAAATGCTTCAGGGCTCCAGGACTAGGGCCAGGATTGAATTAGCCAAAGAATAAACGGCTTTTGAACCTGAATCTACATCTACATAGAAAAACAGCATTATTGTCACAGCTTTGTTTAATTACCCATTTAATTCTCATGTCGCTATTTATTTAGATACCACCCATTGTCTGAAATATCCTATAATGGCCATGAATACTGTGACCCGATAAGTAGCAAGTTGACATGAAATCAAGTCTTTGGCATTAATAATTTGATATAATACTATTGGATCTCATAAATCTTCTTGATAAAATAGCTAATGTTTAAGTTAAAATAGGACCCCCATGGATTGAGACACATTTTATAAGACCTAGTTAGATAGAAGGTAGTTATCAGCTGACCTCTTGGTAAATTTAAAATAAGTGACTGACTCTTCACAGTGGATTGGCACAAACCATTCAGGCCCCCATAATAAAAGCCATTAAAATAATGAATTGATCTAATCAGCAACTGGTTCATATTTTGTTGTTAAATGTTTGCCTAATAGTCTGTTCAGTGCTTACTTTAACAGCTTTTCAACCCATTTGCCTTCAACTTCAAAGAGAAACAATACACATTTCACTGATTATTCTGAGAAATTTCAACAATTTTGCTTTCTCGGGGAATTTTTGTACGTATGTTTGTAAAACTTTAAATACACGTTTATGTGTATGTACACATATGCATATATGCATCTATACTACATACATGTACCTTTATATACACATATACATACATGTATGTAACATGTATACACATTCCTATCAAATGTATATAAATCATTCTCCAGGATATAGTAGGTCAAAACTCTTTTTTCTGATTTTTAAAAAATATTTTAAAGGATGTTTTGAGGCACTAATATAATTATTTTATTTTCCCTTTCCCTTTCTTCCTTCCATCAAGTCCCTCCCCTCAGGATTTAGGGAACCCAAGGAGAGAGGATGCAAAAAGAATGTAAAAGCCAGAGGGGATGGAGGTCACCAGGACAACAAGGCCACCTGAGTCAACTAAGCAAGACAAACATGAGCTCACAGAGTTAGAAGCAGCAACCACGGGATCTGCACAGGTCTGCAGCAGGTCCTCTGCATATATATATTATAGCTTTCCGTTTAGTATTTTTATTTGACTTCTGAATGTGTGAACTAGTAGGTCTCTGATTTATGTGCCTTCTTTTGGACTCTTTTCCTTCTGTTGGGTTGCTATGTCCAGCCTAGATGTGATGGTTTTGGTTTTATCTAATTATAATTTATTTTGTCATGTTTGGTTGTTATCTACTAAAAACATGTTCTTTTCTAATGAGAGACAAAAAATAAGTGGATATGGAGGGGAGTGGAGGTTGGGAGGAACTGGGAGGAGTAAAAAGATGGGAAACTGTAATCAGGATATATAGTATGAGAAAAGAATCTGTTTTCAACAAACAAAAAAATTTAAAAATTTTTGAGGTCATAATATAATTATTTTATTTCTCCTTTCCCATTCCTTCCCCAAAATCTTCCTATGTATTCCCCCTGCTTTGCTCTCTTTCAAATTCATGATGTCTTTTTCTTTAATTGTTGTTATATACAGCATTGAAGTAGGCAAGAAGAAATATAAAGGAAAAGATGTTATAACTCTTAACAAATTTATTAAGATTTATTAAGATAATGTCAGCTGCTTTTTTTTAACCACAGTGATAGAACATTAGAGCTCAACATCAAGAAAATTTGGAAGTTCACAAATTTCCAAATGAAGCAAACCATTTCTGAACAACTATTGGGTCAAAGGAGAGATTAAAAAGAAAACTTGAAAGGATATTTGTGCAAAGGTGAAAATACAGCATACAAAACAGGATACAATAAAACCAGCTTTAAAAGGGAAGCTTCTGGTAATAAATGCCTGCTTAAGAAAAAAAAGGGATGATAGCCTTTACCTCTCACGAAACTAGAAAAATGAGAACCATGTAGAACGTAAAGTCAAAAAACTAGCAGAGACGAAATGGAAAGCAAAAACAAGCAATGGATATTTACCAAAGTTTGGTTACCCTAAGAAAGCAAGATAAAGAGGTGGTGGTGGGGCTCTGGCCAAATGTGGTAGCACACAATTGTAATTTCATCAGTCAGGAAATTGAAGCAGAAAGATTGTGACTTGGAAGCCAGTATAGGCTACATAACAAAAAGTTCCTTTCGAATTCTACCTAAAGGAGAGACAGGGTTCAAGAAAAGTAAACTAAATAGAAGGGGGGGAAACACATTAGAAGTGATAACAAGTAAATGCAAAAGATAGCAACAAAACAAATATGAAAGCCTAGAAGAAGATGTATAAATTTCTAACATCATTCAGTCTATCATGAAAAAAATTACAAAGTAATAACTTTGATGAATATTCATGCAAAAAATCCTTAGCAATGTATCTCCAAGTGAAGTAAATACCACATGTAAGAAGGGTGTTTCTGTGTGTACAAGTATGTGGATGTCAGAGATTTGTATCAAGTATCTTCTTCAGACACTCTCTACTGAGATAAGGTCTCTCCTTAAAGATGGAGCTCACCCGTTTGACTAGCCTACCTGGCCAGCATGCTCTAGAGACCCTCCTATCTCTGCTTACACAGAGCCGGAATTACAGGCACACCCTCCGATACCTGGATTTTTATTTGGGTGCCCAGGAAGTACTCCACATGCATAGCGCTATCTCCTATGAGCACCCATGGGAGGTTATGCCTGATCTTTACTTCTATAGACACCCAGAAGAGATTGTGAAATGTTAAAGTATTTTTACTCTTTGGGGTTCAAGGAAGAAGGAGATACAATCTTCAAGATACAAGGCAGGACCTAGAACGCTTCAGCCTCCAAGACTGAACTAAACTCTGACTAGCTGCCTTCCTTTAGCTTCTTCTCCATACGCCTGATTCTTCAATCTCCCACTTCCAACTCTCTTGTTTCTCACTGGACTTCTACCTCTGTTTCCTCTCTTAGCTTCCCTGTTTCCTTTCATATCCCAAGAGTTGGGATTAAAAGCATGTGCCACCATTGCCTTCTGATGTGGCTTACTTAAAGGCTTGTGCTACATTGCCTTCAGATACAAAGTCTTATTTTGCATTAGTGAAGAGAATCCTATAATTCATTTCCCAAACTCCAGGCCAGTCAACATTGCTGCCTCTAGGCAGAGGTCAGACTGAGAGACACAGGGTGTTCCTCATCTCTCCTTGTTAGTCACTGTGGGAGAATCACAGAATTCCCTTTCATTTAGCATTAGCACAGAGGTCAGTATTAGCCTGACTAACATTCATTCTGCCCTAGAGTAGCCATGCTGCCGGATCAGGGATTAAATGTCTATCACACAGGTCCTTGAAAGTGATCCTTTCCCAGAGCAGCCATGCTGCTGGATCAAGGATCAAGTATTCCTCTACAGAAAAGGAAGAATATGCTAATGCTGAGAAGGCTGTGGCCAAAGAGGGATTTCAGGGCAAGTGGATTGTACCAGCCCCTGAGTTCTCTGCTGCTCAGCCAGAGGTGGCAGGCTGGTCTGAGGGTGTGCTGGGGCCCTCTGTACCCATCCAGCAGTTCCCTACTAAAGACTGGAGTGTCCTGCCAGTTGCTGAGGACTGGTCAGCAGCTCCCACAGTGTAGACCATGGAATGGGTTGGAGCCACCACTGAGCAGTCCTGAGCTGGTCTGCAGACACCTAAGCAAAGGGAGAAAAGGTGGAAGGAAAATAAAGTTCCGAAAAGCTAATCATAATAATAATAAAATAAATTCAAATGAAAATACCAACACACTTCTTTTAAAGTTTCAGTTAAAATTTAATCTTAAATTGGTAGAAATAGACAAATACTAACTTTATATGGAAAATAGCATTCAAGAACCTCTATGGAAAGATGAAAATAAGGAAAGCAAGAAGGACTTATTTCTAGCAGACAAAAATGCTGATTACAGAGCCTCTATGATTAAAATCATTTAAATATGGCTTAAAATTAACAATAAGAATAGAATAGAATAGATAGAAATAACTCTAAATACATGATGCATGATAAAAGTGTCAATTTGTTATGTTACATTGTAGCAAAAATAAACTTTTATGTCTGGTTTGGTTGCGATGGTCATAATACCATCACATATTAAGCTGAATCAAGTGGATCCTGAATTCAAGACTGAGCTACATAGCAAATGAATATATGAATTAGATAAAAATAAATAAACTTTTAAGAAATATGGTGATTGGACAACTACATAGATATTGGTGGAAAAAATAGAGACATTCTGTACCTTACAATGTTAAAAAAGATCAGGGATTTAAATGCAAATAGCTGTATACAAGTTGCAAAAGCTAGTGGATTTTCCTTTAGCATGATACAGAAAAGGTTTTTCAACTGTAAATCAAGATCCAGATGCAATGAAAAAGAAAAAAAATATGAGAAATGTATATATATATATATATGTATACTATATAACTGTGACTATGTAACTCTGGTCAAAAGCATAACTTCTTCATGATGAAAAAGGAGAACAGCACAAGCAAAATAAAAAAAAATATAATGATATGGGCTGGAGAGATGGCTGAGAGGTTGAAAGCACTGGCTGGTTTTCCAGACAACCTGGATTAGATTCCCAGCATCCACATGGTGGATTACAAATGTCTGTAATTCCAGCCCCAGGGAAGCCAATACCCTCTTCTGGCCTCTGTGAGCACCAGGCACACATGTGGTACATACATATACATGTAGGCAAACACACACACACACATAGAATAGGTAAATTTTAAAAATTAAAACTTTGAAGACAAAGTGAAAGAAACCATTTTCAGCATAAATAATAGACAAGGAGCTACTATTTTTTAATATATACAGAATTCAAGAACAGAAGAGAGATTGTTTCTGAAATTACACTATTTCTTTTTTTAAAAAGAAGGTTTGCTTTTTTAAAAAATCAACAGTAATATGTGGGGCTCTGTTATGGTCAAATAAAAATAGAACTTGGGCTGGATAGATGGCTTGGTGGTTAAGAGCACTTTCTACTCCTCCAGAGGACCAGAGTTCAGTTCCCAGCAACCCCAATGGCAGCTCACAACTGCCTTGATCCCCAGTTCCAGGTGATCCAATGCCCTCTTCTCACCTTCACGGGCACCCACACTCACATGCACATGTAAACATACACACACATGCACACACATACACACACACACACACACACAAATATGTCATTTTTAAAAAATAAAAAGAAGCTGTAAGATAACATTTTAAAAAAGAACTAGCACATTCTGTTTAAGTCCTTCATGGTAGAGAATTCTATAGTGTAGCTAACTTTAATGCATTGTTTTATCTTAGTGGCATTCATGATTACTAACACTTAGTATGAAGCAGTTACCATTGAATTATTTGGGGAAAAAGAAGGAAGAAAATGCGGCCCCTGACATCATGCATGTATTTTAATACACCTGTCTATCATTTCTCTATCTCTGTAACCTATCTGCCTACTTATCATCATCATCATCTATTCTTCTTCCCTCCTTCTTCCCTCCTTCCCTCCTTCCCTCCCTCTTCATTCCCTTCCTTCATGCTTTCATTTGGGTTTCAGGTAGTCACATCACTCCATATCACATTCACTCCATAGCCGCACCATTCCTGAACTACTGTATTGTTACCAAAACATCTTCTGTCAACAGCAGTGACTTCCAGCAGATATTTATCAGTCCTCATATCGGCTTCATTAAATCTCAGCAACCATTGACACTTAGTGATACTCTCCACCCAGTTAATTTCTTATTTCTTTTTAGGCCACTATTCATCAGTGTTCCTTGACAAAAACTGACCCATCAATCCCTTCTTTTTTTGTTTGTTTGTTGTTTGTGGTTTTTCTTTCAAGACAGGGTTTCTTTGTTGTAACTCTGGCTGTCCTGGAGCTCACTCTGTAGACCAGGCTGCCCTCAAACTCACAGAGATCCACCTGCCTCTGCCTCCTAAGTGCTGGAATTAAAGGCATGTGTTACCACTGCCCAGCTCATCGATCCCTTCTTATCAACTCCAAACCCATATGTCAAATTGACTTCGAGACTTTTTTGCCTGGGAATCTTTCATGCACCACAAATTCAGTGAGAATATAAGTGAAGGCATCTTTCTCTTATCAAGCTTCTCTTCTCACTCCCCTATGTGTGCTACCTAGTTTGCTCTGATGACCTCCAATGAGTGATGCTTGTCCATTTTCACACCTTATATTCACTTCCCATAGTGAATATGGGGCTGGCTCTCTGATCATATTATATAGTAGAGATAAGTTAAGTAGTTTCTGAGTGCATTCCTTTAGAATGTCTAGGACCTTCTCATTTCACACTATGGGAGTACTAGTTGCCTTCTAAGAAGTTCAAGTGCCCCATTGTATCGTCCATGTGGGAAATTTACTTGGTAAGGGACCGGCTTTGAGACTGCATAGAAAGATAAGCCTAGGAAGTTTCAATTGAGCCTGGCTTTCCAGTTTTTCCCTTCTAGGGACCCGGAAATTTGGTATAAGAGTCTCAGATTCCCAAGACTAGTTCAATGATCGGATTACAGTAGCAAGTGAAGTAGAAGGACAAACAGACATGTAGCAGACAACAAAAAGATAGATGTATTTAAATCATTATCTATTTATAACCTTACTCCCACCCTCACTCGTACAAATATACATTGTTTCCTAAAATTTTCCTGTTCGTTAAAGAAAAATATCTGTTCTATCTCACTGTTATGGTCTAATTGTGTATATCCTAGTGAATGAAATTATGCCTTTACAAAAAAGGTATAAGAGAGCTCTTTCTTTCTTATACCACACCAAGATGCAGCAAGAAGTTATGTTTATGAAGAATGAACCTTACCAGACTGAATATTTTTAAACTGTAATTTAATTACATTTCTCCCTTTTGTCTTTGACTTTCCATCTTCTACAGCATTAAGCAATGAGTGTACACTGTGTATAAATTACTCAAAGTATTTTGTTATATGTCATGAAAAGACACTTGCCCATACCAGGGCCTTCTCATCATATTATCATCATATGTTACACATTTCTGCTCCTACCATAGAATTTCACTGTGATGTAGGCATGCCTAAAGCCATTCTTGCCCACAGTTACTGCCTCACAGAGCCATGTGCACCTTTATGGTTCAACTACATTATTAAAGACTGTCATCTTTTCTGCCATTGACAAGGATTTCATAGGTGTCAAGAACATCAAATTCTTTCACATATGGTGCTACAATTTAATTGGAATTTTGAATATATATTCTCTTTAGAGGAATAAGTGTTACATTGTGATTTTTCCCACGATCATTGCATGTTTTGGGTGTCTGGTTGCGTTCCTGTTTCTCCCATTCAGGTGACTTGGGAAGGAATGGGAAGTTGTTCATGTCCCACTATTCAAAGTTATATATATAGCTCTTTCACTACCTATTGTGCTGAAGGGATACATTTCTTTTCATTATTATTAGTTACATATATGTATACAATATATTTTGATAGCATTCACCTTCATTACTTCTCCTATACCACTCCCACTCCTGCTGATCCCATTGTTCCTGACTAGTCTGCCTTCTAATTTTGTTACCTTTCTGCGTGTACAAATCTTGTGCAGGTGTTCATGACAGGAACAGCCATGCCACGTGCAGAAGACAGTGTTTCCAAGCACTCCTCTCCAACCTCCTGCTCTCACAATCCTTCTACTTTTTGTTTGATGATGGTACCTGGGCCTTGGAGATGGCAATATTGATGTCCTGCTTAGGACTGAGAGCTCAAGCACTACTTACGTTGAACACATCAGCCAGTCTCTGCACATCACTTACATTGAGCACATCAACAGGTATGAGTCATCCTCCACTATAAAAAGAACCTTTTCTGGCCCAGGCTGAAAGCAGTACTAGCCTATGTATGTAAACATAAATATTTAGAAAGCAATTTGATTACATGTCAAGGACACACATCGCTGATTCTACCTCTAGCCCTTAGGCCCTGTGTTGTATACCCAATTCGTTCTGATTAATTTCCTATTGCTGCTATATCAAATTTCCACATACATAGTAGCTTGAAATCCACACATTTATTTATCTTTCATTTCTAGAGTTCAGTATTCACTCTTACCTGCCCTTGCAACTCCAATTTCAGCATAAGGACTTGCCAGATGTCTCATGAAAAATCTTGTCCAGATCCAGGAGAGATTTAAATAAATGCTTTCTAGTCCATCTCCTTTACTTAATGACAGCCACCATGAAATCACTTCTCTCCTTTATTATGCCCAACATTCCCTATAAATGCTACAGGACCACAGCATTTTCAGAAAGCAGTATGAATGTGGCACAGAATAAATTTGACTTTACATGTATCTTACACTGCTTTAAGCAGCTCTGGTAACTAAAATGTAGATATATCGAGTCAGGTAGGGATAAGGGCCATAATGAAAATTTTCATTAAAGGAAAAGATAATCCTATGTGAAAGTTACTGTTGTCAACTTAGAACAGGGATAAGAGGTAGAAATTAAAAGCTATTTAGGGGCAGAATACCCAAGTGGTCTGGGAAGCACATTGAAAACTTCAAGTGTCTGGAATCCAGTGTTTAGGAAAAGGAGAATAAATTAGGGTTTAGAAATGTCCAGGAACATCAATTTTCTAGCCTGTGGCAACTACACATTAAGGAAACCTCAGGCAGAGGGGCAACAAATGTATCAATGTCACATTAAGGATTGAAAAAAGTGATTTCTTCTTAGAATAGTTTGACCAAGAGTGAGTCCTGATTTAAATTCTCCACTTCTCTCCCTGTGTCTTCTGCCTGTCTGTAGTCTGTGGTCTGTGGCCTCTGTGTGTTACTTGTCTGTAGTCCATATCTGATCTTTCTCTATTGCCTATTCCTAACAAAGGGCTTTATTCTATGTGTATTGAACAATATAGAAAATATGGTATGGGGAAGAAATTAAGGATACCGTTTTGTAGAAATAGTTAACAGATTTTTTTTTTAAACCAGGGACATAGTTACTTTACCAGCCTCAACTATGGGTTCTACCTATAACCACATGTTGCTTCTAACATTTTGGAATTTTTTTGTTTGTTTGTTTAAGGTTATCTTTAACCTGATTGCTACTCCGAGTAAATGATTACCACAACATATACATATCCACGCATGCATTATCCTGGGTCAGAGGCATGAAAGAGTACATAATTTACTGTTAAGGCTATGCATTCGCATAGATTGTAAGCCATAAAATAAAATAAAGCAATCCAAGGCATAGTAAGATTTGTTACATTGCTTTCTTAAAGGCAAGATAATTTTAAACAAGCTAAAGGAGAACAAAGTAGGTTAGCAGGTTAAGTCAGTTAAATACCTAGTCTTAAGTGACCTCAAGGTATATTATTAACTTGCTTGCTAGGTCTGGCAAAAAGTTCAGTTTCTTCAAATTTAGTAGGTATTTCCAGAAAATGTATCAAACACAGCATTGCTTACAGGAATCTAAGTCCTTCTACTTGATCTCCCACAGAGGCCTTATCTCCTCCTTGGTTGTCTGCTTCGGTTGTCCAGAGAAGATAAAGACAATGAACAAGCAGGATGCTCAAGTCTCCAAATTACTCATCAGGTATCCTCGGACACATGGAAGTTTAAAACCCTGGTCTTTTTCTCCAAAGCTAGCCAGCCTCTAAGCTCAGTTTTGAAATTCATTAATTGATCATTTTCTCAATTGGTAGATCCACATTTTCTATTGTAAGTGGAAAGAGATATACAGAGCTGGAGATTGCCATCCATGTAAAGCACATGCAGAAAGGGTAAGTAATTTCATTCTACATACATACGTTATCGAGTGTTTATTGTGCCATGTGTGCTGTTAAAGACCATTAAATGTTGCTTTCTGGATTGAACAATGATAGCATTGAACAAAGAAAACATCTACAATATTTGACATCATGTTAAGAGGTAATCCTATGTTGTAAAAAACAACAAAGACACAGGAAGACGGAGAAGGAAAGAATGGAAGGTGATTCACTGGGTATAGGAATAACATTCTAGAAGCTAAATAAGGGAGACGAATAAGCTGTATAGTTTTCAAGGAGTTAGGTGTGGGGACCTTTCTGGCAGATGTAACAGAGAGAGGTACATGGAACCCTTAGCTACAGGTGGAGGAAATGCCTGTCTGGGCACAGGGGGTGTATCCAGGGGACAAGTGGAAACTAGTAGGATGTGAGGCAGAGTAGAGAGAAATCCTACAGGACTTTGTGAAGCAAAGTGAAAGATTTTGGTACTTTACTATAAATGTTAGCTGTCTTTTTCTAAAAGCCAATGGAGATTTCCCTGCTGTCTCTCCCTGCTAAGAACCTTGGTGGATGTGGGATAAAATATGAGAAATCTTTGATAAAAGCATTGATCTTATTTTTAAAAAAGGAAAAAAATTCCAGGTGGTGGAGGCACATGCCTTTAATCCCAGCACTTGGGAGGCAGAGGCAGGCGGATCTCTGTGAGTTCAAGGCCAGCCTGGTCTACAGAGTGAGTTCCAGGACAGCCAGAGTTACAACAGAGAAACCCTGACTCAAACAACAACAACAACAACAAAAAAAAGGAAAACATGTTATTGCCTTAGATGTCTGATGACAGCTTTAAGTACCATAGTGAAAAAGAGCAAAAAGTCTCTTAGAGGATTTTTGCAACAGTTTTCTCTTGTTTCTACTCATTACACAGAGTTCCAAGTTCCAGTAATCTGAGTTTGACTCGCATTCTTCCTATTACGTCTGGCTTCATAATTCTAGTAGCGAGGTATATAGACTTTTGGCTTTATGAGTTCTAGTAGCAGGATACAGACCTTGCAATTTTACTTCTAGAACATTTTTTTAAATATTGAAATACAGGAAAAGTCTTCTGCATCTAGCAAAAAGCATCCTCTACCTTAAAAGTTCATCATAGCTCATTTTCCAAACATACCTTTATGTCTTCCTAGGGTAGGAACTGGATGTCTTTATCCCTGATGCTATGCAAGTACAAGCCCAGAGAACCCACAAAGACACCATAGAATCACAACAAGGCCTTTTGGATTTAAAAGTCACTAACTAGGTCATAAGACCCTTCGGGCAAGGAGCATTCTCTGAAAACTAATTGTAAACCACTACCATTTTTTTCTTTTCTGAGGTTAGGGTTCTTCTTTTTCTTTCTTTCTTTCTTTTTTTGAAACAGGATTTCTCTGTTGTAACTCTGGCTGTCCTGGAACTCACTCTGTAGATCAGGCTGGCCTGGAACTCACAGAGATCCACCTGCCTCTGCCTCCAAGTGCTGGAATTAAAGGCTTGCACCACCACCACTCTGCACAGTTCTTCTTAAAGTTCGTGTCCTATGGTTTCTCGCAGAATTTTCACATAGACAGCAAGCCCTACTTTGTTTTTCTCTCACTTAAGCAAAAAGAAATGGGTAGAAATGTAAAAATTCGTTTTTGTGTGGAAACCTTTATATAGGAAGAGAGCTTTTTTCCTTTTTTATACTTTTATTAATAATTTGAGTTTCATACATTATATCTTGATAACACCCTCTTCCCATTCCTCCCTGTTCCCCCCTCCCAGCCCATGCCATCAAAAAAATGAAAATTAAGTGCAGCCAGTGTGTCAGGAGCATGGATCACGGGCATCACCACAGATCCTGGAGGCAGCAAGCTGTTCTGAAGATGGACATTCATCAGACCCATACTAGCCCAAGACTAAGCACTATGAAGTTTGTTCTGAAGTTGAGTCCCACTGCCCAAGCCCACACGCACCCAGACACTGAGCAGGCATCCCAATGTCCTGTGAGCATCCTACAGGTCCTCAGACATTCTGCAGGTACCTAGAGATCCTGCAGGCATCAGGGCCTCCCACAGGTACTAGGACCTCCTGTGAGCAGCAGGGCATCCCACAGGCCTCTGGATATTCCACAGGTACCAGGACATTCTGTGGGCATCAGGCCATCCCGCAGGCACTTGCTACAGGCACCAGGGCCTCCCAAGGCACTCCCCTCATAGGTACCTAGACATCCCATGGGCACCTGGTACCATGGGTACCAGGGGAAGAGAGAGAACTTTCAATAGACTTAGCTCTTTGAAAAATATACTTAAGTTTCCTGATATTTCACATTCAAATATTTTGGGACACAACTCTAAAAGTCAAAGATATTTTCTTAGAAATTCATGACTTTATTTTAATTGGCAACATGAGTAACACAATTCTTTAACATTATCTCAAACATACACTATATACAAATGTTTATGAATGTCCCCATGGCAGATAGTATGATCTCTTACTGGAATGCTGAAAATAGATTTGAGCTCCATCTTATTTTTGTTTATTTTTAATGCAAGTAACAAAGTATGGTTTCATAGAATAGTGTTATGATTATCATGTGACATCTGTTTTTATAGCAAAAAAGGATGTGATCCAACATTTTAAAATCATACTTCAATAAGAATATAAAGGAGTAGATGAAAACAAGAAGGGCTATAGTAATAGTTCTTGAAGCTAAGTAATAAAAGCAAGGTCTTCCATTATATGTTCTTGAAATATTTCTTAAGATTTACTTTACTTTTAGTGTGTGTGTGTGCCGTGTGTGATTGCCAAGGAGGCCAGAGAGGTCATCAAATCTCTTTTAGCTAGAGTTCCAGGTGGTTCTGAGCTATCTGATGAGAGTGCTGGGATCCAAACTCAGGTCCTCTGGAAAAGCAGCAAGTTCTCTTAATTGCTGAGATGTCTCTTCATTCAATCTTTTTAAAATTTTAGTATTTATAATGTCAATAACATTATGTGATATTATTTTGTTGATAGAATATGTAACATATGTGCAATGACATGGTCTCTAAAGGGTAAAAAAGTGTTAATAAAGCAGTTATTGGACAATTTTTTTCTAAATTCTTTATTTTCTGAGCATCAGTTATTTGAAAGTCTCTAAAAATATACTACTCTTTAATTCTATAGGGAAATATAATATAAAAATAAGGGGAAAGTTTTCTTAGTCTGGGACTAAATGTTGTGAAAATTCCTTTCATGGGAAGATGTAAACAACATCTATCTCCCTTTTATAAGGTCCCAATGACTAACCAAAGCATGATTCTACCAAACCTCACCTTGAGGAACCAATGAATTTGTTGTACTTGCTTAAGAGCATTAAGGACTTGTCACTAGGAGCATGGGAGTACAAGAACAGTCACACTGGAAAGTCTTCACTCAGCATAGATGATGACATTGCTGCATATATGGAGCCCCACTCAGTTAACCTTTCCTATCCTATATACTCTAGCACCTCCCTAGAACCACAAGACCATGGGGCCACATGTACTTAGAGCATAATTATATATAAATAGCTGAGAGTAATGGATGAAATCTCAGGTGAGGGTCCAATGTCCCTCCCCACCCTGTCCTATAAGAGGATATCTACAGTCAATAAGACTGATCCTAAAGGTTTCTTGTAAGCAAGTACTGCTGATCCAATGAATATCATGGCAGTTGAGTTAAGAGAATCATGTTCTACAACACTAAGTGATACATTAAAATCTATCTTATGACCCAGTTATATCAATCCTTAGCATTTGTATAAGGGACTTGACTCCCTATCTGTGGAGTTAAAACTCCACACATACGTATTCAGCCATGTTCACTGCTGCTATATTCATGATAGTTAGGAAATGGAAACAACCTAAATGTCCTTGAAATGACAATATATAATGAAAATGTGGTATGCATATACACTGTGGAACACCATTTAGCTGTAAAAAAAAATGGAATCATGAAATTTGTAGACATTTTAAGGATTAGACTAAAAAAGATCATAGTGAGTGAAGTAACTGTTGTAGAGCAGTTTCCTCAGAGATTGAAACATTCTGTCCAACAGGGAAGTTCTTTAAGCAGGAAGATAAACAACGCAAAATAGTTTAAGGAAGTCCCTGAAGCTGACAAGATTCACTAGGCCCTTCTTTCCCAGGAGTAAACAATAAAGACTGCTGAAAGATACTCTCAGACAAAGCAAGCTGCAAACAAGGCTCTGAGACCAGGCCAGCTGCCTGGAAGTAGCAGAAACCAACCAAGCTGCCTAGAAGAAGTTTCGAACAATTGAGTCACCTGGAAAGGACATTCTCTAATCTGTTGAGCTGGTTGCAGGCAGTGTGTTGTTCTCCAGGTTCCCATCTTTTGTGAATTGTCACCCATGCTGGGGTGGGCTTTAGTAATTCCATTGTCTTTGAGTCATTTCTGCTCCTGTAAGTAACTCTTCACCCATACTCTTGTAAGTAACCCCAATAAAACTCATTGGTTCACCAATCTGGATTTAGGTGGTATCTGTACTTTGGTCTGTTATGGACTCCCTATCAAGTGAATAGATGTGTGTTGCATCTCCCCAGGAAAAGTCTTGTCAAACAAAAGTAATCCAGACCCAAAATGACAAACATTACATGGTCTCTTTCATCTGAAGTTCCTAGCTCCAAAACTTCAAATGGCAGCATACTAGTCTGGGATAACTGCAGAGACCAGGAAGGTTAACAGGGATGGTTGTGGCAAGGGGGATAGAAAGGGGAATGGCTGGGAACAAATAATCTGTAATGTTTGGGAATATCTATGAGACCACACTAGCCAACCTCCAAAAGAAGTAACCTTTTCCTAATGCTGGCCTTTTTATGTTATTCTGTGGTTATCTAGTATGGGCATTGTCACCCCATTAGAGGATTACTCCATTTAAACTCCTTTAATATATGTATGTATATGTACGTATTTTAGGATGTCTCCAGAAAGGTTTGTATGCAACCATTGTAAAAAAATCTTTAGTGTTAGCTTCCCCTTATTATATGCAATCATTAAGGTTATTCCTGCCACACAATAACTTATCCTATGTATTCAAAAATATATATTAGGAATTTCATGAATATATATTAATTATACCTACCATTCCTTAAGTGGAGTATATTTCTCCCGAAAAAGAAAACAATTACCCAACATTCAAATAAACCACACTGATGTGTATTTCATCCAAAATAAAACCTTCTATCATGGGGGAAGCTTATTAAGTCACACAGTGTTCCAAAGGGAGCTGAAACATTCTGTACTAAATGGAAGCTTGTTAAGCCCAGGAAGTAAACAAGTTAATAGCTTCAGAAAAGGCCTATAATTTGACCAGATTTACTTGGTTCCTGTATTAGTTGGGGTTCTATTGCTGTGATGAAACGCCATGTCCAAAGCAACTTGGGGAGGAAAGGGTTAACTTGACTTACATTTCCATATCACTGTTCATCATTAAAGGAAGTCAAACAAGGCAGCAATCTGGATTCAGGAGCTGATGCAGATGTCATGGTGGGGTGCTGCATATTGGCTTACTTCCCATGGCTTGCTCAGCCTACTGGGTTCTTATAGAACACAAGACCACCTGCCCAGGGATGGCACCACCCACAATAGGCTGGTCCCTCCCCTATCAATCACTAATTAAGAAAATGCCCTACAGCTGGGTCTTATGGAGACATTTTCTCAATTGAGGTTCCCTCCTTTGGAATGACTCTATCTTGTTTCAAGTTGACATAAAATTAGCTATGACAGCTCCTCTTCTCAAAGCACAAAATTTCTAAGGACTGCTGAGAGACACTCTCAGACAAGTTGAGGTGCCTAGAAGAAGCTCAGAACAGCTGAGCAGCAAGCAGAGACAAATTTAACTGCTTAGAAGAAGTGGAGCTCAGCCAGGCTTCCTGGAAAGGGTACTACTGAACCTGTTTAGCTACCTTCAGGCTGTGCAGTGTGCTCCAGGGTTCCAAATTTTTGTGAGCTGTTGCTCCTGCTGGCTTTGGTGCTATATCTGTCTGAGTCATTTCTTCTCTTTTGAGTAACCCCTGTAAAACGTATTTGGTTCACCGAGATGAACTTTGGTGGTATCCATGCTTTGGTCTGTCATTGGTTCCCTATCTGGGCTAAGTAGATGTTTGTTCAACTCTCCCGGGGACAGTGTCACACAACACACACTATATAATTGGAGCATTCCTAGAAAGGATAATTGATTTCCTCTTAATGAATACCTGTGATCCTCACCTTTGAAATAATATAGCTGTTTATTACATGTTTCTCCTCAACTGTATATTTTCATCTAGCTTGTGTTTGATCTTAATAATTCCTTCATCAGATTTGCCCTGCCGCTGATGCCTTTTTTGACTATTAATTTCACTCAGCATATTTTTCAGCAAAAAGATTTCTGCACAGCTTTTATTTGCATCTATTTCTGTGTAAAATATGTTGTGTTAGAGTACTGAATCATCTCTCGGTGCTTCTTGAAGCTTGTTGAGTTTCCTTAAAACTGATGCTGTAAATTCTCCATTACAAAGTTTGTTCAAATTAGCTCTTTCCTCTGACCATCAAGTAACACCATGATTTCCTGAGAGTCCTTGGTGCCTGTTGGCAAGCAGTGGCATCTACACATTGAAAGTCTTTGTCTTTGTTCCAGTCTTCATAATCTGACCTCCTGACTGTCCTTCCCATAGTTTAATGAAGCTGCTTGTTTTCTGTACCTGTAGTCATGTCTACTATTTCAGTACTCGGTGGTACCCTGTGCAAACATGCTGTTATTGTATTGTTACTGTTTGAACATTAGAGGCCTAGTTTTTTCCAAGCCTCTGGTGGCATGGTATTCAGAATGAACAAGGAGAGTTCATAAGGCTAGTGTCTCCCTACAAGTCACACTCTAGAAATAAGGCAGAACAGACACTTTGTCCACAGTTGCCAGCTTGTCTGTCTTTATTGAATTCTCCTTGGCTCCGGGAATGATTGTGGAAGGACCGGCATCAGGCTCTTGTGCCATGATTGTGGCCACCAATGCCACAATTCTGAGTCAAACTTTTATACTAGGCAGCCAGGACTAGTATAGTGGTGGAGTTTAATTCAAATGCACATTGCTATGGGCTGTCCACTACTGATATGGACTCAAGACAGGTGCCTTCGATATCTGACACAATCAGTCTCAGGTTGCAATAAAGATCCAACAAACAGATTGCGTCTTTGCATCTATGCTTGGCCGAAGTGATACTCCAGTGGCTCTGTCCATGGGTACTGGCCTGAGAGAGGGGACTGTTATGACCTGCCCAATTTTTTTTTATCTGCCTGGCATTAAGTTCCAAAGCAAAAATCTTGCCTTGCTCCCATTGTATAACTCCAGTGATTGGAGTCTTGTTCCATGCTAGCCTTCCTGAGCCTGAGGTAATGTTGGTGAGGCCAGACCCCTTGTCATCAATGGTGACATCAAATTGAATACCCGAGTCCCACAGCTGCAAAGACCCACACAATCTCAGGGGTACACACAGGCAAATGGGGCAGCTGTAGATGATGTATTTGCCAGCTTTTACCTACAGTGTATGTCTTTGCTTCCTCAGCTTTCCTCTGTATGTGTCAACCTGTATGACTTCACCTTACCAGGGCACAGGTCATTTCCTGATGCCAGGGAAGATCTAGAGATGCCATCTATGATTTAGTATGTGGGGCTAGCCATGCTGCTGGAGTTAGAACCTGTCGGTCACAAGTATTAAGCTAAGCAGGCTAACACATAAGGGTCACAACTGTAGAAATGTGAACAATTCTTGGGAGAGGTACCTCAGGCATGTTCCAAGTCTGGAAGGAATACAGGCCAAAATGTAAGACTGTTTCGCCAAGGATTAAGGGTCCACATGATGCCAGGGCAGGACTAAAGTCCATGTCTGTGAACTCAGGCCTGGGTATGGGTGCTTCTTTTCTACCTAGATTTGAGTGAGGACCCAGCAGAGCTCCAAGGCAAGTTACTGTGTTAGCATTTTACCTTTCTTCCCAGCAGGCAGAGTCTTGCTCCCAACTCTGGTGAGCAAGGTTAAGAGAGGAGTAGTAAGACACTCCCATGACTACATGGCTATATGGTGTCAATAGCCCTGTTTGTGGATACCAGCCTTATGTAGAGCTCTGTCAAGAACTGGCTTCCTTGTGGTGGGCCTACTACTAGATTTAAAGTATAAAGCCTAGACATGATTCCTTTTCCCACCCCCAGATAAGAGGGGTCTCTCCCAAAATTACTTGGACTTGAGGGAAGGGTAACATAAGTAACTCTTTCTTTTCTGTGGTCTTCATTTTGTCTTTTCTCACTATTATAATAAAACCAAGTACTGTGGTCAGAAGTCCAAGCTCTAAAACCAGGAAATAAGGGTCACAGGATGCCATGAGATTAAAAAAATCTCAAGGCAGATATGATATTATTCATTACCAGCACACAGACCACACATAGCCACACAGGTTGGCACATAGAGGTGAAACCCGAGGCAGCAAAGGCACACTTTAGGTAAAGGCTGGCAAAGGCAAAGATGAAGACACTCCACTTTGATCCCAAGGACATATTTATACACAATTTGCACAAAAATGGCATTTTGCCAGAGATGGTTATATAACAGATTACAGCACTGCTTAATCCTAGCTCCCAGCTCAGAACTTCCTGGATGTTTAGTGTATTTATGCATACCAGAGCTTTGCTGTATAAGCATTATTGGCCCTTATGACCTTCATTTGGCCTCTTGACTGACTCTCCATCATTAAGACATTACAAATGCATTTAGATCATTATCCATGCCACATGAAACTCCTCAAGAGGTTACTACTGTTTTTAGTTTGTTTCCTCCACAACAATTTTCTTCACATATGCATACATTCAGAAGTATTTTTCTGAGGCTATATTATGTATGTTGGCCATGAGATTTTTTTTTTTTGCAGAAATTTGACTGCAGAGAATGTAATTGTCAAAAGGCTACAGCTATTGTGCTTATAAATGCATTACTATGCTGTGCCAAAGCCATGCTTCTTAGAGGATTTCCTAGCAAAGGGCCAGTTGTAGCAGGGACTTACTCTTGAGAAAAATGTTTGCATGAGAGACACTGGTATTTTCTGAGAGTCAACTTCTTATTAAAACTTCCCTAGGGCTCTGTAAAATATTTCATAGACTCCCGGGAACTCTAATACACTTCCCCTTGACCTCAATCTCAGATGTGCTTCAGCATCTGATGGTGCATTTTTTGGTCATATAATAGCTTTTTATAGTCCTTGCGTATTCATTGTTGTTTTAAGTCTTTGTATTATTTTATGGATTAAATTTTTTGAGAATTTCATATGTGAATGCTATATTTACAAATTTCTACCCTTCCCTCTCCAACTCCTATGTCCTTCACTTGCTCTCAAAATAATGCCTTCTCCTTATTTAATTGTTATTGCTATATGTAAAATGCATTCACATGTATAAAAATATCTGCTGGTCCCATTTTTTGTTGTTCTTGTGCATTTGTGTTTAGGGATGACCACCTGGGTTTGTATAACCTATTAGGGGGCTCATTCCTGGGTAAAACTGATTCTCTTTCTCTCAACACCCATTGATTGCCTGTAGCTCTTCTTCTAGGGGTGGGCTCTTATAACATTTTCCTCATCCAGTTGTCATGTCATCTGATCTTGTCATTATGCAGGTGTTTGTAAGAGGCATGGATGTCCCTGTGCTCACAAATAAGCATTAGGGTAGTGGCTCTCAATCTTCCTAATGCTGTGACCCTTTAATACAGTTCCTCATGTTGTGGTGACCCCAACCATAACATTATTTTTGTTGCTACTTCATAACTGTAATTTTGCTACTGTTATGAATCATAGTGTCAATATCTGATATGCAGGATAAATATCTGGTATAATATAGGTAACCCCTGTGAAAGGGTCATTCAACCCCCTTAGAACTGCTGTACTAAGGGTCCCTGGAATGTTAAATGCACAAGATTAAACGCACAATGTTAAACACTTCAAGAGAAGGGATTCATAACCTGTTATCTGCCCAGAATGCTGGGAGCAGACACGGTAAATAGTCTGCTGATCTGTATACTGTGTGGCTGAGACCACACCAGACCCTTCCCCAGACCCTCATGTGAGCTTGTTTTTCTCAGTCAATCTATATAGCATTGTGGAAAGTGTTACATGCAGTCAATCTATAGAACCCATCTTTATGGAGGTTGTCACATGTACTTTACAAAGAGTTTTGATGTAGTCATTTCTGTTCTTCATTTAGCTTACTTTGTTCCTCATGATTTTATGTATGCTTTATTATGCACGCAGGACTGAGTTAATTATTACCAGGAAAGTTTTCCCTAAATTGTGCTGTGCTTAAATATGCCTAAAATATACTACTCAGGGTCAGACTCCTGAAGTTTGAACCAACACCAGCTACTTTGGTTGTGTTGAACCAAATTGCCTTCTTACCACCCAAGGGTTTTTACTCTACCCCGTTGGTGGTCACAGAGACCCCCTCAGGTGTTGTTTAGGTAACCATACTATTGAGATTTCATGGTTACAGCTTTTGTACCTAGAAGACAGTATCCCCCAGCAGACTTCTTAATCTTCTGGCCCTTGCAATCTTTCTGCCACACTTATTCAAGTTTACCTGAACCTTAGGTGTAGAGGTTGAATTCTAGGTGTATCATTTGGGGTTTGGGACCACACACACACACACACTCATTCTCTACATTTCAACCAGCTGTGGGTCATTTTCACAGTATTGATTTCCAAGAGCTCTTTCTTGGCATGCTTGTTATTGGTATGTAGAAAAGTTACTGGTTTTTTAAATAGGATTTTGTATTGCAACACTTTGCTGAAACTGGTGGTCATTTATAGAAGTTTTCTATTGGAATTTTTCAGATTTCTTTTATATAATGTCATCTGCAAATAGGAATAATTTGATTTCCTATTTTGTTGGTTGTATCTCTTTAATTTCCTGCTTTTGCTTATTGTTCTTGCTAGTGCTTCAAACATTATATTTCAAAGAAATGGGGATAGTGGGCACTCCTGTCTCATTCCTAATTTAATGTGATTGTTTTCAGCTTTTCTCCTTTTAGGATAATGTTGGCTGTGGGTGTGTCACATAGAGCCTTTATCATGTGAGGTGTATTTTCTCGAGTCCTACTTTCTCTGGGACTTTTATCATAAAGTATGTTGGGTTTTGTTAAAGGCCTTTTCTGTATCTATTGAGCTAACCACATGAGTTTATGTCCGTTTATATGATTTATTACATTTAGATGTACATATGCTGATCTATCATTGATGGATGGTCTTTGTAATATATGCTTGTGAGTGACTCTGCAAACCAAGCTAGCCTATGTTCTTTATTTTTTTAAATACATCCTGAGTGCAGTTTTCCCCTCCATTCCTCCCAGCACCCCCCACATACACCTCCTCTCTTCCCCAAATCCCTCCCCCTTTGTTTCCCCTCAGGAAAGAGCAGGCCTCCCAGGGACAGCAAACAGACATGGCATGACAAAGTACAGTAAGACTAGGCACGAACCCTTTCATCAAGGCTGGACAAGGCAACTCAACAGGAGGGAAAGTGTTCCATGAGCAGGCAAAAGAGTCAGAGATACCCCTACTCCCACTGCTTAGGAGTTCCAGAAAAAACACCAAACTAACAACCAAAACATGTAGTGTAAACTTCCTGTAAATCTATGAGGGTGACCCTAGTGAGAACTCCTAGTAGTGGGGAATATGGAACCTGAACTGGCCATTTTCAGTAACCAGGCAGGGCCTTCAGTCCTGAGACTGGAACAACAACCCATTCCCAAGGCCTTTGACTAACAATCTGTCCTGCCTGCAGGAGGTGCTGGGGCTATGGTGGCTAGGAGCTTATGGGAGTGGCCAACCAATGACTGATCTGGCTTGGGGCCCACACCACAAGAGAGAACCCATAACCAGCACTGTCTGGATGGGCCAGGAACTTGAGGCTAGATGGCCCAGAGACTTGGGGTGGAACCAAACACAACTGGAAAAGAAGAAAGAAAAAAAAGAAAGAAAGAAAGAAAGAAAGAGAGAGGGGGAGGGAGGGAAGGAGGGGGAAGGGAAGAAGGAAGGAAGAAAGGAAGAGAGAGACAAAGGAAGGAAAGGAAGGAAGGAAGGAAGGAAGGAAGGAAGGAAGGAAGGAAGGAAGGAAGGAAGGAAGAAAGAAAGAAAGAAAGAAAGAAAGAAAGAAAGAAAGAAAGAAAGAAAGAAAGAAAGAAAGAAAGAAAGAAAGAAAGAAAAGAAAAGGAAAGGATTCCTAATGATATCCTGCTATGCTCAGATTGGTGCCTAGCCCAATCGTCAGAGAGGCTTCCTCCAGCAGCTGAAGGGAGTGGATGCAGAGACCTACAGCCAAGCATAAGAGCCTAAATTGGAGATCTCCATCCAGTCTTTCCCCTTGGAGCTTGAGGAACCCCACAAAAGAAAAGGATGGGGAATTGTAGGAGCCAGAGGAGTGGAGGTCATCAGGAGAACACAGCCCACTGAATCAACTAAGCAAGGAACATATAGGCTCATAGAGACTGGACCAGCAACCATTGAGCCTGCATGGGTCTGCAGTATCCTGTGTTCTTTGGGAAGGAAAATGATTAAAGGGAAGGATAGAGGGGAAAAAAAGAAAGGAGATACAGTACTAAACACTGTATGGTTATTAAAGAAGGGAGGAATTGGCATTGGGTATTAAATAAAAGAGGAATAAATGTTAAGAGGAGAGAGCCACATTTGAATGCAGTCTAGTCTGTTTACTGTTTTCTATTTTGAGTTTCTAAGCATTCTTTCCCCAGCTCCCCAAAGCCTATGTATAACACTTTGGGGTCTTCCTTTGCACAGTTAGGTAAAAGATGCTGATTATCCCTCTAGGGGAGAGTCATCCTTCTTCAGACAACCTTAAGGACCTTAAGGAGAACGTTGCAAGCACTGTTCTTGTCTCTGGGCCTTACACTGGGAGACTGGGTATAGATGCTGGTCAGGGCAACAGAGAGTTCTTTATAGTTTGAGTCTCAGATGCTGTTTACATCTCTGGGCTCTTCCTTAGGAGTCTGACTGTGAATGCTGACCCTGCCTCTGCACACTCCTTCCTGAAATTTGTTGTGTTTCTTACAACCTGTATCTAAGGTCTCCTGCATGCAGACTGGCTTCAACCAGGTTTTAGTTCCCGAACAGTGTGAAGTTGTGTTTCAAACCTTCCCTCCATAATCTAGTACTGTTTTGCTGGTCAAGCACTTTCCGTTGTCTGCTACTAGTGCTTCGCAAACTAAGCCAACTTCTCTGAGACAGATGGCAGACTTTGCCTCCCACTCTGTGAAGTTTCCTGTTTCACTTTGCTATGAAAGACAGAGACATTAGACTGGAATCCACCTGTCCTGATAGCTGACATCCAACTTTCCCCATTTTATTCTGGGAGATTCTAATAGAGTGTGCCTCTGGATCTGATCCAGCAATTTTAATATTGGAAAAAAGGGGGAGAAGCAGAAAAGAGTTTGTCATACTATAGCCCACAAAACAAATTTTATAATAAAAGATGGAGCTTTTGAAAAGCATCCAATCAAAGGATTAACTCAAGCACTTAAAACACATCCTCAGCATCTGGGGTCCTGGAAGGGAAGGACAGACTTTGAGTGCCTGGTGTGTGTGGCTGTAATTTGGCAACTGCTCATGAAGAGGAAAGTCCTTGCCAAGAGAAGGGCCTCTGGAACTGTACTGGAATTAGAACCTTTTCCATGGATTACCTACACAGAAGCCTCTTGTGTCAACATGGGTCTCCCCTGAATCTCTTAGTTCCTCCCGAACCAAAGCCCTCATCTTGGCATCTTGAATGTTCTGGGACTTCCCAGCCCAGAAACCCATGCCAAGTCTCCACCACGTTACTGACTCAGAGCCAAGGAGAATGGATCGCAGTTTTATTTACACACCGAGCCTCTAATCTCAGCACCAATGTGAGGCAGTCATCGCTTCCTTCAATCTCATCATGTTTTCTGACTCCAGGTTCTTCATGCTCTAAGTGATATACAACATGAGATGTTCCTGAACATGGAACTTGATGTCTACATACAATCATTGCTTTGCCTCTCCTTATTAAGAGAACTGCGGAAAAGCAGGTATCTTGTGTTTTTTTTTTTCCAGGTTTCATAATATTTTTATTAATTACTTGAGAACTTCATACAATGTGTCCCAATCATTCCCACTTCCTATTCCTCCTAGGTTCACCCTCCTACCCCTGTGCCTTCCAAAAAAAGGAGAAAGAGAAGGAGGAGGAGAAGCGGAAGGAAGGAAGGAAGGAAGGAAGGGAGGGAGGGAGGAAGGAAAGAAGAAAAAACAAGTCCATTCTGTGTCGCTGTATCCTCACTGAAGCATGTTCAGACTCCCAGTGGGCAGACCCTTAAAGAAAACTGACTCCTCCCCGACCCACACACCAGAAAGCATCCACTGTGAAGAGCTACACAGGTTTCTATCCCACTCCTTGGCTCTCCTTTCTGTCTCACAAGGGTTTTTGCTGCCACCTTGTGACTTCAGCAGCTAATAACTTCTGACTCCTATGCCACTGAGATAGAAAGAATTCTGTGCATGTTTCCGTGACAGAAAAAAAAAGGGGGGGACCTGGATTTTCTTTGTAAGATTGGGCTGCGGGGGTTGGGGTGGCGTAGCTTGCACAGTGCCTGGGGTGTGGCATAAATGGCTGGAGAGTAACTGAAGGAGCCAGGATTTACCCAATATTTAAGAGAGTTACTGTTGTTTACAGTATAACCACAGTGGGAGGAAATACTCCAAACAGGAGTCACATGCATTTCTTTTCTGGCAACTTAAGCATAAACATTAAACAGTTTCACTTCAGCTTACATGTTGATTGAGGTGTCATTGAGGCCTTATTGCCAGGCTTCATTCTTATTTGTGAGAAATTCTCTAGGTTCCTGTGATGTGTCTTGGTCAGGGTTCACTCAAAAGTAGACCGTAGTGAAAATGATTGGAGATCCTACCTTAAGGACAGCAAAATATGAATGTAAGCAATGCCAAGCCCCACAGCTTGTATAGATAATGTTCTAGTGGAAATAATTAAATCTACCTGTGAACAAAACTGAGAACACTTTTGAGAAAAAGGAAAGCACAAGTGTGGACACATCCTATGGAGTAGTATGGTGCTGGGGAGCATCCATACAAAGTATATGTGGAAAGTGAGGGTTAGGAATGAGTAATGACTCTGAGTGACTGAGGTTCCGGCTCAGTGGGAGAGAGTGCATACACAGCATCTGGGGGGGCCTGGATTCCATATCCAGCACCTGAAAAGGAAACGATAATGATCGTGAGATATGCCAGGGATTCCAAAAGAGGGACAAGGATTGTTGGCAGTGCTTGAAAACCACAAACAGGACTGGCACTGGCAGCCAGAAGCCTATGGAAGGAGGTAATAGGGGCCTCCATCAGAGAGAGCCCTTCCACTTTGTAACTGTGACCACAAAGGAATGGACCCAAAAGAAGGAAAAACTTCCCTGGGGGCATTCTGTGTTGGGACTGAGAACAGCTCGGAGGAGCCCTGGTTTGTGGAGGAGACCTTCCTCCCAGAGGAAGTTCTGATAACCACAGCTAAATCTACTTGTGTGCATTTTGTTTGATCATTTCTATAAAATAACTATACTAGACAAGGGAAGGAGAGAAAGTAAGAACTTTCCTATACTTAAGTCTAGAAAAATCTGCCAATAAATCCATTTCCTTTGTTAATAATTCCCGTCTTCCCAGTCTCTCCACAAGGTAGCAAGCCATGGACCTCATATTCTTTTTCTACCAACACGGGGAGTATAGGTATTAATGACGGAACCTTAGATTCCTTGGTGACTATCCGGGATCACTATCCTGGGAAGTAGGAAAAGTGGCCGAGTGGAAACGAACCTAGGCTTTGAATATTGAGGTTCATTTTTATATTCTCACCAGGAGGATTTCCAAGAGTTTTAAGGAGTCCATTCTAGGATATAAGACCCAATCTCCAAACAAAGATGGAACCTAGGGCCTCAGCCTGACAGTTATATCCCCTCTTATATTATAGGACTGAGAATAGTGCACAGTGAGAAGATCAGCATCAAGTTTTGGAGAAATTATTCAGATAAATAAAGGGATCACACCAATAACAAATTTGGAAATAACTTACCATTTATATATGACAATATTGCTGCCCTTTAAGAACTTACTTCCTTCCTTCCTTCCTTCCTTCCTTCCTTCCTTCCTTCCTTCCTTCCTTCCTTCCTTCCTTTCTTTCTTTTTGTTTTTCAAGACAGGGTTTCTCTGTTGTAACTCTGGCTGTCCTGGAACTCACTCTGTAGACCAGGCTGGCCTCAAACCCTCAGAGATCCTCCTGCCTCTGTCTCTCGAGTGCTGGGATTAAAGCTGTGCACCACCACCGCCCAACAAGAACTTTCAATCCAAGTTTAGTCACTGTCTTTCTAATCAGGATAGCATGATAACACAAAAAAGTGCTATCAGAGCAGCTGACAGTGGTTTGGGAATGGCAGTGGATAATACTCTAGAAGGGATCTTAGGAGTCTTGTCTTTAGACAATAACTGGATAGAGGGATATGCTACCTGGATAGACTCTGGTAGGTAGGATGGTAAATGAGAAAAAATAGGACAAGTGTGTGGGTTTAGGTTCAGGACTGAGAGGCGGACTTTGTATAAATTAATAGATCTGTGGTTTGTTTGAGTTTTAAATTTGGGCAATATGCTTACCACAACTGTACGATGATTCCAAGCAATCTGCCTACCAACATGGGGAAAGCATTAGACTATAAGCAGTTTGTCTCTGGACCTACCATAGGCCTATGATCATCTAATATTAGTTTTAGTGTTCATAGTACAAGTGAAAATTTCTATCCAGTGGCATTCTGAATTGAATATTAAATTCCAATATACTAAATCTGACAATAAGCATACAAAAATAAACATTAATCATTAGGGATCATCAATGGAAAGACACAAGTCCTTAATTCATTAATGAAATAAAGCTACAGGGGCTGGGTCAATGGGTAAGTGGGTAAGAGAGCTTCCTATGAGGACCTGAGGACAAGAGGACATGAGGACCTGAGTTCAGATTATTATCACCCACATAGAAATCTAGACATAGCTGAGCACTCATAACCCCAGCAATGGAAGGTATGGGGAAGGATGGAGGACTGATAGAGCTTCCTGGCTAACAAAACAGTGGGATTCCCAAGGTCAATGAGGGACTCTGTCTCAAGGCAATATGGTGGAGAGTGACATAGGTGATAACTGACATCATCCTTTGCTCCTCAGAACTCCACACACAGACATGTGCACATAGGTATGTGCATTTGTATACACATGAATATACCAACACCTCTACATAAAATTATAATATTATGCGATCATATGAAAAAAACGGCTAAAATGAAATTTTTTAAATGCCTACTGCTGGAGCAGATATAGATAGAGCAATCAGGGTTTTCAAGCCTAAATAATGGAAGCACTATTTAAGAAAAAATGATTTCCCCTATATTTACTGAAGCTCAACAAACACCTTATGTCAGCATTTCAACTGTTGACTTATATCAAACAAAAATGAGTGTGTATGTCAGGAAAGGAAATATGAAGAGATGGCCACAGTAGCAATAAGTGCTGATAATAGTAATTGTAAGAACGCACATCTCTGTCAATAGAGCAATGGATGGACTAACCACACTATAGCCAGATTGAGAAGCTTTTGCTGATTTGCTTGTCAAACAAACGGTCCAGTTAAGACTAATGAGGAGAAAGGGTCACAAACACCCTCCGTCTGTTATATTCTAATGGAGGGAAGATGTGGCTTCACATAAAGCCTTTGAACATTTGATCTTTCCAAACCACACAAGTCAGTCAACGCCCTCTACCTTCAGCATTGCCCTCACAAGACTCAGATCATCTGGGTTGCCTCTTGTATCTTCCACAGATGTTTCAGGTTTATTCCCTAAAAGGATAGGAGCTCTGAAGTCCCTGGACATTCTTGTATCTGGTCACATCCTTCCTTCCTACCAGCACGCTTACAAGCAAGCCTTACACTCTCACTTGTCCTTCATATACATTGGAACCTCATCCAGACCTGTGGTCCTTCACATTGAAGGACTTGCTCAATTTCAGCATGTTGAGCCCTAGGTGTTAAGAATTATATTCTGTGAGGATTCTGAGAATCTGAAACATGAGGTTACCTGCAGGCTGCCCGAGGCATTTGTTTTTTCTCTGTCTCTCTTAACTAGGTCAAGCTTGCAGCCAACTTCTAACATATTCACCTCTACCTAGTTCTCTTGAAATAGACACTGGTTAATGCTATTTGCTTCCCATGATGTTTGGGGTCATCTCTTGAACTGAGGGGACCTTTACTTGGAGCACTAGATGATAAAAGGTATCGGTTATTAGTTGGGGAGGCTTCAGATCAGTAAGGGGTACTCACTGTGATAACAGCCACAGGTATAACCTTGGCATGAGGACTGAAACAACTATAGGTGGGACCAGTAGAGTCTGGCAGGCCCCTGTTGTCATGTCTTGCAAGCCTCAGTTAGGATGAAGCTCTGACAGTTCTTCCTCAGTGGTCTCTGTTGATGAGGAATATACTCTGAGGGAGTAGGCCTTAGAGGAGCAGAAAGATAGGAGGGCCATTTCATGCCAGGACCCCAAGCAAGTACTCAGAGAATCATACACTCTTGAATAGTGAGGATGCCACAGAGTCCCATTCCACCATCCATTCTGGAAGGGCCCACACAAGGGGTACCATGATAAAAATGTTTTCTTGCCTCCCTACAGAGCTCACAGGATGGTGAGGCCTTACTTTAGGAAAATGGGGAGTTTAATCATCAGGTAGGAAAGGGACCCATTCCCCTGCCGGGGGTTAAGGGACGGGGATGAATGTACAGTCTACTGTAGAACAGAGGCAGTTTCGTGGAATCAGACTGCTGCTGTCAAATATGGAGGCTCCAAGTAAGGCTTTCTTACTGATGTCTCCTTCAGTTCCTTTCCCAAGGGCTCTCTGTGAGACTTGAACTTAACCAGAGAGGAAACTCTCAAGGCAGCAGAAATCCTAGAATGTGCTAAGAGTCTGTGTGAGGGGCTCAGGGGAAGATTGAGGAGACTATCGGACCCCGAAGGCACTCACTCACCCTGCTGTCCTCTTTCAGAGCCTCAAGGGACACATGCGCAATCATTTCCTCCCCAGTGTTCTTTGTGATGTGGGCAAGAGCAAAGACAAGCAAAGTAGTCGACGGAGGGAGATGAAGACTTAGAAAATTCACCAGTCTCCAAGGCTACCCTGCCATATTGACACCAACTACAAGGTGAAGAGCCCTAAAGAGCAATCTCAGGTCTAAGGGTCTTTCAGAAGAGCTCAGGGAGCTCACTGAAAGCCAATATATCCATGGTTCTAGATTATGGTAGTGAAAGGAGATATATGAAAGCCATCAACAAAAGCACAGAGCTTCTACCTGTCATTGCCTTGGAAGTCATAGACAATGCCAATCTCTTCCAGTATCAATGTGTGATAAGACACAGGGAATATTGCTAACCAGTGAACTTTACCCAAGCCTAGAATTCAGAAAGTTTGTTGGGGTTACCCCATCCATTGTTTATTGCTCATGTGTCAAACCTTAGTCTTTATTCTACTAGAGTTCTAATTCCATGTGATCCAAAGCTTCTACCGTAAATCATTATTAGCATAGGCTATCTAGTTTATCCCAAGGCTTGCCAAGAAACAAAGACCCTACTATCAAACAGAAAGTTCAAGGGATAAGATATTGCCTTTGAGGAGCCAAAATTAAAAAAAAAAAAGCCAGGCCTCTCTTTGGGTAGAATTAATTTGTTGGGACTTTCCTTGGACAATGTAGGAACTATTAACATAAACAGTCCAAATAAATAAAGAGCTTACCCCAAATTGTTATTGTGATGTTCATTCTGAGCCTTTGTGCCTCAGAAAGACAGTCAGAAGGTCCCAAGAAGAAGCATGTTGCCATTGGAGAGCCAAGAAAACTTAAATCCAAAGTTCTGTGTAGTAAAAATATATGAATTCAATGCAGATGAGATGGTGATCTTACATATTACAAATTCTTAGGGGATCCTTATACTTAAACCCAAAGGGATAAGAGTTTGGGAGAGTATGCACCAGACTAATAATGTTTCTTATCATTCCTACAGGTGATACTGGTGCTGACGCTTTGAAGAGTGTCGGGGCCATGGTAACTGCCAGTGCTATAGCTAATGCCAACATTCCAGCAAGTATGACACACAAATGAAGATGGAGCATCAGATTCTTCTCTTTGTGTATGAAGTGAGTAGTTAAATGTGGTACGGTGACAAACAGTGAAGGGCTGAGTGTGTGAGGAGGGCATTGCACTCTATAGGTGTTCACTATAGATAGAAATGATGTCACGTTCATACACTGAAGCTGTAATCACTAATGTGATCTGGTGATAATGCTGAAATGAGATAATTTAACATGATATCGGGCAAGAAGGGAGGGAAGCTAATCGAATACAATCAGTATTCCAAGAAGAAGACATGCTGGAGGCCATACTCCCAGGAAAGTGTTATATTCATTGGGGTGATCCAAATTCAAAAGGTAAAATGCTGCATGTTCTTTTTCATATGTCACCTGTATATATGTATATATTTAGATGGGTGCAAGTGCAGGTAAAGGTTAAACAAACCAGAAAACAGACAGAGAGAGAGATGGAGGGGAAGAGGTCCTGGGGAGATGGAAAGAGCAGGGACACATGAGGTACATGGCAGAGCAAGTAGGTAGGGAGATGGCAAAGCAAACTTTGTTTTTAAATTCCCTAAGGAAACCTACTACTTCATATGATAATTTAAGTACATAAATAAATATAAGAGAAGCAAAGAAAACTTTTCTTCCCTACTCATTCTCAGGTCCAACCAGAGAGGAAGAAGAGCAAGCTCAGTTGTTTACCTGCTGGTCTTCTCTGGACTAGGGGTTAGTGTTTCTAAGAGCCCAGTCTTCTGGTCAAAATGATTCCTGTTTTCGCATCAGAAGATCAGTGTACATCAGACTCAAGAGGGATGAAACAAGCTCCCCCCCCATGCCTCTCAATATCAATGTGTGAGGGTTGTAATCTCTTTAGGAAGGTGGCATTATCATAACGATGGAGGAGTAAAAGATCCCTTCAAGTTATAACTTCAGCAAGTAAGGGATGAACAAAAGTCTACGGTACAGACATGGCTATTGCTAGCTACAACTTAGAGCAGAGGCCACACAGGAGACCTCTGTTTGGAACAGACTTTGCCACGATACTAGAAATGTTCCTATTATGGGTGTGGCTTACTATAGGAAAAAAAAACTCATACATATCTGTACTCTTCAGCTAACTATTTCTCTCTTCAAGAAGCACTGAATGTTCAGGCCAGTCATCTCTTGCAGAGGTATTGAGAATAAGAAGATTATGAGGAAAATAATTTTCATTATCTGAAATTTTATTTGAATTTTATAATTGATATGGAACCGAGCACATTTGTAATTATTGGGTATAATAGTATAATGCAATGCATGTGTACAGGTATAATTATCAAATCATGAAAATTAGCATTTTTATCTCCCAAATACTATGATTTATATGTATTGACAACCTTTAAACTCAATTTTGTCTAATTGTTTTGATTTGTACAATTAGCTACTTCTTTGATTTGTATAATCAGTAGATTTTAGTTATTCAGTCACTCTGTGGGGTGCTAGAACTTCTCCCTCATAATTGTATTTGGTACCCACTGTTTACTCTCTCACTTTCCGTCTTCCCCTGCCTTCCTAACTTTTAGTTAGTTCTGGTCTTTTCTCTAGTCCTGTGTAATCGACTTTTATTGGCTTCCACAAGTGACTGAGACCATGCAATATTTGTTGTTATGCTTGGCTTATTTCATGGAACATAATGTTTCCCAGTTGCATCCATGCTGCCGCATGTGACAAGAAGCCATCCTTTAAATAGCTAGATCATATCCTGTTGTTGATACGTAGCGCATGTTTGAGTGCATATATTACAGCAGAGGGTGACCATGGCATTAATGTCAGAGCCTGGTAGCTAATCCACTTAGTTTCCTGTATCCTTGTCTATTGTCAGGACCTTCAAAGACTTAGAAAGCCCTTCAGTACCAGGCTGAGCCATCTCTGCTGCTCCAGATACATTGTTCCACCTCCAGGGACAAGGCAGTGGGCCACTAGGGGGTTATAAGGCTCTTTTCCATCTGGTATTGACTCCGTTATATTCCACAGGTAATTAGAGCCAGTGAGCATTTAAATTAACATAAGCAGTCTTATTAGAAACCTTGTATTTTTTTCACCCAGATCTAGACATGACGGGGAGCAGCCAAGTAGGAGGAAGTATCTTCACAGTGAAACATGAAAGCCAAGGTCAGCAGAATGGAAAAATGTGATATTGAGGTTAGTGGTGTAAATGGAGCTGATGCAACTCACATTGTGTTTCCCAAGAAAGAATAGTCCACCTTCTTTGCACAGCCCAGAGCTCATTCTATAATCTCTTCTCTGCACAGCTATAACACAAAACCTATTCCTTGCTATTACTAAACTAGCCTCATTGCCGTGGTAATCTCTTTTAAGAAGAGAAATGAACTGAAATGTACTAAAATTCATTCCAGCCTTGTTGAGACAATTGCTCTATTGCACGAAGGATGTAGATTCATGGAAAATTCAATTACTGTGTCCTTCCACTCCTACATCTTCACTCCCAGCTCATTTCTGTATTAAATCATTCCACTCAGAGACTCCCACTCTGTACGTTGACTGAGCATTTGTTTCAGCATTGATAAGAAAGCAAATCAGAAACAAAGCCTATGGCCCTAGGCCATGGGACCACAGAAGAGTAGGGACACGTACATTCTTTGCTCCTCCATCCATAACACACACTCCAGGTCTGCCAAGTCACATCCACTCAGTCTTGAGCACCCATCCTTTTGGAATGTGCAATAAAATACATGAAGCCAAAATGATCAATTAGTTAAGCATTTTCTGTGGGTTTGTAGAAGGAACCTGGAGCAAAGTTGCTTGAAGCACAGATGACTTTATTCTCTTTCCAGTTGTTTTTTAACCTGTGCTCCAGTCTTAGAAGGGGAAGGCTTCTGAAAAACCTATCTGAAATGAGGCCAACTAAGTCCTAGAGAATTCTGGAGTTCAAAGGCCTGGGTATGCTCTTGCTTCATCAAAGGAAAATAGGTAACAGTTCTCACCTCAAGCATGTGGTGAAGGATATCTGAAGTCTCTGAGACCAGTTACTTAGACACACAAGCATATGTGTGTATGCATATGATGTATGCATAAAACAGTGCTTCTTAATCTGTGGGCCATGGCCTCTTTGGTGGTCAAATGACCCATTCACAGAGGTTGCCTAAGACCACCTGCATATCAAATATTTACATTACCATTCATAACAGTAGCAAAATTACAGTTATATGAAATAGCAATGAAAATTATTTTATAGTTGGGGGTCACCACAACATGAGGAACCGTATGAAAGGGTTGTAGCATTAGGACGGTTGAGGAGCACTGGCACCTCACAACCTTGCCATGCTCAGTTCACCATGTTCACTGAGAAGGTAGGGTAAGGAGGTGAGATTACTGCTTGAGTGTATAGCTCTCTTCTTCAAAACAGAGGACAAAGACTTCTACTGAGCCCTCACTGGGAGATTCTAGGCAATCAGCATTTGTGGGAGAGAAGCAGTGACGTCAGCAGAGGCAGGTAGCTCATGCTTCAGGAATATGTGAAGAGCAAGGAAGAGCAGAGGAACCTAATAGCTACCTACCAGTTGTGGTCTCTCTATTCAGCATACAAGCTAATCAGGAACCCAGGCTTTTCTACGTCTGTCTTTGCCCACCATTAGACTACATAAAGGATCCTAACCAAAAGTCAGTGCATGTCTTGAAGGTTATACCTTGTGTGCCTGGCATCCCTGAGACCCTGTGGTCTAATATCACTACGACAAGGAGACATTATTCTCTTTTAGATGTGTGGTGTTATCTGTGTTCCTACTTTTCTGACTTTATCCTGATCTTTCTTTTCCTAATGTTCTTTTTGCTGGTTGTTTTTTTAGCCTTATCTGAAAACTTCAAACTCAGGGCCATATTTCAACTTGCTGAGTGCAAGAGGAATAATGAGAGCAATGACAGTGACTCACCAAACTGAAGGACTGGCATGGCAAATGCTTTCAATTCATTTGACCAAGCTTAAGCTGATGTTGGTTTCCACACATATGGTAGCACCCATGGTTTGTAGGAGAAAACACATCAAAGCAAACAATTTTATATGGTTATCATAAGATGTTTACTGTACAAAATGAGTTTGCTAGATACATACAGCCTTGTGTAAAATGTATTCAACACATATGTATATATGTATCAGGAAAGAGTCACCCTGAGGCATTCTGGATACTGCTTTTGTTGTCTTGTAGTTGCTGTTCCATCTAATTCTAAACCTTTCTTTTCTATTAAAGGCTATAATTAAATAGGTATCAGTAATCTGTAATAAATGATACAAAGCACAGGCACAGTTTAAGACTGATTGCCTTGGATGGAGTCCGGGAGACTGGAAATTTAAGATGTCAGCAGAGTTACCTCCTTCCAGGCTGTGGATAAGAACTAGTTTAGGTTCTTTCTCCTTGTCTTGTCCATAGAGGGCTGTTTGTCCCTATGACCTTTCCTCCAAGTGTGTCTGTCTCTGCTCCCAAATCCTCTCATTTATAAAGACACTAGGGTCAACTCTTGATCACCCTAACTAATTAAAATTGCAATGACCCTAGCTCCACAAAGGACCTATTCCAGGGAACTAAGACAGAACTTTGACATAAGCAGAAGCCCAATTTAACCTACAGCACTGGTAGCTCAGAACATCTTTTCCATGTAAATCACTATTGTGTTTATTCTGTGGTTTTGCATCAATTGTCAGTTTATTGCCTTCCAACTCTGACTGCATACTCTATGAAAACACTATTGAATTAAGCAGTTCTCTTTTCATGGAAGCAAGATGTTAAATTAAAGCAGTGGAGGGACACAGAAAGACATCAAGACTTTTCTTCCATTGCTAGCCGTAGCCAAGTGATTCAGTGATGAGGATTTGCAGTCATTTGATGTCCCCATGACCATTGGTCCAGAACCCAGGATCCCTCATGGCGACATTGTAGTGTGGGTGTGACAGTAATCAACAGCCCTCTGAACAGACAAACAGATCTCAAGGCATCCTGTTAGTTTTGAGCAAGGCCATACATTTGCTGATAAGTCGGCCCACCCTTCCTGTCCTCCTAAGAGCTGGGGTTTTTGTTTGTTTGTTTTTTGTTTTTTGTTTTTTACTGACTGGGATCAGCGGCCGTCTGGCTGGAACAGACAGCTTCTCTGCCTGACCCAGGGCTGCGGGATACCTTGCACCATAAGGGATCTGAACTCCCACAGTGCATTTCCTTCCTTCTATGCCTCAGCCCTAAGGATCATGTAGCACTTTCTTACATCTCCTGATTACTCTGGACCATTAATTCATGAGTGAAAGGCTGTTTAATCTGCTATGTATGCCTGTTTAGAAGCCCACTCTCATTTCTTGCTTTTCTTTTTTCTTTCTTTTCTTTTCTTCTTCTTCTTCTTCTTCTTCTTCTTCTTCTTCTTCTTCTTCTTCTTCTTCTTCTTCTTCTTCTTCTTCTTCTTCTTCTTTTTTTTTTTTGAGACAGGGTTTCTCTGTGGCAATTCTGGCTGTCCTGGAACTCACTTTGTAAACCATGCTGGCCTCAAACTCACAGAGTTCTGGGATTAAAGGCATGTACCACCACTACCCGGCAACCCATTCTAATTTCTGATACTATGGTTAGAATACTTTATTCATTGTTCATTACTTTTAAAAAAATAGATAGGTTTGCAAGTTAAATGTGTATGTATATACACATATGCATTCATATACATATGCATTCATTCATTTATATCATCCAGTTGTCCTATTTTGTTTTTATTGCAATGCTGGGATTTGAACCCAGGACCTTGTACATAGTAGACAAACACTGTACCACTGAGCTAATCCCTAATTGAGCAACGATACTTTAAAAACTTATATATAGATTGTTTTTCTTATACCATCATTAATGGCATTATGAGTAATGACAAATTTATTTCTTCTTCTTTGATCTTACACCTCAATTATTCTTCTCACTGAGTGAATTTAGGTGTACAGAAGAATTGCCAAAAGGAACTATTTCTCAGTTTCAAGAAAAGTAAGCTTTTTGTAATTCTCTATTTCATATGATATTGCGGTTTTCTGTTTGTTGGTTAGTTGTGATGTTGGAGGTAGAACCCAGCACCTAGAGCGTGCAGGCAAAGCTATACCACTGAGCTGCATCTTAGCTCTGTTATGGCTTTAAACGATTTATGGAGAAAAGAAAGTTCCTCTCCCTTGTTAAAGCTTTATTATGAAGGTAGCTTGAGATTTATCACTTTTATTATTGATTATTTATTGACATAATTTCCGTGTTACATTTGGTTAACACAGTGGGTTGTGACACGTTTTTGTTAGTGATAAGCCTTTGATCATGACATATCCCTTGATTTACATATTGCTGAATTTTCCTAGCTAATATTTCTCTTCTTCTATTTTCCTGAGTGTGGTTGACCTGATTTCTTATTGTCCTCTCTTTATTTACAATATGACCATTGTCATTTTTACTACATGCTATGAATTTTAAAATGACTCTCCTTTCCTGTGTTCCTTTGGTTTTCTTTAAGATTCAGTGAAGTTGAGGTTCAGTGGTTGATGGCCTAGAGAATTCATTTTACTTTTGAATTCTTGGAAGAAAACTGTTCTTGTTCATTTATTCTGATTGCTACTGGTCAGTTCATAGTTCTGTATTTTCCTAAACCATTGAAGTTATATTTCTAAAATACTTGACATTTTATTTAAATTTTCAAGTAATTGGATAAATGTTGCACATGTTCTCATTTCTATCACAGCGAAAGACTGCACATATAAAATGGTAAAGAGATATAAACATGCATATGAAAATAGAAACAAATGGTCCTCAGTCATCTTTCAAAAGATGTAGCCTTTTCTTTTCAAATCCAGACTCTCCCAGAGTGTTGACACAAAGGAGTAGCCCTCCTTTCTGTGACTAACTGTGGAAAGACAGTTTCCCCTGGCCTGCAGGGCCACAATCACCACAAATTGAGAGTTTCATTTCATGCAAATGAGCCCGTGTCCACAGAGCATGTCAGCTTCACACCTTGCTCCTGCTCTTTTTGAAGTGAATATTCCTTTGCTTTAACAATTGAATTTTATACAAAATGAAATCTATACATTCACACAAAATAGACCAGACCAGCTGCTTGAAAGAAGCAGATACCAGTCAAGCTTCCTGAAAGATGTTAGAACAACCCAGTCACTTGGAAAGACACTTTCCAAATTGTTGAGTTACCTGCAGGCTGTGCTCTTGCTCCGGGTTCCCCCTTTAGTGAGCTGTCATCCATGATGTGGTGGGATTTGGTGGTACAGCCGTCTTTAGGTCATTTCTGCCTCTGTGAGTAACCCTTCACCCATATACCTATAAGTAATCCCAATAAAACTCATTGGTTTACCCAAGTTGGAGTTTGGTGCTAGGCATGCTACGGTCTGTCATGGGCTTCCTATCTGGGGAGAGTAGACGTTGTGTGTTCTGTCTCCCAGGACAAGTCTTGTCACACAACAGGTCTCCCCTCACATCTCCATTCGCAGACACTGTCACACTTTGAGTCTAGAGCCTCACCAATTCACCAACATCTGCTGGTGTTTTGTTTTTCACTCTCTATTGTCTGCATTTTTGCAGTGGCCCTATCCAGTGTCCTCACTTCCAGAAACCTCCTCTGCCCCTGCAAGCCCCAGTGGCAAAGCTTATCCAGACTGCAGAGTTGTTTTTGCTCTGCTGCAAAATCTTCACTGACCTCTCAACTCCTCCTGCCCAAGGCATAAGCAGCAAGTGTTTCACCATAGCCTGTTATGGGGGTTGTTGATCCACTCCCAGCACTGGGTTCCTAATGTGCCAAAGGCGGAGCTGGTGCCCCTGGGCCTGAGATCTCCCTGGGGTCCTCCACTCACATGTAAACAGCACTGCCTGCAGTCTACAGTACATTTGAGTGGTCTCTGTGCATCAGTCATTGACAGCTTGTTAGTTAGAACCAGTATCCAGATCCTAAAGGCACGTCGTGACTAGCAGAGTTCCTATATGAAGCATGATGTCCCCGCTGACATCTACAGAATTCACTAGTCAACATGAGTCACTGCTCTCCTAATAGAAAATAATCTCACGGTAGCCATGGTGACCGCTCTGCAGTGGCCAGCATTCTGTCTCATACTACTCTGAACAATAGGATGTAGGATTTCCTGAATGCCCTCTGCTATGTCAGGGGTCAGCAGGAAGCCTTCCCCAATAAGGATGGGGAGCAACTGTAGCCAGAATGACTTTGGCATGCATGTGATCTGCACCATTGTATCTGAAGAGACATCCGTCTCCCAGCACTTGCTTTGCAATCACAGAGGTGGCTAGTCACATGGTGCTCCCTCTAGCTGTCCTTGTCATGCAGCTGCTCTCCTTCCACTGCTCCTTGCCATGCTTGGCCTCCTCAAGTGTCTGTCTCTGTGGGACATCCCACCCACCACATGGCCCCAGCCTCAGGGGAGAGGGACCGAGAGTGGGCAAAACATCAATATCAGCAGGCTGCTAACAGCAGCAAGCACCTTCAAACAGGGTATGCCAGAGGATACAAGGAAATGCTTTCCCCAGAATTCAGAATGCTAGCAGTTGAGACAGTTTTTGTTCCATGTAAAGGGGTATTATAGACAGAGTATCTGAATTTTCTCAAAAGACAATGTTGATCCCCAACTCATCTTTGTTATGGTATTAAAAGATAGATCTTGTAGGTGTGGTAGTGCTTGTCTTTGGACCCAGTATGCCAAAGGCAGAGGCAAGTGGATCTCTGAGTTTGTGACCAGCCTGATCTATGTAGTGATTTCCAGGTGGCCAACTAGAGCACCTAAATCGGATTTATAATAGTGTCCTTATAAAGATCTTAAGAGATAGAACTAGGACTCCTCTCTCTGCATTCTGCCGTGGTGATACAATAAAAAATCTGCCACCAAATAATAAACAACCTTCACTGAGACATGTGTATGCTTTACTGTAATCCTGGATTTATACCTCCCCGAGTTGTAGGGTAAAAAAACACTTCCAGGTTTTGAAAACCCACCAGTCCCTGAGCTTGAAAACCTACCAATCTTTGAGCTCTTTTGCATTTTGTATTGTCTACAGGTGTTGGTTTTATGTAAAAGATATTTGATCATTCATGATCTGCACGTGCTAGCAATAGAATACCTGAGGTATCAATAAAAACCGCTGAGATCAGATGATTAGAGTTCCACTGTCCAGTATGGCACTTGCCGTGACAGGTGGTTCTTTCTGCTGAGGTCTGGCAGGGTTTGCACCTATTAAAATGCCTCCGAGTCTTCCTTGATGAGCCACCACAGTAGACATTCTACTAAAATGTTATTACAGTGAAGGAAAGTTGACAGCATGATCATGAAATACCCTGAACTAAAACCATTAAATCGTTTTTCCTCATTTTCAAGGGGAAAGGAGGATACCACATTAAAGATGACGTTTCCTGTACATAGGATGCCTACTATATATAAAGCCCAGGGTTTGGTCCCTACTACTACCAAAACAAGGAAAAGACTGTGTTTATAAGCATTACTTCCTGGCTATGGCTTCTATTTGGCATTTCAGCAGCATGACCACCAGGTGGCAGCACAACCTTAGGCATTGTATATCCTTTGTTTGTATCGTTCATAAATCTGATTACTACACAGGGACCAGTCTGTTCCCATACAGACACTGCTCCTGCAGAGATTAACTAGACCTGTCCCCTTGATCCAGCTGTATAGTATAAACCCCACTTCCTCCTTTATCTGTATGTAATAACCCTGCTTCCTTGTCCAGAGGTACACAATAATTCTGCCTCTTTGTTCAACTGTGTATAATAAACATACTGAGCTTCCTGAGTGCTAAGGTTTCTCCAGTTGAGAACACGGACCACCGATTTCCAGATTCCTGTCCTTGTGTCCATCTATCTGTCTGTCTTTTCTTTATTCCCTAGATGCCTCAGTCAAGTCCATCCCTGGAGCAATGCTGCATGTTGTAGATAAACCAAGGCAGTTTTGAGTCTTAACTTTTAAGTAAAAGTATATAATTCTAAAGATAGTAGTACTCAAAGACATGCTATGCATTAAATGGGCAAGCCCCTCATGAGCAGACATGTCTTCCTTCCTCCTTACTATATCACTAGGGCCTCTATGGTAGGTCCTATAGGCATCTATTCAGTGATCAAATAAATGAATACTCACCCTTAGGTGGCAGAGAAAAGCAGAAATTCCCTCAGATACTGAAGTTGGGCCATCCATGTTTCTTTGTAGGGAATCATGGAGTTGGCCTGGTCTAGCTGGCCTCGAGAGGCATGCATCATAGATATTTCAGGTATTTCAGGTATTTCAGGTATTTCAGGACTCCATGGCTCCTGGGCACTGTGTGCCTTTCAGTTCCTGAGAAACAGAAACACTCCCTCAGGCAGGGAAGCATTCAGATCACCTGTGTATCTCTGCATTCTCTAGACCTTAGCAAAGCGTATAGAAGCTTGGCTCAGCAGATAGTCTTAGACATTAATCTGTGTGCCCCATCTAGCTTGCAGCTGTCACTGCATACTGGCAACTATCATGATAAGTGGATAAAAAGTCTGATTGCTTAAAATAAACTCATCTCAGCCTCAGTCTTGTTTGAGACCCCTCCAACCCAGTCTGGTTTTCATTCCCATCAACTGTATCAGGAGACCCCGTAAGCATTGGCCCTTACAGTCCTTGACTGCTACGATCAAGTATTTTCATCATAAAATCCCATAGCTGTCTGAGGAAGGATTTACAAACCACCACTGAAAATGGCAGGAAGTTTTGGAGCAGTGTAACCAAACTTGTTAGCCTTGGGCACAGAAACTCTATTGATTTCATAAGGCTCAAACAGAATTAATACCCAAATTACCTTTGGGGATCTGGGATAAAAGAATGCAAGTATTAGATAGACTTCACCTTACTTTTCTGTTGATGTATAAAACACCATATCGGACAGCAACTTGTAGAAAAAAAAAGTTTATTTTGGCTCATGGTTCCAAAGGGATAAGACTCCATAATGGAGGGACAGTAGGGACAGCAGGCAGCTGGGGGAGGAAGCTGAGAGATCGATTCCTCAATTGGAAGCAGAAAGATAATGAAAAATGGGGCAAGGCTATGGACTCTCAACTCTCCTATGACTTAGATCCTCTCTCAAAGCTGCACTTCCCTAGAGCCTACCCAAACAGTGCCACCAACTGGAAACAAGTACTCAAATGCACAAACCTATAGGGGACATTCCTCTTTCAAATTACTGCAAACTGTACTGTTGTTATTGCTCAGACCTTGGAACAAAACCAGTAGCAATTAGTTCTAATTACACTCCCACCTCAAGCCCTAACTGAAGAATGCCCATTTCTATACACTTACTTCCAAACATATCAAATTAGAATCTATGAGAATTTGATTCAATCTGGATGTATAACACAGTTTCTGAAATTTTTAGAACCACTGGCTTGTGATTTCAATAGCCTAATATAGAATCCTTCTAATAAAGATCTTGATGAGGCCCTGCCTGCTTACCAGTTACCTCAGGACAATTGCCTAGGACCATTTTAATAAAAGCTGTCAGTTTCTTTTCACTCATAGTGTGGTGCATGAGGATCCTTAAACAGACCTGTCTTGGACCGGCTTGGTTCTATTAGAGCTTTAGAATGGGGAGGTAACTCTGATGGCTGACAGTTGGCAATGCCAAAGGCCGAGTAATGTTTATTACAGGTGCTCAAATGAACACAGGGCTGACCACCATTCTAGCATCTTTGTTTGCTAAAATTCAACAGCTGCATAGGACACCCCCCTCAGAAAACCACCTATGATTCCATAGTGGAAGTCAGCAGGATTCATGGAATGAACCTTAAACCCTCTTAGTTTTAGTTTTTTTGTGTGGGAATTTATGAGAATTAATCTTTCACACAGAGAAAAGTATATGTGCTTTGTTCTAAAGGTTCTTGAGAGCAAGTTAAGTAATGTTGATGTCATAACTGACCAGCAATCTCAGGAGAGAAAGGAAATTGTTTCAAAAGTTGACCTTTAACCCACTCGTGAACATGATTTAGTCAGGTTAGCTTCTTCACGGATATTTATGTGGCTCGAGCCATGTTTATTTTATTGCCAGTTTTATCCAGCATCAAATCTAGAGCTGGATACAGCCTAAAATTTACTCGTTCTGTGGTCAGAGTCAGCTTATCTATACAGCCATTTATTCTGGATATATCCACATAGAGTTAGATTCAAATAACATGGGATTTGGGGAATGGATACTGAAAAAAAATTTCCTTTGTGATACAGTAAGATATAGAATTAAGGAATTTTTTTAATTTCAAAACTGGATTCCAATGCGGAAGCCCTTCTCCATAGTTCCAATATCCTTCAGAGAAAGAAAATTCACTCTGTGATTTTTTTTCCAGTTTGTTCCTAAACTGTATTATTGGTTAAAGCATACTGGAATCTGTGAATTATTTAGAGCAGGTCTAAATTCTCCAGGCCTGTTTGGGAGCCATCTGAACCCCAGAGTATCTCAGAAATAAGCAAGTTTCTAGTAATCTCCTGAAGCTTCCACAATTCAATTTGATGGTCATCTCACCTACCTATGCCCTTTAAGACTTTTATGATTTTGCTTCTGTATGTTTTTATTCACCCATTTGTTTATTTTTTGCTATAAAGCCAATATTTAAAAACTTGCATCATTTCTTTATGGGGAATATACACTGCCATCTAGTTGCAAATTGACATATCCTACCTAATTATTATATAAGAATAACCTCTGGGTCAGGGCTAAAACTTGGTAGTAGACAGCTTATGTGGTATTCTCAAGGACCCCTGGAACTAGAAACCACCTCAACCACTACCACCAGTATCATCATCATCCTCCTCCTCCTCCTCCTCCTCCTTCTCCTCCTCCCCTTCATCCTCCTCATCCTCATCCTCTTCTTCCTCTTCCTCCCACTTCTCCAGGAATAATGATTGAGAATGGAAAGGGAAACAGAAATCAATATTTCTGTTGCTTAATATGGCTCAACAGCCTCCCAGTCATTTATTATTTCATCTAAAAATCCCTCAACAACTCTATGAGGTAGTATGAACTTCAGTTTGGAAAAATGAATATGACTCCATGCCAATGGGTAATCTTCCCAAGGTCACAGAGCCAGGATGTAACAATCTACAATACCAGTTGTGTCCACAGAAAAATCAATTCAACATATTATCCTAGATCATATGGGGCTGATAAATACTTTATTTTCCACAATTCTGTCTTCTGAAAGTTAAAACAATTCAATTAAAATTTCAGGACTTATGTATACCAAACTACAAAAACTATTGAGAGAAAATAAAGAGTACCTGAATTAATAAGAAGCCCTGAAATATATACATACACAAAATGAGTTTAAATTTAGTTACCATATAATAGGACAATATCCCAACTAGACATCATATGCTATCAAATAAAAGTGCCTGAATTAGGAATGGGTTACATCTTTTTAAGTCAATGGCCAAAGGGGTCCCAAAGACCCCTTGCCACAAACATTACATGCTAATGTCAGTGCTAGGAATTATCTTTCACAATATGACAGTAAAACCCTTTTGCTGAAGCCATTGCATACTTATGTTGTCAAACATGGAGGAACCTAGCTGGTACTCAACTGCAAGCCTCATCTCTACTGTCTAAGGTTCATAGTAGAGGTTATAAATGTCAGAGGTGATGGAAGGAAACAGTGTTTCCCAGGCACAACAGGACCAATGCACATATGAGCTAACAGAGACCATGCCAGCATACACAAGATTGACATGAGTTCATGTTAGACAAAATCCCAGCACAGAGGAAGAAACTCGGCATGAAGTCCTACCCCTAGCCAAGAAGCTATTTACAATACCTACTGGAAGAAGGAAAAACAGTTTTCTTCGGTGGAATGACACTAACATGGTATATAAGTAGAAGGTATTTTACACGTTACTGAAGGGAAATAATATTATCAATCCCATCCAACTACAAACCTTATGATGTAACTACAAAAGTGACCTGCCTACAAGATATGCCTACTGGTGTAATAGCGGTATGAAAGTTATAGGAGTAACCAACCACTTTTTTAACTGGGCCTGGCTCATGAGATGGCACCCATACCAGAGGCCGTTAATGAGCTCAAGAAAAATAAACCTAAATGTGTCATGAGCTCTAGGGGAAAACTTATTATTATTATTCTGCTAAATTGCCATATCAATAAAAGGACTCCTACTAAAATATTGCATCCAGATCAGTGCCTCATTCAGCTCTCATTAGAGACGCTTTTTTTGGCAGTAGATGGTAATTAACACAAAGACCCACAAATGACAACATGAAGAGAGTGAAGAGTCATTGGTATGCTTGGCCCTAAATATGTTTATATCACACCCCTTCTCTCAAAGCTCAGTGATTATGTGGCAGAGAGGAGTGGAAAGACTGTAAGAAACAGAGGTGATAAATGACAGAGGTGATGAAAGGAAACAGTGTTTTTCAGACACAATGCTCCAGATTAGGTCTCATACTCATGAATAGCTGGCCAACACAAATAGCATTCCATGTTTGTTTGCTTCCTTAAAGAGAAAGAACATGAATTTGAGTGGTCAGGAAGGTGGAGAGGGATCTGGGAGGAGTTGGGAGAGGAGAAAGAATATGATTAAACATGCTGTATGGCGCTTGGGGTCCCTCAGAGCCTGAAGCAGAAGACAGGGAACCTGAAGGGTCTCCTAGATATATGTTATGTGGTTGTCTGGCTTGGAGTTCTTGCAGAGAGCCTGCAGGCTAGTGTGTATGTGGGGGTTCTCTGACCCTTTTTGCCTGCTCTTGGGACCCATTTCCTCCAGCTGGGTTGCCTGGTTCACCCTTGATATGGGGACCAGTGCCTGACCTTGTTCCATTTTTTTTGTACCCTGTTTGAGCAGTGACCCTGGGAGGACCGCTTTCTTCTTTGGGGAGATGCCGGGGGGGGGGGTGGTGAGTGGGTGGGGATGGGGAGGATATATAATAGGAGTAGAGAGAGGACGGGGGAGCTGGGAGGAATAGAGGGAGCATAGGAGGGGTGTTGTCATGTATTGTACGAAAGAAGAAAAATAAATTTAAATTAGTAAAGAAGATAAATAAATATACTGTATGGAATTCTCAAAGAATAAGTACAACTTTTTAAAAAAGAGAATTCAACTTGGTGAAAATGTAATATTATTTAGGTGCTAATACTCTCCAAAGTGATTTAAAGTTTAAATGGAAATCCTTTGACAACACTAGCATTTTCCTTTGCAGAAATTAACAGGTGAATTCTTAAATTATAAGAAAACCCAAGAGATCCAGAATATCTAAAAATAAATTTGATAAAGAGAGTAGCCGAGAGGGTTCATCCTTTGTGACATCAAAGCTACAATAATGAGAATTCATGGTGCCACTTTAATGGTAGGCATAAATCAATGAAATAAAAGTGATTTTACAAAAAAATTAATTCTACCAAGGAGCTTGCTTTAGTTACTTTTATACTGCTGTGCTGAGATACCATGATCAAAGCAACTTATATAAGAAAGAATTTATTTGGTACTTACAGTTTTATGACCATCACAGCAGGGAGCATGGCAGCAGGCAGGCAGGCGGGCATGGTGCTGAAGCAGTAGCTGAGAGCTTACATTTGTATCTGCAAGTAGAAGGCAGAGTAAGATAACTGGGAATGGAGTGGGCTTTTGACACCTCAAAGCCCACCCCCAGTGACACACCTCCTAACACCTATGGGAGCTATTCTCGTTCAAACCACCACAAAGCTATTGGAAAATAAATAGATACTACCAGAAGGAGAGAGTTTTCTTTAAGAATGTTGCCCCTAGTAAGTACACCATGCTCCATTGGAAGGTCATGCTTCCTTAGAGCGATATGAATTTCCCCACTTCTTCCCTTCTTCTCCATCACTGCTGTAATAAGGTCACACTAATTCTACCCTGAGTTTTCTACCATCATGACCTAACCTATTTCTAATCACATCTCAAAAGTCTGTATCTTTGAACACTGTTGCAATGTGGGGGAGGGGGAGCTTTGACATATGAATTTGGAATGGGAAAACTATTCAGTCTATAACAGTCCCCTTTCTACTTCCTTGACAGAATTCCTCATCAAAAACAGTGTCCTTTTTACAGGAGTAACAAACTACTCACTTTTACAATTGGATTTAAGGCTTTCTTCATGAAACAGAACCTACTTGACACTGCTAAACTGGCCAAGAACATAAGACTAGATAGGTCATGGGCCTAGGGAAAAATCTAATACTATTATTCTGCTAAAGGAACATAGCAATAAAATGACTCTTAATGACATATCGCTGTACCCATGGATCAGTACCTAGCTCAACCCACATCAGAGAAACTTCTCCTTGAAGTAGATGGCAATTAACTCAGAGACCCACAACTGAAAAATGTACAGAAAGTAAGGGACTTTGGAGCACTTAGTCCTAAATAAGATGTCTTCATCAAACCTGGCTGACCCTCAGGGAGGAGTTGAAGGGAAGGAAAAATATGATCAAAATATATTGTATGAAAATATTCAGATAAAAATAATTTATAAAAAAAAGAACTCCAGAGCTGTAATTAGCATATTCAAGGAGTCAGCAATATAACACACAATAACAATGGCCATAAACAAGTATATGCTCCCATTTCCACTGCAAAAACACACCCACATGCAAATGCCATTTTTCATATTATTCTCTCTATTCACTTAAAATTGTTCCCTTTGTCTACAAGGTGACATCTAAGTCCTGTAACTCCCAAACTTCAATAGTGACATTTTTATGATGTTATTATTTCCCTTCTACTTTATATTTAAAAACATCTTTGAGGGTATTCATTATCTTTCAATGGTGCTGACACTTGTCACTTTTAGATTTGCCTTATGTAGTTTCAACTATGTAAGGGTGATGGCATGTTTAACTTTATGGTAAATTTGAAGCTTTGCTGGAAGACAGACTTGAATTAGCATTCCTGTGATGCTACACCTAGACTCTGCTGCTCAGGATATCTAATTTGCCCTCTGGTATTCACATCATAATATAGCTCCACTGTTCTACCCAAAATGACCTAGTACCATCTTTGCTTTACATATGAGGCAATTGAAGAAATTAAATATCATGCATTTGCTTAGCAAACATTCTTAAGAGTGTTTATCCCAGAAATCGGAAATATAACAATAAACAAAATAGATATTCTGGAGCTCATATTTCTTGAGGGGAATCATAAAATACTCAAATAATCTAATAAACATTATGACTTCAGTGAAGAAGTGCTTTTTGAAAATAATATATAAAATCCCCAAAGAAACAAAAAGATGAAGCAATGACAAGATAAAGATGTACAAAACTATAACTTCAGTATAAAGCTAATCAGATGCTAGAGGAGTGGGTGCATGCAAATTGTTCTGCTTTTACACAAAAATATTCAGTACAATAATGTGTCTCCTGAGGTGATGTTGTTGAATCACTTTTAATAAAAAATATAGATCCCTCTTAAACATAGAGTTCATAAAACTTATATTATTTTTTGTTTTGTTTTGTTTTTTAAGACAGGGTTTCCCTGTTGTAACTCTGGCTGTCCTGGAACTCACTCTGTAGACCAGGCTGGCCTTGAACTCACAGAGATCTGCCTGTCTCTGCCTCCCAGGTGCTGGGATTAAAGGTGTGTTCCACCACCTTCCAGCTCCTTGTACATTTAATATATACACTTAGACATAAGATGGGAAATATCCACTCACAGAAAAGTTTTGTTTTAGAATATACTGTGCATGAAATGATATTGTATTTTTATTTAGATAAGGTTATATTGCCCAGGCTAGCCATAACCCTTTGGGCTCAAGCCATTCTCCTACTTCAGAATCTCAAGTAGCTGAAAGCACAGTGAATGGCACTGTACTTGATCTAAAATCTATGCTAATCAGCATTGAGAATAAATATAACAGTGAACAAGAAAGACAAGGTCCCCACTTTAAGAGAACTGCAGTTTTAGTGATAATGGAAAAATAAACAAGTGAACACCATGTGAATTAGATAATTTTAGAAGGGCTTGAGAGATTGCTCAGTGGTTAGGAGCACTGGCTGCTCTTCCAGGGGTCCTGAGTTCAATTCCCAGCAACTACATGGTGGCTTACAAAAATCTATAGGATCAGATGCCCTGGCATGCAGGTGTACATGCAGATAGAGCACTCATATAAATAAAATACATAAAACTTTAAAAAAGATAATTTTAGAAAGTAGTCAATGCTCTGAAGGTAGTAGAACTAACATGATAGAGAGCGTTTGGATATTTTAGTGGTTTAGAAAGCTCTAGGGCGGTGGTGGCATTTAAGCTGAAATTTAAGGATGATGAATGTAGTCAACCATGCACAGACCTTGGGGAAAAGAAGCCCCAAATTGTAGTCCAACAAACACAGACCTCTATAGGGAAATCAAGTTTACCAAACATTGGCAATGAAAAGAAGATCCATGGGGTTAGGATGTTTAATGGGTGGTTGTATACTAGTGGGTGGGGGGTAGACTAAACCAACTAAAGAGTTGATTTTATTTTAAGTAAAATGGGAATCCCTCTAGGTGGGGTTAAGTATGGGAGTATGCTAATCTTATTGGGATTTTCAAACTGACTGTTCTCACTTGCTATCTATAGACGGCTTTGTAAGAATAGTTAGAGGAGTAGATCTGGAAGATCTACTGGAAGAACAGGAAAAGTGACTCTTATTCTCAGAGGGAATATAAAATGTTTCTTTCCCAACCACACTTTCTTCTTTTCATATGCTCCAGACACATAGAATACTGTGAAAGTAAAAACAAATCTTCAAGAACCAAAAATCAAATGGGAAGGAGCCAATCTTATCCAATTGATGAAGCTATAATCCCAGAGGGTGAAGTAAATCTGTGTCAACCCATTCTCTCTGCTCTGTACCCTTGTGTCAGGAAGGAAAGACTATGATACATAATGCTGGCTTTCTCACTGGAGGGCCATAAGTGCAAGACCCAGGAAAACAAGAAGCACCTAGAAGGATATAGAGTGAAATGCTCTATAAAGATTTATTTTGAAGAACTCTAATACTCAAACTTGAGCTATGCTTGCATGGCTCTGATTTTAATTAGTCTATCAAACATTTTGAGAACTGAAGTAACTGATATACCACTTCTTTGGTCCCAGAGTGACTACTGATTTGTGATATACTAGAATGGCAACTTTGAATGCTACTACAGAGTTTTTGGAAATTTAATTGACTTTAGAACTATAAGGAATGGAAGGTAAATTAAAACACAGGGCTAGAATTTACCCAGGCTGATTACCTAATATAAAAAAATATTGACATTCATTGTAACAATACTGATCTGCTAAGTAAGATGTGCCCACTGGTGCAATAGTGGCACAAAGGCTATGGAGGTAACCAATTACTTTCTGCTTGGATCTGAGGCCTGTTTCACAGGAAGGACTTCATGCCTAATACTGAAAACCTGGCTTTAAGAAATGGCTCAGGAGATCATAGGCTCTACATGAAAGGACAAGTACTAGCATTTGCTAAATTGACATGGTGTCACATTGCCTTTATAAACAAATATTAGACAAAATCTCAGCCTCAATCAGAGAAGCCTCTCTTTTCAATGAATGTGGTAAACGCAGAGACTCACTGGCTGCTTAATGTGCTGTGAATACATTACTGTTAAGTGCTCAGTCCTAGGCAGGACATTTATACTACCTCCTTTAAGGCTCAGAAAATGGTGTGGAAGAGGAAGATAAATGATATAAGACCTGAAAGCTAGGAGAAAGGGCTATCTTCTCATGACACAACTATTACAGTCATGAACTCACAGCAGCTGTAGTTGCCTGCACTGGCCTTCAGAAGACTAGCCCCATCAAGAAGTCATGGATGGGAAAGAAGCTCTGGGGCCAGACCCCTCCCTGGAAACTATTAGCTATTGATAGATAGTGGGAGAGTGACACTCATTGTCTTAAGTTGTTGAACCCACCTGTGAGTTCATTCACAAGGCTCCAGTGGACAGATCCACATCCACGATCACATGGATTGCCTAGTTAAACTCAGTAGGTCACAAAATGAAACAAAACAAAAAGGCATCAACATAAGAGAGAAACTTGTAGGGAAAAGTGGGAGTTGAGAGGGATGGGTGGAGGTAAGAAAGGATGAGACTGGAGAGTAATTAGAATGCTCATGTATAAAATTATTAAAGAATAGACTTACGTAAGGAAAACGTTAACTTATAGTAAAACAAAACAACACTAGGAAGCAAAGATATAAGAATACAAAGAGTTTGGTGGCTAACCGGTGTAGCAGAATCAGTAAACTCTGAGTTCAGTTAAAGACCCTGTCTTAAAAAATAAAGTCATCCAAACATGGTGGCAAGGTCCTTTAATCCCAGGAGACCAAAGGCAGGCAGATCTCTGTGTGCTCTATGTAGACCAGCCTGGACATAGGGAGTTCCAGGCCATCTAGGGCTATATACAGAGACCCTGTCTCAAAGCAACAACAACAAAGGTAGAAAGCAATTGTTGAAGACTTCTGACATGAACTTCTGGCCTCAATATACATGTGACCCCCCCATACATAAACATGTATATATACATAAAATAAATAAAAAGAAATACAGTTCTTCTGAGATAAGGAAGAACAAAAAATGTTTTATCTTTTATGAGGAATTCACAAATCTGCGGAAGAATTTTCTTTCTAATTTACATTCAGGTAATACTTTAAAATATTCTATATTATTTTAATATAGCAAAACAATCATGGATGATAAATTATAAATAGCAACTTGAATAGTATACAAATATGCAATACAGGCAGGAGAGATAGCTCAGTGGCTAATGTCGATTGCTGCTCTTATAAGAGGACCTGGGTTCAGAACCTAGGACTCATGTGGTTGTTCATAACTGTCCATAATTACAGTTCCAAAGGGTCTGGTCTTCAAGGGCATTGGGCACACATGTGGTACACATATGTACATGCTGGCAAACACTAATACATTCTAAAACAATTCTAGTTATTTTTATAAATAATTAGAAATAAATTCTTAAAATGTAAATAGGGAATCACATTATTTTTATATTAACTAAAATTACTATTTGGGGTGGTAATGCTCCCCCAAAGAGCCATAGACTATCTAATAAAAACTCCAGAGCGAGGCATGGGAAGCCTCCTTTCAAGTTATTGGTCAAAGTGTCCAAGAGACTCCCAAAACAATATTCACTGTTGCTTTTGTTCTTTTTTGCCCCCCAGAATTTGAAAGTATGATCCCATTGTTAAAGACAGCATATACTTTGAACACACGACTCGAATGAATCAGGCTGGAATTGATCTAGAAGTCCTCCCTGAGGACTAGTTCTTATAGTATAGATGCTACACAACCTGCCAAGGGAGAGGAGCAGTAAGTAATTCAGTCCAGCTGTAGAGCCTTTGAACCACCACAAGGATTTAACTGGCAAGAGGGTCACAATGGAGCAACAGTGTCACTTTTATCTTTGAGATAAGCAACAGCTATCTAAGGACTTAGGACCCACTCAACAGAAGGGAACTCATGCCTGGTGCTTGGAACCTAGCTGACCACCCATGCTTGGCTCACAGACCAGAGAGGAGAACCTACTATTGCTAGTTTCCTAATCAATAACATTTCTGTTTTTTTTAATGCTTATCATCATACTCATAGGTAAGTGTAACTCTCACTGCTTATCAAAGAAGCTTCTTTTTTGCAATAGAGAGACACTATTAGAGAGATCCACAACTGGTCAAAATGCAGGGAATTAGTGACTGTGGAGTGTCCAATCACAATTGATATATTTATAATGCAAATCCTATATCTAAAGCTCGGGAAATTTTGCAGAAGAAGGGAGGGGCTTCTGTTACATAATATCCCATAGACATGAGATGGATAATACACACCTAAACTCTCAGTATAGTAACCTGAAAAATACCAGCATAGTGACAATACCAGTTTACATGGCAACTTGGACAGAGGAAATTCAACATAATCCTGTCCCTACATAAATAGCTGCAGGTGGCCAAATGCTGCTAGAGAGTTTTCTCTAGGGTTGAGTTACCATATAGGTTGTTTAATCCCAATTGGTCAGCCCTGGACAGGTGTACGTACAAAAGAAGCTAAATGAACTTAGAAGGTTATATATGTGTGTGTGTGTGTGTGTGTGTGTGTGTGTGTGTGTGTGTGTAACAACACTAATGAAAGAAAACAGGCCATGAATTTGAAAAAGCACATGGAGGATTTGGGAAGGCTTAGAAGGAGGAAAATAAGGGGGAAATGATATAATTATATTACAATTTCTAAATTTAAAATATATAGTATTCTGATTTTTAGATGAGATTTAATGATTTACTTTGATTGGCATTTTACTTTCCTTAAAATAAGTTTATTTTATACTTGTCTTAATGAAACATTTCTTCATATTTAGAAGTCTTTCAAAATGTACTCATCAAATTTCCTATTTAAATAAAACATTTCTAATTTTGTAGTCGTTAGTATGAGTATATAAGAACGGGTATACTTTAATTAATTTAGATTTGCCTGATAGTTTTTTTGACTTGTTCATTTCAGTAGATTATGTTTTAATTTGAGCACCGGGAGTAATTAAATTTCAGTAGTAAATTTGTGCCTAATTTTAAAGCTTTTCTCTTCTCTCCCCAAAGTAGCACAGTAGGAGGCACATTCCGATTAAATGGATAACAGGATAATGACCTAATAGTTCATTTTACGTTATAAGTCCCCCAATTTGATTTAAAAGTAGATAATATTTGAGTTTCTTTTGATAATATCTTTTTCTTTGGGAATTATTATTTTCAATTTTGACATTGAACAAAACGCACCCAGTTTGTATTTCTTCTCTGTTCTGTGTAAAACATCTATTTCCCCAGTAGACCCATACGTCATATTTTCATCTTCATTGTTTCTTTTTTTCTTTTTTGAATCTAAACCTTAAGATCTCAAAAGGGTAGAATACCATCCTAATGGAGACCTAGAAAACTGATTTCCTTGTGTCACATTTAATATTTAAATTCTCATTTAATATTTTTATCTATTTAATTTTAAAGGAAAAGTCATTCTGAAAAACATCTGAAATTCTGTATTTGATTAAAAAAATGATGGACATGTGAAGTTTTAAATTACTTCAGAAATATTATAGAGGATAATAGAACATTTAAAGAGAAAAGCATAAAGAAATAAGCATTAAAGTAGACACCATTGAAGTTAAGTCATTGAAAATTGAGCCTCTACAAATATGACCACTAACTGAGGACCAACTGTTTAAACATTTGAGCCTATGGGGGACACTCTCATTCAAACCATGACACCATTTCATTTGTCATTTCAACAACTGAATACTGAGACGGATGAATAAAACAGTGACATCAATGGCCAGACACAACATAAAATACATTCTTGAAACATGCTTCCATGGATGGCCACGTGTCCAGGAATATATTTGCAGCACAAATTGGACTTGATGAGTGATAAAAGAGGAAATAAAGTTAATTTCATGGGGAAAAAAGAAGGCTCTGTGGAGAGTGTGTGTAGTTTGAGTATCATCAAAACACATTCTACAAAATTCTCTAAGAACTAGTAATTTTTTTAACTTTGGAAAAATCACTAACCAGGGACCCACATTTGATAAAATCAGAGAACTTGATTTCCAGATTAGTCATTTAAAAATATTCAAAGTGTTCATTTTCTAGTGAAAACCGAGGAATCCCTGTAAAATGAATAAACAACACAAACGCTCACACATCTGACTTACTACACAGTAACTTCAAATCAGCTGTCTTATTGAGTGGGTGAGATGGGGAGGATATATAATAGGAGGAGAGGGAGGATGGAGGAGCTGGGAGGAGTGGAGGGAGGGTAGGAGGGTGTTGATATGTATAATATGAAAGAAGAAAAATAAAATATGACTAAATAGTAAAAGGCCTGATGTGAATGAGGAGAATTTTTTTTCTGAAAATGGATGATATCGCAGAAGAAAGAGAAATTGTAAAAGAGAAAATAATTGTGAAATGAAAATATACACTAATGATATAAAAAAATAAATGAGTGATCTTTTGATTTCAGCAAGTCAAAGAATAAGTAGATTTGAACAACATCAAACATACCAAACACATATTTTGGAAATCACAAAGTGAAAAGATACAGAGAAACCTGAAACAGTGTTTGAAACACAATAAAATAATGGCTGGAAACTTCTTAAATTTGAGAAAGGAAAAATACAAATAAGAATCTTGACAAATAAAGTGAAATCATAGAGATCTACATAATGACATATGAGTGTGAATTACTAGGTTAAATACAACAGGAACTGTATACAAGCACTATAGTTTTGTTGGTAAAGTTATTTCCTGTGGGCAAATAAAAGTGCCATACGATCATCTACCACTTAGTGATTGGGAAGAATTCTAGGAAGTATATCATTAATGTGATTTCACCATAGACAATACTTATACAAATACATAAAAATATAAAGTAAGTATTTATGGTATCAGAGTGATAGAAATAAATGATTAAATATGTACGTGGGAGAGAGTAGAAAAATCTCATGTGGAGAAAAATCCAAATAATTCCTATAGATACTATTCTCTCAGGAAACTACAGCATTCCTCATAAAGAGTGCAAAAGAGAAAAGGGTAGTTAGTGGTGGAGAAAGAGTAACATTACAGTGGAAAAACTTAAACTTCAGGCAAGTGATGAAGCAGTCAGGCAATACAAAGTGATAAGTCATATTAATAGGATACGTACTTGATACTTTACCTATTTTCTAAATACATTACACAAATTCCAAATTCTATAAATTAGTACACGAATTCAATAAAATACTTGACCAATATGCTTCATAATTGTCAAAATCATCAGTAACACGCAAAGAAATCTAAGGACTCATCACAGCCAAACAGACCCAAAGGAAACATAACTAAATCTAAAAAAAATCTATAAAGCACACATTTTAATAAATGGTAATGTATCAATAAGGATTAGTTTTAAATGTACTATTGTAAATATCAGATGTTACTAATAGAGGAAATAGGTGCAGGGTATAGGGGGATTCTGTAATATCTTCATACCTTCTCTATAAATGTAATTGTATCAATTACTTTTCTGCTGCTGTGTTAAAATACTATGACCAAGGCGCCTTATTGAAGGAACAGTGTATTTGGAGGCAGGATCCACAGTAGAGGGGGAGACTTGACAGCAGGCAAACAGAGCAAAAAACTGAGCCATCATATTTTCAACTGCAAACTGGAAGTGGAGCAAGTCTTTAAGCACTAAAGCCTGCCCCAAGTGATGTGCTTCCTCCAGCATTCACCTCGAAAGGGGGCCATAGCATCACCCAAACAGTGTCATCAACTGGGCACCAAAGGTTCAAATGCTTGAGTAGTTTCTCATTCAAACTACTACGCTCATATTACATAAAAATAAAAATATTGAAATCATAGAGAGAAGACAAAGATAAGGGAAAAGTCAGAGAATTCATTTTTGTATCGAATCTGTATAAAAAATACTAAAGTACTTTGGGATGGAATGGCAAACCTAAATAGTAACATGAATTAATAAGAAAATATAAAGAAAACCAATTAAGGTAGACAAATAGAAACCATATCACACAATATTTCTGTTTGTAGTCTCTTCTCTATATGATTTAAAACACAGTTGCTGCCCCAGTGCAGTGGCACATGCCTGTCATCACGACATTCAGGAGGCTGTTGCAAAAAATGCAAAGGAATGAAGAATTCAAGGCTGGCCTGAGCTCCATAGTGAACCCTTATCTGCAAGCATCTCAATAAAATAAAAAGTTAAAAATTGAAGATAATTGACAAGGCATAGTGGCACAGGCCTTTACACCCAGCACTCAAGAGGCAGAGGCAGGAAGATCTGTCAGTTCTAGCAACCCTTCTGAAAAAGAGGAAGAGGAGAAGGAGGAGGAGGAGGGTGGAGGAGGAGGATGATGAAAAAGGATGGAGGAGGAGGATGGAGGAAGATGGAGGAGGTGGAGGAGGGTGGAGGAAGATGGAGGAGGAGGAGCAGAGTGGAGGAAGATGGAGGAGGGTGAAAGAAGATGGAGGAGGAGGAAGAGAATGGAGGAGGTGGAGGAGGATGGAGGAGGAGGATGGAGGGTGGAGGAAGATGGAGGAGGATGGAGGAGGAGGAGGGTGGAGGAAGGAGGAGGATGGAGGGTGGAGGAAGATGGAGGAGGATGGAGGAGGAGGAAGATGGAGGGTGGAGGAAGATGGAGGAGGAGGGTGGAGGAAGATGGAGGAGAATGGATTAGGAGGAGGATGGAGAGTGGAGGAAGATGGAGGAGGGTGGAGGAAGATGGAGGAGGAGGAAGATGGAGGAGGAGGGTGGAGGAAGATGGAGGAGGAGGAAGAGGATGGAGGAGGAGGGTGGAGGAAGATGGAGGAGGTGGAGGAGGAGGGTGGAGGAGGATGGATGAAGATGGAGGAGGGTGGAGGAAGATGGATGAAGATGGAGGAGGGTGGAGGAAGATGGAGGAGGTGGAGGAGGAGGGTGGAGGAGGGTGGAGGAAGATGGAGGAGGAGGATGGATGAGGAGGGTGGAGGAGGAGGATGAAAGAGGAGCAGGGTGGAGGAAGATGGAGGAGGGTGAAGGAAGATGGAGGAGGAGAAAGAGGATGGAGTAGGAGGAGGATGGAGGAGGAGGATGGAGGAGGATGGAGAAGAAGAAAAAGAAGACAATTGCTGTGCAAGGTTAAGAATATAAACTTGATGGATTATAATGTACCAAGAAGTAACTTGTAATATAAAAATGAAACAAAAGGTGGAATGCAGCGTACAGATATATTGAAGCAATGTTTTTTTTTAGTATTTTTGAAATTATGTTACTAAAGAAATTAGGTTAAGAAGCCAATTTTAAATCTCAGTGCAATCATTAATTTTAAAAAAATCAATGAAATACTAAAGGAAAATAAAATGGCACACTAGAACATGTGTATTTACTATAAAAGAGAGTGATAGAGTAAATCACACAATAAATATGTAATCATAATGGAATGAAATCAATAACAAAAGTAAATTTTGAGAAACTCACAATACATGTAAATTAAATAACCCATTCTAAAAAAAACCCAAAAAAACAAAAAAACAAAGAAAAAACTCCCAGTGGATCAAGGAGAAAATGTAAAGATAATTTGATATACATGAAATTTCAAATACAGTGTATTAAAATTAATGAGTCACAGCTAGTACATGGTTTTCCAGGAAGTATATCATTCTGGATGTGGATTCTAAAAGAAGAAAGATCTCAAATCAATAACATAGCATAATACCTTACAGAGAGCCAACTGAACTCAAAGCATCAAAAAGATCATAATGTAGGGCAGAGAGAAATAAATAAAAGACAGAATAGATAAACAACAGGAAAATAAAATTATTTCTTTAGTAGAAACCAAGAAAATTGATAAATCCAAAGGTAGCAAAATAATTATCAATAGGCCCCTATACAACAGGTTAATAACAACCAGTAGCATTGATCTCGGTTATTATACCTTCTAGTGCTCCTAGAGTCAGCTGCTTTTTAAAATGCCATTAAGTACAAAGGCCTAACTTGGAAAGCTATGTTGCTTTCTACTTAAAGTTCTGTATTAATTTCACATTAACCCTTTCAGCCACAGTACAATGTGATCAGAAAGTTTACAATGGCTTGAAATTCTTTTGGGACCAGAGCAGTTTCATGATAGGACACACACGAGAATGCAGTTTCACGGTGTGCATGGCATGCTGCCTTTACACATACAATGCTGAGAATTATTAGGCAGTTGGTAGGGCATTGGCTAGACAGTGCAGCTTAGTTGTAGATTCTAATGTGGCCTCTACTATGAGACTCCTGCTCCTGGGTTTCTAATGCAGTCTTAAAATATATAAATGAATGTTGGTTTTAGAAATCAGGATAAAGCAGGCTATTCCAAAGAGCTTTGCTTGTACTTGACATCCATTCATGAGTCTCATAAGTGCAGACAGCATCTGGAAGTATTTAACATGGGCAATGGACAGCATGGGACTGCTGCATGCTGTTTTCAGTGTCAGCACAGCATCAGGTGTGGTCAGTGGGCTGTGAAGTGGAGTTCAAAGCACTTGCTGGCATTTGGAATGGCCCCACAGTGAGTTTGCTTTCAAAAATGGAACAAAGCTTTCAGGAACTGCTTTTGAAAAAAAAAAAAAAGATCATTAATAGCTCTGCTCCCTGTTTACACCTGCATTTTCCTCCATTTTCACAGAATTACTGTGCTCCATTCAATAATTATGATCTTAAACTCTCCCTGCCCCAAGCCATCATTTTATTCTCAGAAAGACATTTTATGTCCTGGTGGGTTGTGTGTAGGAGAAATCATTTTCACAGGGAAAAAACTGCAGCATAGTTATAAATACACTTTTAGGAACTGCTCATGAAAAAAAAATCTCAGGTTTTCAACGGTTTAAATAAAGGCTTTATGATTCCAGCCAGGAAAGCAGGTAGGCTAACTGCAGATCTTTACCTCTCCCTCCTCCTCTCTAAATTCAACCACACAGTCTCAAGCTCAGCTCTATTAACAGGCCACCTGCTCTAGAGTCCCCTCCCTCCCTTCCTTATCTGCAGTGGATCACACAGACCTTCTCCAACCTTCCTTCCCACTATGCTTTATCTCAGCCCCCAAGTCCAACAGGCATTCCATAGAAACCCACTAGCAACTCCAGCCAGGAAAGCAAGTAGGCTAAGGCTAAGTGCAGACCATTACCTATCTATCCCTCCTCTCCTCCATAAATAATTCCCCAGTCTCACCCCCTGTCTGTAGCAGAACCAATTTCTGCTGTGGCTTTCCCCTCTTCTCTGCCCCCATCTCTAGCAGAACACTCGTATCTTCTCCTCCAACCTTTCTCCCCACTCAGCCTGTTATCCCAGCCCCCAACTCCAGTGAGTATTCTCTGGGAACCTTCAAGACAAGCCTGCCAAGAAGCAAGTAGACCGATGAAGCAGGTAGGTGAGCTTCCGATCTTCAGTGTTCCTCCTTGCCTCTAAATCCAATCCCCTAGTCTCAACCCGAGATCTGCAGAAGCCAACCTGTGGGAGCCTCTCCTCACACTCTACCCTCCTTCTGAAGGGACTTAAGCAGATGTTGGTGGAACACCTTGCTTTCTTCCCTCCTATGGATAACCTAAGCCCCTCCCACCTTCTAGCCCATCTCCATCCTAAGTGTCAGCTCTCAATAACTAGAAATACATTTTACCCCAAAATCTCAGTGGACATACTGGCAGGATCTCAGAAGACTTTCCCACCAGGACACTACATTCTCCTAAGAACCAGAGAGGGCAACAGGAATCAGGGAACAAAATACCACCTAACAAAGACAAGACTATATGTCAGCACCTGGTATTACAATCATCACAAACCCGGAGGCCTAGATGCCAGTGTAAAAGCATAGTCAATAACAGCCAGAGTTGAATGAAAATGAATACACAACATACCCAAACTTTGAGACACAATGAGGGAAGCTCTAACTCTTACTAGCCCTGGCAGCTTAAGAGCATACCTGAAAGCTCTAGAACAGAAAGAAGTCATACCCAAAAGGAGTAGATGGCAAGAATTAATCAAACTCAGAGCTGAAATGAAATTGGATTGAAGACCCAGACATAAATTTACCTACATATAGACACCTGATTTTTTTTTTGTAGAGAAGCCAGAAGTATACACCAAAGTAAAGGACAGCATCTTCAACAAATGGTGCTGGTCAAACCAGATAGCTGCATGTAGAGGAATCCAAATCAATCCATACTTGTCACCCTTCACATAACTAAACTCCAAATGGATCAAAGACCTCAACAACAACAACAGATACAGTGAACCTGATGGAAGAGAAGGTGGGGAACAGCCTATTACTCATTGGCACATGAAAAGATTTTCTGAACAGAACTCCATTAGTGGAGCCACTAAAATAAACAGGACACCCAGAGTTACAACAGAGAAATCCTGTTGAGAAAGAGAGGGAGGGCAGGGGGACTGACTAAGATGTAGAGTAAGGGAAACACTCATATATTGCTCGTAGAACTGTAACCTTGTACAACCACCATGAAAATCAGTGTGTCAGGACCTCAGGATGGTGGGACTCTATCTCCATCAAGTTCTAACTATACTCCTCTTGAGCATATACCCAAAAGACACTTCTTCCTTCCACAAGGACACTGGCTCACTCATGTTCAGTCCTACTCTATTCATTATAGCCAGAAATTGGAACCACTTAGATGTCCCTCAACAGAAGAGTAGATACAGAAATTGTGGTACATTGATATAATGGAATATTATTCAGCATTTTTTTTTAAAAAATCATGAAATTTTTAGGTAAATAGATGGAACTAGAAAAAGAAGTCATCCTGAATAAGGTATCCTGGACCCAGAAGGACAAATATTATATTTATTTATTCTCTTACATGTGGATAGTAGCAATTAAGTCCACCATAATAACCAAGCTACACTCCATAGAACCACAGAGGTTAGGTATAGACTAAGGGACTTGAGGGAACAAATAGCTGTCCTTAGGAAAGGAAAATAGAATAAAAGGTAGCTGTTGATTGATGGGATTGGGACTGGAACAAGAAGATAAGGTGGGGAGGGGAGGGAGAAGGGCTATGAGGGAGTGAATTCAAGGAGAGACAGCTAAAATTAAGGGCCATTAGAGTGGTAGTATGGAAACCTAATACAGTAGTCTTCCTAAAATATATACATATATGAAGATTATCTAAATTCCAAATAATTAGAGGGGCAGAGCCCCAACTGGACATGTCTTGTTGCCAAATGAAAGTTCCAGTACCAGGAATGTTCTACATCTAATTGAGTTTTTGGCCATGAGTTTTTGGCTCCCATGGGAACCCCCAAACAACCCAGGCTGTTGCCAGGACTGTAAGTTATTCTCCACAAACTGATGGCAAGGCTCTATTGCTGAAAACAACAACAACCACATAATTCATTGAACATGGAGAGGTGCCTACGTGGGCCTTAACCCATAAGGACTAGTGTTTTTGGTAGAAGAGGGCACTCTTCATGCTATCAAAAGAATACTCTGAACATCATCCCAGTCACAAAACCTTTGATCTATGAGGGTGTCCTTCTGGCAAGATATGCTAGGGCAATGGTGGCACAAAGCTTGTGGGAGTAACCAACCAATGTCTGATTTGACTGAAGGCCCACTCCAGAAGATGGAACCCATTCTTGACATACCCATACTTGCATTACTAAGAACCTGTGAGCAGATAGCCCAGGGACCTAGGGTCAAACTATTGGTCTAAACAAAACAAAACAAAATCGCATAATAATGTATTGACTCCTAATGACTCCTAATGATATTCTGTTATACTCATAGATCAGTAACTTGTTCAGACATCACCAGAGGAGCTTCCTCCTGCAGCAGATGAGAACAAATATAGAGACCCACAACCAGACATTATGCAGAGAGGGAGAGACCTTGGAATACTCAGTCCTAAATGGGATGTCTCTATCAAACCCTTACCCCCTCAGAGCTCATGGAACCCTGTGGGAGAGGGGAGGAAAGAGTCTAAGAGCTAGAGGGGATGGAGGACACCAAGAAAACACAGCCATCTAAATTAACATGATCAAAGCTCCTATGAACTCACAAAGACTGAGGCAGCACATAGGCAGCACTTATGCACAGGGCCTGTATAGGTATGCACAAGATGGCGTGGTGTCCTAGAACAGAAAGGAGAAATGTACACATGCCCCCACTCCTAACCCAGAAGCTATCACCAATTAATAAGCAGTTGCAAATAAAAATCTAGTTTTTTTTACAATGGAGTCTTACTGGGGAATCAAATTCTTAAGGATAGGCCACATGCCCAGCAGTAGATGGCCAACAGAAAATGAATTCAGTAGTATCTTTGTAGGTTTCTTATCTCAGGGATTTTTTTTCTTTTTTCTGTTTTCTTTTAATTAATTAATCTAGTCTCTTTTTAAACCCTACAGATCCTTTGCATATATAATATGGCTTCAGGTGTTGTGTTTTTGTGGGATTTCTAATTGTGAGAATGAGTGGGTCTCTGTGTTGATATCTTTTTCTTGTGTCTTTTCATGGGCTCTTTTCCTTCTGTTTGTTTTGTCTTATTCCAATGTGTTTGTTTTTGTTTTATCGTATCATATTATATTTTTATCCCTTAGAAGCCTGTTTGCTTTGTAATGAGAGACAGAAAGAGTGGGATCCAGATGGGAGGAAAGGTGGAGGGGAACTTCAAGGAGTAGAGGGAGGGGAATCCATAACCAAGATATACTACATGAGAAAAATACATTTTTCATAAAAAAATGGGTTTGCATAATCTCCCAACTCCTTTTTTCCTGACCACATATTCAAGTTAGCATCTTAGAAAAGCTAAGTCTCTTTCTGTGGTCACCTGCATGAAATAAAACAGCTTTAAAAGTTGTGTACCAGGAGAAAGGTGCGAGAAATAAAGTCATTCTATCAAATATCTGTTGAAAAATGTAATTGATCAGGAAAGTGGAACATATTCATTGACAGTAGGAGGCACTGGGTCAAGGGTCAATGGGTCAATGGTTCAATCTGTCAGGAGTTAAGGGTGGGCTTATTCTCCCTGTAATATGTCCATCCCTAACTTGTGGGCTTAAGTAGGAATCATGAACTGAACATAAAATTTGCCTTGGGCCTTAAATTTAAGGCATTAATTTATTTTGACCTGATATTTTCCACTTATGAGAGATGGGTCTCCAGTCTCATCCCTCTGCTTGTGATTATTAAATGATCCAAGCACTGTCTATGGGTACCAAGTTATTGCTGGATAGAAGACGTCAGCTTGAGTGTTTGATGATGCAGCAGGTGATTGTCATTAACAAAACAAGAGAAGAATGTAAGACATAATAAAAGTTTAAGGTGATGACTTGCAAATGTTCTGGAGTTAATCACTACCCAATGTACGTGAGTCAAAACATCATGGCGTGCTTCACAAATATGTACAAATATTATATCAGTCAAAAAAGAAAAAGAAAAAAAAGACAGGTCACTTCTGGGTCAGAAATTAGGGCTTTAATTAGGAGCTTGTGTAGCAGCAAGTACTTGCAATCTCAGAAATTCAGGAAGCTGAGGCAAGGGGATCACTTAAGCCCAGGAGTTTGAAATCAGCCTGAGCAACATAGTGAGATCCGCACCTTATAGAAAAAGAATAGGTTTGTGATATAAATACAAGTTATTTTATGGACATATGCAATTTATGTAGAGGGTCTGGCCAATAGTGAAGATGGCTTTGCTTTTATAGACTAGAACCCCACAGAGGGATGTTCTAAATATGCACTGGAGTCTGAGTAAGAATTTGGTTGGTTGAGCCTATTGTCTTCTTTCAGTTCCTCACAGTTCTTGTGCAAGCTGAAATAAATAACCTGCAGCAGGCAATATCAACTTAAAGTGAGGCCCAGCTAATTGGTATTAGTGAATTAAGATTGCTAAATAAACCAGTAGCTCTTCCTCAGTTAGCAAAGCCAAAGTGTTGTAGAACCAGGCAGACATAGCACAAATCCAAGTGTCAAGAAGGTATTTCTTAAAAGTGCTTGTCAGTTCTAGAATCCATTTGACCTATTCAAAAATATTCATTTATGCTGGAAAATCATCAGCCTCTAAGGGTCAGACTCTGAGAGTGCATTAGCAAATTAAAAATAGCTTTTTATAACTTCAAAAGTAAATGTCATTTTGGAGATTGCATTTCATTTTGTGCTGTTTTCCCTTTATCAGAGGGCTCCAATAGAAAAGAGTCATAGCTAATATCAGCTAAAGAGACTTACTCGTAATTCTTAAAGGGTTTAAACTCTAATACAGTCATTGGAGGCAGAAAATAAAGAGACTTCTTATTAACATGACTTCTTTCCATGGCTGAGGTGATCCCTCTGGAATTTATAAAGTTGTAAGAATTTTATTATACATCTTGTTACAGAAGGATTGTTTGTATCTATCTACCTATTCTCATCCCCTAAGAGGACAGCATTTAGAAGTAGAGCCTGTGGTAGGTCATCAGACATAGTGGGACCTTTAAGGGTAATGTCTCTCCCCCATGATGTAATCACTGCCCTTCAAAGAAGATGAAAAAACACAGCTTGTCAGCCTTTTAGCTAAGATCAAGTATAGAACGAGAGTGGAGTCCTTTCCCACACAATGGTGAGGGAACATCCCAGAGATGGCTGTCAGCAAAGCAGAAACAGATTCTCCCAAGATACTGCATCTGCAGCATCTTAAACTGGGACCGTCTATCTTTTCAAACTGTGAAAGGAAAAAAAAAGACATTTGTATAAGTGACAAATTTATATTTGTCACTGTAGTTTATATTAGAGACCCAAACCAAGACATACTTAAGTATAATACTAAAAATTTAGAAGCAAAATTAATTCATTTTTTTTTCATTGCAAACTACTATCAGTGAATTCAGCTTGTACGGAACCAACATTACAATCTCTGGAGATTATTCCTGAGATGTAAGGGGAGCAGGAGCTGCTTCAGATTGAGGTGTGCTATCCAATTCCTTCCTGTCTGCTTTATCTAAAGCTTGATCTTCCCATTTGACAGACAGAGGAATGTAACTTGCTAATAATTTTGGCTCACCCAATTGCTCACCTATGATGGGGGTAATCAAGTGTCCTTTGATTGGATGTGAGATATACTCCATGAAGAGAGGGCCAGCCCATGCCTTCTTGTATAGTAAACCAAATAGCCAAGGTCTGGGGAGGTTGTAGGCCCAGGCATGGAATGCATTGCTGCTCTTTAAATTGATATAGCATCTAACTGCTTCTAAATACCTTTGCTTATACCCACAAACAAAGCCACCCTCTCTAAGGCTTGGGAACATTGCAGAAGAGGAGCCTGAATGTAAAAAGCAGGGAGACAGGGTGAAGGGCTCCAAAATTCCAGTCTCTATGCTATTGCAACCATTAATCCACACACAACAGGTGTAGTTACCTACACTGGGCTCATACAAGACTAGCCCTATTAACAGTAAATCAGGGAAGGAGGTGGAGCTCACAGTGTCCTAATTTTCACCTTTTAACTATTGGCTACTGATAGATTTATAGAAGGAACGACTGTCTTTAACTGTGGGCCCATTTCTGTGCCCACTGGACTCCAATGAATAGTTCTGAACACATGGCCACAGAGAAAGCCCTGGTTTATCTCAGTGGTCAACAATACAAATTAATAGACACAACTGTGACAGAGACATTTGTAGGGAGGAAAGGGGTAGATAGGAAAGGGATGGAGCAAGCACTTCTGTGACTGAGCTATCTCCTCAAACCCCTCCTTTTTGGAGATCTGAATATCCAATCCAGAACATCGAGTAACTAGGCAAGTGCTTTACCATTGAGCTCCTTATCCTTAGCCCCCTATCCAGTGAATATTCCCAAAGCAAATGAAATCTCTATACGAAGAGGATAACTGCTCCTTTCTTTTTATTTTATCAGATGACATTTAGCAGGTGAAAGTATAAAGAAAATATGGTATATTCACAATAGAAAACATTTAGCCATCAAAATGAATGAAATCCTGTCGCAGCAACATTGATGCAACCAGAAAATGTTACATTGACTGAAACAACTGAGATGCTGAGAGACAAATGTGTGTATTCAGTAATTTAAGGGAATCAATAATTTGAGCTTTTAGACAAAGAGAAAAGAACAGTAGCCACTAGATGTGGGGGAAATTTAAAAATGGAAGAAATTTTACTAGTGTTTGAGAATTTTGTACCATATATTTTGATCATATTCACTCTTCTTAAGAGGGATTTTTAAGGACAAAGAGGAAGAAGGGGGCAAAAGTAATAATAAAATGATGCATTGACACAATAAGTGTATGGAAATATAATGAAGCCCAATAATTCGTACAATTAATATGGATTAATAATTATTTTTAAAAGCTACCACACAGAGCTGGAGAGATGGCTTAGTGGGTAAAAGTGCTTACTGTGCAAGCTCTATGACATGAGTTTAATGCCCAGAGCACATGGTAGAAATAGAGAACTGACTGTATAAAGTTCTCTTCTGACTTCTACATATATACCATGATACATGTGTAACATTGCATGCACATAATGATGAATAAAGCTTTAAAAAAGACATCATTCAGGGATTCTTAGGTGATCTCATCTAAGAAAATGTTCTGCTACCTAGTCATAAATTTATAAATTTTCAGGAAAGATACACAATAAATTTATAATAGAGACTGCCTCTATGTAGTAGTAGGAGTTGCTTGCTTTATATTCTTTAGTACTAATAGAACATTTAGCCAGGAATTGGCTTTACTTTTATGATGTCTATACTAGATTTATTTTAAGGCAAAAATGAGGGAAACATATTTGTATATTCTGACATTAAATACATAGTTTGAAGAAAACGTAGCAAAGTGTTCATAGAAAATAAGACTATTTATAAAAAAACAGAAGATATATTTATATACTTTACAAGAACGTCAAATTTCTGGAAAAAAATATATGAGTGTTTAATATTTAAATTGACCATTTAATTGACCATTTAAAATGGTCAATTTCTGCATGAAATTGGGGGCAAGGGCTTACTAGGTGAGGAAATGGGACCAGCAGGAAGGAGACAGGGGAACAGGGGAACAGAAGTGAGTGAGGAGACTCAACAAAAAACAAAGTATATGTGAAAATTCCAAAATAAAACCCATCACTTCAGATTCTACTTTTAAAACTAATAAAAAAAACTAATAAAACTTTGAAGATGAGGAGTATACAGTCAGGGTAAGAAAAGTAACACCTTTACTACTCATTTTAAACCATTCTATGTCTATGGTTTTTATATCTAAATTATGCTTATATATTCTTATAATATGAAAAGTATTTTAATTTGAAGATGGAGATGCTTGTATTAAAACTAAGGCTTACACATCTGTTTATGAGTTTCCAGTGTTTCTTGCTTTGCAGCTAAGCTTAAGACAAATCCCATGACTCTGGAAGTCCTCGACACAATATTCACTACTGTCTACTGACCTAAACCTGTGGTGTCATTTTTGCTCTATGCAAGAGGAAAGAGAAAAGACTAGAGATCTCATACAATGTCTTCTCTGCTTCATCTACATCCTAAGATGAATTCATCACAAGTTATAGATCATTGGATATAAGGGTACAGTAAGAGGCAGATTCACACGCAACAATAATAATTTACTCACTTCCGATGGTGAATAGATGTAGAGGACAAGAAGATAGTGTGTGGTGACTCCACCAGCCTGGTTCCCCAAGCTACTGCCATCTTCCCACCTCCACTCCTACACCTCCCCACCACTGCTGCCTGCCTGAGTCCCAGATACCAACTTGGGCAGACATCTTCAGCTCCAGAGCAGTCAGCCAGAAGAACAGGTAGGAAGCCTGCATGCTCAGTATCCCAGTTCTCAGCCTGGGCAGAAACTTCATACTTGTCAAGGGGCCACAAAGAAAGAAGACCAGAGAAGAAAAGGAAATCAAGGAACAAAGCACTCATCCAATAAAGAAAAACAATTGGAATTTGGCACCTAAACCTATAATCACCCCAAGCCCAGATCCCAAAATGCCAGCAAAAGAACACAGTCAACAACAACCAGGTCAATATGTCACATCCAGAGCACAACTGTCCTGCTACAAGTCCTGAAAACTCTGACACAATCAAACCAGAAGAAAAGGACCACCTTAAAACCAGCTTTGTGAAGATAATAGAGGCTCTTAAAGAGGAAATGAATAAATCCCTCAAAGAAATTGATGAAAAGACACACAATGGGAAGAATTGAGTCAATTTATCAAAGAAACACAAACAATTTGAAGAAATGAATAAATACCTTAAGGAAAGTCAAGAAAAAACAAGCAAACAATGGAGGAAACGAACAAAACTGTCTAAGCCAGTTAATGGAAATAGAAATGGACCAGAAACTGGAAATAGAAGCCATGAGGAAAACACAAACCGAGGGGATCTTGGAAATAAAAGAAAAAAAACCTAGAAAAGTGATCAGGAACTGCAGAGGCAAGATACAGCAGCAGGATATAAGAGATGGAAGAGAGAATCTCAGGAGGTGAACATACTACAGATGAAATAGATACATCAGTAAAGGAAAATATTAAATCAAAAAAATCAAAAAATTCCTGACACAAGACATCCAGGAAATTTGGGACACTATGAAAAGACCAAATCTAAGAATAACAGGAATAGAGGAAGGAGAAGATTCCCAGTTCAAAGGCCTAGAAAATATTTTCTTTTTATTTCTTTTCTTTTCTTTCCTTTTCTTTTTTTTTCTTTTTTCTTTTTTCGAGACAGTGTTTCTCTGTTTTAGCTCTTGATGTCCTGGAACTCACTCTGTAGACCAGGCTGGCCTTGAACTCACAGAGATCTGCCTGCCTCTGCCTCCAGAATGCTAGGATTAAAGGTGTGTGCCACCATCACCTGGACCCAGAAAATATTTTTGACAAAATCATTGAAGAAAATTTTCCAAACCTAAAGGAGATGCCTATAAAGGTACAAGAAGCATACAGAACGCCAAATAGACTGGACCAGAAAAGAAAGTCCCCTTGCCACATAACAATAAAAACAATAAACATACAGAACAAAGAAAGAATACTAAAAGCTGCAAGAGAAAAACAACAAATAACATACAAAAGCAAACCTATTAGAATTATACCTAATTATAATTAGGGTCTTCTCAATGGAGACCCTAAAAGCCAGAAGGGCCTGTACAGATGTACTACAAACGCCAAGGGGCCACAGATGACAGCCCAGACTATTATATCCAGCAAAACTTTCAATTACCATAGATGGAGAAAACAAAATATTCCATGATACATTCAAATTCAGACAATACTTATCTACAAATCCTGCCCTACAGAAGGTACTAGAAGGAAAATTCCAACCCACAGAAGTTAACTATACTCAGGAAAAACACAGGAAATAAATACGTTCACACTGTCAAAATCAATAGAAGATAAACACACACACACGCACAACAACAACTGCAAAACAATGCATTGGTCATTGATATCACTCAACATCAATGGGCACAATTCTCAATTCCCCAATAAAAAGACACAGAATAGAAGAATGAATGCAAAAACAGGATCTGTTCTGTAGCATACAAGGAACACACCTCAACCTCAAAGATAAACGTTACCTCAGAGTAAAGGGTTGGGAAAAGATTTTTTTCAAGCAAATAGACTCAAGAAGCAAGCTGGTATAGCCATTCTAATATCTAACAAAATAGATTTCAAACCAAAATTAATCAAAAGAGGTAGGGAATGACACTTCATAGTCATCAAAGTAGCAATCCATCAAGATCACATTTCAATTCTTAACATCTATGCCCCCAACACAAAGGCTCCCATGTTTATAAAAGAAACATTACTAAAGCTAAAAACACACTTTAACCCTCACACACTGATGGTGAAGAGAGAGAATATATGGAGAGATTACCAGACTTGGAGGACATTTAAGTGGGAATCAGAGACCTAGTGCAGTGGAAACTGACTGGAATCTATGGGGGTGACCCTAGTGAGGACCTCTAGTAATGGGGGATAGGGATGGCAAGGCTTTCAGTGGTGGGACTGGCAAAACATCCAAGTCACAAAATCTTCAATCTATAATCTATTATCCTTACAGGATCTGCTAGGAAAATGGGAGGGCAGAACCCCATGCCAAATGAGGGAACCCATGACTGATACTGCAGGGCAGGCCAGGATCCATAGACTCGATAGCCAGGAGATGATTTCTAAAGTCATCCTGCTCTGCTCATAGTTCGGTACCTAGCCCAATCTTCATCAGAGAGGCTTCCTCTGGCAGCTGATGGGAGCAGATGCAGAGGCCCAGAGCCAAACATCGTACAGAAAAGCCAAACATCGTACAGAGAGCTCAGGGAACCCTGGGGAAGAGGGGGAGGAGAGATTGTGGGCACCAGAAGGGTCAAGGACACCAGGAGAACAAGTCCCATTGAGTCAACTGACCAGCACTCTTAGGGGCTTACAGAGCTTGAAGTAGCAGACATGGAACCTGCAGGATCTTCCAAATATGTCTTGTGGTTGTCTGGCTTTGTATTCTTGCAGAGCTCCTACAGACTGGAGTGGGGGAATCTCTGACCCTTTTACCTGTCCTTGGGACTCCTTTCCTCCTGCTGGGTTTCCTAGTCCACCCTTGATGTAGGGAATAGTACCTGGACCTGTTCCATCTTGTTGTGCCCTGTTTGAGCAGTAACCCTGGGAGGACTGCTCTTGTCTGGGGAGAGATGGGGGTGGGGGTGAGGGTGGGGATAGATCTGGGGAAGAGGGGAGCTGAGGGGAGCTAGGAGGAGTGGAGAGAGGGGAGGAGGGGTATTGGTATGTACTATACTAGAGAAAAATCAATGAAGACAGTGTACATATACTCTAGAAGGGAAATATACTGACATTTCATTGGAACCTGTCAGACTCTAACAGAGGTGGATGGAGAAAGGCTGACAGATGGGGTATATGGCATAGATGCCCTATATTCAAGTGGGATGGAAAATTTTTGACTAAAGTGTACAGGTATAGAGAATTCCATGGAAATCACATTTCTTCTCAATATTGCCCAGCTTCTGACAGCTAAAGCAATACTGGACTATAATTAAAGGCATAGAAAAGTAATTCCCCATTTACTGTCATCCCATCGCTATAGGTCTCTGCTAGTACTGAGAGGTGGGTAGGACAGAACCAAGACGCAATAGGCAGACTAATGGGAATCACTAATTTAGTCTCTCTTCCTAGTCCTCAGACCTCCCAACCTAAAACTCACCTCTTATAAAGCACATATATGCTAGCAATATGTAGTAAAATACGCATTATGTGATAAAATAAAATGTGCTGTTGCCAAAAGTAAATTATGGTAAAAATTATTTAATCCTATTGACATAGGAACAAAGGGGGACAACGTGAAGCTCAGCTCCCTTCATAGTTCTAGATCTACTATCTCTGTGGCTTTTTTTTTATTTAACAATTTTAAACATTTCACCTTCTTACTTTTTATTAGCTTATACTGATTGTAGAAAGTAATAGGTTCCATACTGACATTTTCATTCAAGTGTACTTTGGCCATATTTCCCTCACTCTCAGTATTTTTGATGCCACACTATTTGTTCCTATAAAGACTAAGCACAGGGTCTCTGAACCAGGGGATCTCAGAGTCTATCTCTTTATCTGCGAGTAGCTACAGAACAGAAGCTGAGGCATACCTGCATCATTTGATTACATACACTAGGGTTCAAATGTAGGAATTCACAGCTTCTGGAAAATTGAAACTACATAGAGTTGCTTGATAGTCTCTGGTCATCTGATGATTTTGCCACAGCCTCTACCATAGTGTCGATGAATTAAGTAGGGCAATAGCTGGGGGGAAAAAAAGGAGGAAGCAGCCTCAGTTGAATACTCAATTCCCATATCACCTACCCCTCAACTGTTCACATTTTTAAGTCCTTTCACACTTACCAGCCGGAGGCACCAGCAGCAACAGTAAATCATGGCATGGCTCCAGTAAGGAACAGGAGTTAGGCAGGGCTAGAAAGGAATCCTAATAGCAAGTGAGCTTCTGTGATCTCAGTGAAGATCAATGGGATTTTTGAACCTCTTGTTCTCTGAAGCCCATCTGCTCACATCTTCTCTTGAGATTACTTCTTCTACCCTAACAGGCTCTGTTCACATATTGACTCATTTCCTGTTTGTGGGACTTTCCACTGCCTCTCTAACTCTAATCTCCTCCCTTCTTGCTTTTGCTGAGATTTTTCCATTGGTCTTTCGGGATCAAATAAAAACACCATTAGTCTCACGGTTTTTCTTCTTGCTGAAAATAAAATACTCAAGCCCCAAAAGATGAACGATTGATATGTAGCATTACAGTATTTGATTGGGCAATACTATCTGCTCCTTGCACAGTAACACTAAACAAGCTACATGCAAATAAAATTACACATGTAAGAGCTATGTCTATGGGTATGTGTGAAAAGTACATGTACAAGTACACAAATACGTCTGGTATGTAATATTGCTTTAGTACCCCATAAGATTATGAGAAATAGTCTATTATCTGTGAAAATGCACTTTTGAACTACCGAATGAGAACACAGGGCATAGAGGGTATAGGTCTCTGGAATGGGTCACAGTTAAAAGAGACTAAGGAATGCTGGGGTCAAGGATCTCCAAAACTGTACACCTTAATAAAAACAGGGCACTGACAGTACTAGTAGTTGAGAAATCAGGATCCAAGCAAGTACTAAGTGAGGAAAGCTGAGTTGAAACACCATCAAATACTTCATTTTTAAAGCCAGGTGGAGGTAGCACATGCCTTTAATCCCAGCACTTGGGAGGCAGAGGCAGGTGGATCTCTGTGAGTTTGAGGCCAGCCTGGTCTACAGAGTGAGTTCCAGGACAGCCAGAGTTACAACAGAGAAACTTCTCTCAAAAAACCAAGAAAAAAAATCTATTTTCAAAAATTATCACCACTTGACATGACTTCCTATGATTAACCTTTATTTAATATGTCTTAGGGTTTGCTTTATGCAAATGTCATTTTATTTTAAAACATTTAGGTTTTAGAACAGATTTAGGCTTAGAGAAAGATTAAGTAGTTGACAAAATAGAGTTAACAGAGGGACAGGGAAAATAGGCATGTAGAACTTGCCAGCAATTATCTTCCTAGACATCAGTATCAAAACTATTCATGTACAAAAATGCATTCGTGAGAACTAAGGAAACCAGGTGAGGAACCACAACACCTGGGTATAGCACAGAATAAGAAAAGACACATAAAGGAAGATAGAAAGGGCAGTTCTGTATTACCGATAACATCCTTCTCTTAATAGAACAATGCATAATGTAAAGAGAGATGCACTCTTGTGGAAGAGAGAATTGAGCACTACATCCTTCCCTCAAAGTCTAATGCTGGGGTGAGTCCACTGAAGCCAAGTACCACGCAGGATCCCATGGCCCAGACTCTAAATAGCCATTGGTGCACTGAGCCTCTAAGTCTGCTACTGCTCCAACCTAGACATTAATTGATCTACTTAACTGCGATGCTGGCCTCAGGAGACCAAACTCCAGATTACTTTCAATGCTAGATAAGTTCCAGTGGTAACAGGCTACAGGTCCACATAGCTTCAGGAAAGTCTCAACAGATATGTGTAGCAGTATACCTACTGTGGCGGCTCACCCATGAAGATGTGGAGGCATCCTCAAACATGCAATCCCTCCCAGACCTCAGCAGAGGGAACCACCATTACGGCAGGTGCTATCCTGGACAGTGGAACCACAAGCATCTGAGCTTAGGTGTTTTTATTGATTCAGAATTCCTCACATGTTCTACTGATAGCACGTGCAGATCCTGAGCAATCAAACCCCATCCCACCCACCCCCACATAAATCCAAAACCTGCAGGCAATACAAAACACTAAGACCTAGGCAGGTCCTCACCCAACACTGCACAAAACAATTATTTTATACATAACTGAAAATAAACTTCCACAACCTATGTCTTAGGACACAGATCACTCCAGACCCATCTTGGCCCATGTAGCCCTAGGCTATAAGCTTGCTTTAGTGCTGTGTCAACACATCTAGCCTCAGGAACCAAGACAATGCTCAGGGACACAAGGTGACTAGCAGTGAAGCTACCCTCTGAGGACACATGGCACAGGCCAATCCTCATGCATTTAACTACTTAGACAATCTCTGTACACTCAACCTTCAAACATGGTCCGTCCCTATTGACCCAGGCTCCAGGCCATCACTACCACCTCACACTACAGGCCAGTAAGCACAAGGAGCACCAGCCTAGCATCTGTGGTCCAGTGCTCTGAACAATCACATACAGATGCAGGCTCCATACTTGTCTAGGCACAAAGCTGACTATAAACTCCAGTGTTATACAGGATTCAGGTCTATCTCATTGGTCCTTGTTCCAGGCCAGCTCCCATAGACTGAGGTTTTAGGACCACACATAATGAAATAGGCTCCAATCTAGTCTCCATGGGCCTAAGATTCAGGCCCTTTCTAGTGCCTGGTTAGCCCATGAAGCTTTGGGCTCAAAGGCCACCCTAGTGCCAAGCTAGCTTTTGTAGATTCAGGCTTCAAAATAGTCCCTAGGCTATATGGGCCCAAGCCCTCCAAGTAGACATAATTACCTGGTCTCCGCTAATGAATCCACAATCCAGGTACTAAATAGTCATTCCAGAGACTTCAGTGGTCACCTTGCCCAGGAATCACACAAGACAACCTGCCCAGAATTTAGGCTTAGTAGTTCCACTATGTAGCATTTAGGTATGTGTACACATTGTGTGGTACATGATATATATACATATAAATTTGTAAACTTAAGACTATTTTAGTGTGCCATTTGTTTTCAATTTTTTTAAAGAAAAAATAGAAAAAATCTTTTACAAAAGAATATTTTTACATGTAAAGAGAATTATCATTTGTGGCTCTTATGTCCACTCAACTCCTTAGTTTTTCCTGTTAATAATGGCTTTTGAGTAGTAAATTCATTATAGTAGATGAATCTATTGCTTTATTAAGGTTGGTGAATTACATTAGGGCTCATCCAGTCCTCATTCCATGGGGTTTGATAGATATATAGCATGTACCTACCACAGTACCATATAGAAATTTCACTGCCTTAAAACTCCCTTAGATAATATGTCTCCCATCTTGCCCATATCTTTTGCAACCATTTTAACTCTGCTTTCCTTCTCTCCAGTGGCATATGAAAGGAATCATTGGTCATGTGTTATATGTGGCTAGTTTTTGCTTGTGTGTAGTATGCATGTATGTATATTCAAACACGTGGGCACACATGTGAACACAGCACAGGGAAGCTCAACGTTATCAGATGCTTTCTTAGATCACTCTCTACCTTATTCAAGGCGAGTTATCTCAGTGTATCCACCCCTCACTGAAATGGGACAGCTTAGTGATCCAGCTTACTCTGTGGATTCTCTGTTTCTACCATTTGAGTGCTGAATTACAGGCACACGGCCACCTGGCATTGACATGGATTTTTTTAAATATGAACTAAAGGTGTGCACGTGTGTGTGTGTGGCAAGTTTCTTATCCACTGAGCTGTCTCTCTAGCCCTTAGTATATAGGGTTTTTAGATCTTTAGTAGTTCTTTGAGAACCCCCTCCCAGTGGAACCTCCCTTACCCACACAACTTTGTGTCCTCTATTTCACCCATTAAGTCCATTTTGTGCTGCTTATATACTCTCGAATGTGTGGCCTTCCACTGGAGCATGGCTGACTTATCAGGCCAACACTCTTAAAGAAAACTGATTCTCCTCCCAGAAGATAATCAATTGCCCATATACAGGCCTTTAAGTCTCTCCTTTAAAAAAAGACAGGGTCCCATTCTGTATCATAGGCTGACCTGGAGCTATGTAGCCTCAGCCATCCCTAGATTCATAGAAATCCTCCTGCCTTCATCTCCTGAGTGCTGGGATTACAGGTGTGTGCTACCATGCAGCCATTCATACTCAGTTCTCTTAAAAATCTGTATTCAAGGTTCCCTCATGCTTTTTATGGCTTGATAGCTTTTCATAAATCAATACTGATTCATTGCTTACATGACCTAGAGTTTGTTTATCCACTCTTCCCTTAAAGAACTTCTTGTTACCAAGTTTTAGCAATTATATTTCTGCTATAAAGACTCATGTCTAAGTTCTTATATGAACATGTTTTCAATTCATTTAAATCAATATCAAGGCATATGATTGCCAGATTGTTATAATGAGACTATGTTTAATTTTGTAATAAACTGCCAGTCTGTCTTCCAAAGCAGCTATACCATTTAATAGTCTTACAAACAAAAAAAGTAGCTTTCCTATCCTTCCATATCATTACCCTTGTTTGATGTTTTATTTAGAGTTTAATCTATTTATACTGGTGTCCAGTAGAAATATACAAAAGCCAAATATTATGTGATTATGTAAATATACACAATTCATCAGAAAAGTAGAACAGTAGGGGACACAGCTCAATCATTAAACTGTTTGCTTTGCAAGCATGAGGACAATAATTAAATCCCTAGCATACACATATAATGCATGGTGGTATGCACTTGTAATTCCATTTCTTTGGAGGTAAAGGCAGCAGAATCCATGAAGATCACTGGTCAGCGAACCTACCCAGAACCTTGTGAGAGATGATCTCAAAAGACAAGGTGGATGGTATCAGAAAAATGACACCTAAGTTTGACCTCTGGCCACCATATGCAAGCACACACAGGCACCTGAACACCTACGAGTGCATGCACAGGTACATATAGACAAACACACACAGATTGATTAATAGTTACATGGAGCTGTGGGTAAAGGAGAAATTAGGATTCACTGGTAATGCTCATGGAATTTATTTTTAAGGTGAAACTGAACTGTAATGGCATTTTAATACCTTTGAGTATTCTAAAACTCTCTGAATTAAAGGAAAATTGTGGCTTTTATGGTTTATCAATTATACCTCAAGGAAGGTTCATTTGAAATGAGACTAATATCTCCCACACATACCACAGTATTATTGGAGGACTTGAATACAGATAAAATATTATTTTACATGATTTGCACTCAAATACTTGGTGGAACTGAAGATAAATTTTTCCTGATTCTCCAGAACTAGATGTAATATATTATCAAGATAAATGCCACTCTGGCCAGGGAAGCAGGTAGGCTGACTAGAGATCTTCATCTCTCCCTTTGCTCCTCCACATCCAATACCCTAGTCTCATCCCCAAGTCTGCAACAGAACACCTATAGTAGCCTCCTCTGATCCCTAATGGATCTGCCAGATCTCTGCTCTAAAGCTTTTTTCTCCAACTCTCTGCTTTCTTCCAGCCCCTAACTTCAGCAGGCACTCCCTGGTAACCCACAGGCTACTCTGGCCAGGGAAGCAAGTAGGCTAATTGCAGATCTTCACCTCTCCGTCTGATCCTCCAAATCAAATCCCCCAGTCTCGTCCCTAGCTCTGCAGCAGAACACTTGCTGCAGCCTTCCTTCCTCCTGTACCCATCTCCAGTGGATCAAAAGATATTCCCTTCCAAACTTCTTTCTCCCAACCTATTGCTTTGTCCAGCCCTCAACTCCAATAGACACTCTCTGAGAACCCACAGGCCACTCCTACCAGGGAAACAAGGAGGCTAACTGCAGATCTTCACCTCTCACTCCATCCCTCCAGGTCCAATCCCACAGTCTCATCCTCAGCTCTGTAGCTGTCCTTCTGTGTGTCTTCTCCTCACTCTGCCCCATTCACAGAACCTGGTGGAATACCCTGCTTTCTTCCTGCTGTGAAATCCCTCACACACCCTTGGTCCATGCTCATTCCTAAGGTTCAGGCTCCAATACCTAGAAACACATTTGACTTGGAACCCCTCAGCGCCCACACCAATTAGGATCCCAGAAAAATTTACTACCAGGCAACACACAGCCACCACATTCTCCTAAGAACCCAACTAGAGAGGAAACAGAAACCAAGGAACCAAACACCCAACAAAGACCAGACCAGATAACAGCAAGTAGAATTGCAATCTTCACAATTGCAGATGCCTAGACACCAGCATAAATGAAACAATCAGTAACAGCCAGGACATGTCTCCACTAGAGTCTACCAACCCTACCCGAGCAAGCCCCAAATATTCTATAGAGGGCTAATATCCAAAACAATTTAAAACACAAAAAAAACTAGATATCAAGAAAACAATTCCACTTGAAAATGGGATACAGATCTAAACAGAGTTTTCCAAAGAGGAAACTCAAGTGTTTGAAAACTCCTAAATGTTCAACATCCTTAGCCACCAGTGAAATGCAAACCAAAACTACTTTGAGATTTCACCTACACCTGTCAGAATGGCTAAGATATATAAATAAGTGACAATTCATGCTGGCAAGGATGTGGAATAAAGGGAACACTCATCCATTGCTGGTGGGAGTGCGAACTGGTATACCCACTATGGAAATCAGTGTGGGGTTTCATCAAGAAGATGAAAATCAATGTACCTCAAGATCCAGCTATACCACTCTTGGACATATAAAGGACACTTCATCCTACCACAGAGACACTTGCTCACCTATGTTCATTGCTGCTCTATTCATAATAGCTAGAAATTGGAAACATCTGAGATGTTACTCAATGAAGAGTGGATAAAAAATGTGGCAAACACTGGAGTGTTATTCAGACATTTAAAAATTAAATCTTAAAATTCACAGGAAAATAGAACTAAAAAAAAAAATCATCCGGAGTGAGGTAACCCACAGTCAGAAAGAGAAATATGGTATGTGTTTGGATATATGTGGATACTATCTGTAACGTTAATGATAACCAAGCTACAATCCATAGAACCACAGAGGGTAGGTATGGAGAAAAGAACTAGAGGGAACAGGCATAGGTCATGTTAAGAAATGGAAATAGTTGGGCGGTGGTGGCACACGCCTTTAATCCCAGCACTAAGGAGGCAGAGGCAGGCGGATCTCTGTGGGTTAGAGGGCAGCCTGGTGTATAGAGTGAGGTTCAGGACAGCCAGGGTTACAACACAGGAGCCTTGTCTCAAAAATCGATAAAAAAAGAAATGAAACTGGAGGATCAAGCGGGGAGGGGAAAAATGAGAGGGGATTGAAGGTTATAATATGAGGAGAAATAACTGAAATTAAGGGGCATATAAGTGATAACATGGAAACCTAATAGAGCAGGAGCTTCCTAAGATATATATATGAAAGCAATCCAAATGAAATCGCCAAATAATGGAGGAGACAGAGTCTCAAGTAGACATCTCTTCGTCACCAAATGAAAATTGGGTTACATCTAATTGGGTTGTTGACAAAAAGGGTCCTATGGAAATCCCCAAACAACCCAGGCTGTTACCAAGACAACAGGTTCCTCTCTGTGTCCTGACATCAAGGCCTCACTGCTGAAGGCAATGCCAATATAACTCACTGAACATGGAAAAGTCAAGCTTGTGCCTACATAGAATCTTCACCCGCGTGTTCTAGTGTCTTTGATACAGGAAGGTACTCTGCAGGCTACTAAAAGAGAAAAGTAATCACCAACACAGCCACAAATCTTTGGGAAAACGGTGTACTGCCCGCAAGATATACTAGGTCAATGGTGGCACAAATCTTGTGGGAGTAACTAACCAATATCTGATTTGACTTAAGGCTCACCCCATGAGATGGAACCCACACAAACACTGCTTGTGTGACCAAGAACATAAGACTAGACAGCCCAGAGTCATAGAGTAAAACCAAATGCTACTGTTCTAAAAAACAACCAACCAAAAACCCAACCTCCTATCTTAACTCATGATATTCTCCTATACTCATAGATCAGTGCCTTATTCAGCTATCATCAGAGCAGCTTTCTTTTGCATGTGTGTGTACACACATACATATGGAGAGAGACAGAGAGACAGACAGACAGACAGACATCAGAAATTAGAGAACCCTGTAGAAGAGGAGGCAGAAAGAGTATAAGAGCCAGAGAGGGTGGAAGACACCAAGAAAACAGCGAAGCCCATACAAACTCATAGAGACTAAAGCAGCAAGCACTGAGCTTGTATGGGTTTGCACCCATGTGTATATATTATGGTTTCCAGTTTAGTGGATTTTATGGGATTTCTGAGTGGGTGAAAGATTGGATCTCTAAGTACTGTGCCTTCCCTTGGGTTCTTTTCCTTCTGTTGCTTTATCTTGTCTAACTTTGATGTTATAGTTTTTGTTTTATATTTCATTTTGTTATGTTTTGTTGTTATCTCTTAGAAGTCTGTTCTTTTCTAATGGGAGACAGAAAGGGAGTGGGTCAGCATGGGGGTGGTGGTGGGGAGGAACTGGGAGGAGTAGAGGGAGGGGAAACTGTAATCAGGATATATTATATGAGAAAAGAATCCATTTTCTAAAAAGAGAAGAAAAAAAGAAATACAACAAAGCTCCAGAGTCAGAAGCAAGTTCAAATGCCCATTTCTTTTTTACCCATACTTTAGATGATGATATGGCGTATTTTGTGATTCTGGGGAAGGTGGGCTTTTCTCCCTACTTTTCTTCCCCAAACCAAGTAATGTCTCCTTGCCACTTACCTGGGCAAGCAGATCCTGTATCCATACACCTTTATCCACTTATGAGCCTTTCTCTTAGAGGAAGGTTTATGACACATATCCTTATCCTAGCAGTGATGGCACACACCTTTAATCCCAGCACTCAGGAGGCAGAGGCAGGTGGATCTCTGTGAGTTCGAGGCCAGCCTGGTCTACAGAGTGAGTTCCAGGACAGCCAGAGCTACAACAGAGAAACTCTGTCTTGAAAAGAATCAAAAACAAAAAGACACACACACATCCTTTACACTTTAGGCTTGAAGGTGCTGAATTGAAACAGTTATTTTTTTTAAAGGAAAGCTGTAAGACCACTGGCAACTAACATCATCCTGCCAGTGCTTTCCTTGGTTATTTTGACAACTCTTAACGAATAGGGACAACTAAGCAGGAATTTCCCATAAGTTTCACAGGTATCCAGGAGACATAAGACTAGGAGAAAATGGTTTTTCTGAAAACCGCAAGGAACCATGAGGTTGAACTCTGGACCTGGTCCTGTAGCTAAGGCCTATCTTCAGGTTTGTTAGGTATTTATGCCTACCAAAGGAACTCTGAAGAAACAGTTAAATAGGAAACCCAATTTGTTCTCCCAGTTCACCTTAAAATATACCATGATTTCCCAAACTGCCCTACATAATAACACAGATTTCATAATCTTTTACAATTTGTACAGATTTGAAATCACTATACTTTATATGCAAAGTACACACATTTATTCTTTAAGAAAATAAATACATAAATAAAGATACAAATATATAAATATTGGGGCATTCCATGTCACAAAAAAAGTCAACTTTTATATTTATCAAAGGACTTCCTAGGTTTTCATCTCTGGTAATTCAGAGCACAGTTAGGAGACAAGTAAAACCTTCAAAGGAAGCTCCATCATTTTTTCAGTGAAGACAATAACATTACAGCATATTAAGGGAAAGCATGTTGTTCTATGAGGAGAGAGGATACAGAGATACTTGTGAGTTGTCATGAGACTACTAAAGAGATTAATAATTAAAGCCTGAATTGATTTCTAAGTAGATATATGAGCAAAATGATGCTAAGGAATAGATCCCCAGATTGGAAAACAAAATTTGTATAATGGTAGACTTACAAGATATTCAGTCCAGGAAGTATCAACATTTGAGAAATTAACTGAGTTACTTTATGATAAATGTAAACAAACAGATAGGAACTAACAGTAGCAAGCACATGTCCCCACCCTTAAACGAGGTCCCATGCCACTGAAATTGGTAAAGAGACTAGTCAAAAGCTAGGCAGATACTGAAAACGCACTGGGCTTCTTTAAGAGGTACATTAGTGAGAGCTGCTTACTAGTAGTACTACTGCCTGGAGAGAGAATTTGAAGAATTGAATCCTTAGCCCTCAGGGATTAGCATGGAGCTCTGGATCATACAATATAAATTCCTTCTACCTACTCTCTCCCGATCCCCAAAGCATTCGAGATTTTCTGTAACAAGCAAAGCATCATTTATTTGCAGTATCCAACACTTAAACACAGTATAGGGTTATAGCGGAGTGGTAGAGCACTTGCTTACTACCCCCAGCTCCACCAAAGGGAAGGAAACTCAGGGAATCATACTACAAGCATCATTTAGTCCGAGGGAGAGTCTTATACTTCCCCCCAAGCAGCAAGGTTGTTTCCCAGAGATTCATGCCTAGCTGGACACACAGAACAGGTGAGCGCAGAATGAAATTACTTTCAAGACTGCACATGTTCTACTACCATGGACCACTTTTTTTTCTCAAGTCACAATAGAAATGACATAATAGCACATCTCCAGAAAAGCACATTATCCAAGCAAGCACCAAGGGCTCTGACTAGTTAAATCACACTGATTCATGCTATGATACCAGTATCAAAAACATTTTTATAAGCTGGGGATCTCTCAAAAGGGGGAAGTGATTTAAACAATACTTAAGATAACTATTACATGGCATTTTAAGTTATTTAAAATATTAAGACGTGATCCTAGTATTTTGCTTATAAAGTGTCCTTACATTTTAAGCATGAGCACAATATTTGTGGGGTGTTTTTTTTTTTTAAAGATGAGGAACAGAATCTGTAGATTGGGTAGATCACTGACAACTTCTACACTGATAATGCTTTCTTTAAACTCTTCTCCAGTTTCTTGGGGAAACCTGAGATAGCTGCAACTTCACTGTTATCTACATGTGCAAGACTGGGCAATCATACCCTCATACTCCTTGTACAAGATACTCCCATTTGCCTCAACCAGAAGGATACTCATAGGAAGAAACCTATAAGGGACACAAGAAGGCTGAGGTACACTGTGATTCACTAGTTCATTGACAAGGCTCTGTATGATGGCATGGTTGGGTGAATTGAGACCATAGGGTAGCACCCGAGTACAGATTCCTTTACAGTAATTTGGGGTGTACAGACGGGGAGCAATGATCCAGTGATCCCAGCCTAGTTGTTGGAAGCTGACTTTATAAGGATGGAGGGAACATTGGTTATTTACAGACCCATCATGTTTCTGAGAAGGACAAGGAACATCAGATGCAATGCTGCATGTTTGCCGGGCACTTCGCATGAGGAGAGAAGATTCCCTATCAGTTAACTCCTCTTGGTCACTTGCAAGAAGTTTAGCCTGAACACTTTTGTCAGTGTCATTGAAATAGAGTAGCAAGAAGGCAACATCCAAGGATGCCAGGCCATGCCACCGAGGCTCCAGGACCTCACTGCCTTTTGGCTGTTGACACATGAAGCGGACGCGTAGGACTCGCCGCCCCTTGCGATTCCAGAGCCTCTGCTGAATACAATGTGTAATATCCATTTCTGTCCAGTCTTTAGACATGGGAGAAGGCTTCGAGGAACCTGCTTCAGAAGGAAAGTGCTTGGTCAGGCATTTGGGGACCCAAGGTTCCACGTGGCAGGAGAGACGGTAATGAACTAGATGAATCTGATGGCGGTAAACCACAGTGGCTCTGATTAGTTGGTATGCTACCTGGTTTGATGCTAGAGGAAAGTCCAGGGTCTGTATATGCCAGGGACCTGCACAAATGTGAAAGAACAGGGCCAACCATTAGTGTCTTAACTCTCACCTGAACATCCTTTATAAAACTTCTGAATGTAAACTGGTGGTAACAATTAGCCTGAAGTTAAGGCAAGATATAATACGTTCTACCATTTATTGAACACTTACTAGTGTGCCATCCAGTGCATACCTGAGTCTTTAACTCAATAGTCTTAAGAGATAATTATTATCACTGTTCTGTAGGTAAGAGCTTACAGAAACTATCAAAGGACAGCTGAGCAACCACTAGGGATGAAGCTTAGCACGACCAAGGCCCTGGATGCTGTCCCCTGAACTGAAAAAGAATGCATGCAGCCGGCACCCAGTGAGTTTGAGATCTGAACCCAAGTCTGTTGATACTAAATATAAATCCATCCATGTATATTGTATATGTAGGAGCGAAATCATACTATTAGTTGACTGTTTAAAGTGACCAATTAAAGGAACTATCAAAGCACACATATGTTAAGAAAGGATTCCCATGTCACATCACTGTACAGATGTAGCTTTAGAGGGAAAATCTATTATTGGGTGCTATGGTTGCCATCATTTCAAAGCCAGGAGGAAGCTACCCACTAAACAACTGGCTGTTTACCACCTCTACATTTCTACCTTTCATCAGCTTCAAAAATTGCTTGTAAACCTTTTCCTTTTTTTTGGTCATTTCCCCTTCAGCTCAGTCTCTCCCATTCCCTCAGGCTTGGCCCATTCATTTTACAACCATGCCTCTGAATACCATTTCCTTAAGAACTTTGATTACATAAGTATTTTTCTTTGTTAAGAAATCTGCCCCAAACTGTATGCAACCTAGGGTTAAAAGCTTTAATCCAAACTGTAGTTCTGATCCTGGCCAAACCACGATCAGAATATTTTCTATGAAAATAAAAATCTATTTCCAAAAACAAGTAAGTAAATAAACACTGGAAGACTCTGCCTGCAGAGTCCTCAAACTCTCCTTTTCCTGGTACAGGTTAAGAGCAGACTAGAAAAATCAGACTTTAAAGGGAAAAGCCTTCACTTGTATTGGAACATTTTAGTGTGCCCACGTATTATTCACCTAGCCTTCCTTTTCCACCAAATGTGTGAGCCTGGAATTCTTTAAGAGGACTGCCGCTTTCAACAAGGATGTTCTTTAATGCCCTACTGTTCAAAGATAGTTTTAGAAGTTTCCATTCCAGCTCCCGCCTAACACCCTCAAGTTTGTGGCACTGGTCTTCGTTCCCCAGAGGGAGGCCCATGCTACTCTTGTACTGGCTTCCTCAAGTTATCCCACATTCCCCTCTTACAATTTTCCAAGAGGCAACCCCACCCTGCAAAGGAACCCCACCCAAACCTCCAGCAGGCCGTCTGCTGAGGAACTTGCCCTTTCCTTTCAGACCTTAACATCACATGTTTCCTGAAGCAGGGTGGGGTTGCTGAGAACCTGAGCCAGGAAGGGTCCGCAAAGGACTTTTCAAGGGAAGAGATGACTCATACATCCTGTGGGACTGAACTTGACATCTACTTCTGGATCCTTCTACAGACCCTAGATGCCAGTTGTCCCAGAGTCAGGCCGGAATACTTGCAGTCCTAGGCGTCCTCTTTTGAAGCTTCACATCAGTGTACCCTTGATGTGTGCAGTTTTCTACTGCACTCAGTAATAAACCCAGATCATTTCTCAAGGCCAGCAAGTCTCTGCCTCTAGTAACTCTCAATGCCTGCCATGGCTCCAAACCAACTAATTCCCCCCACCCCTTCAAGTGGGATATGCTTGTTTCCACCCTCTAGGCCTTTACATGTTCCTTCTGCCTAAATCAGGTTCTCTCTAGTTTCCCCAGTTAGAACTTCTTACAGAACTCAGCTCAGATATCACTTCTTCAAAGCCGTTTTTTTTTTTTTTTTTCCGATACTCCTCCAGAAAGAGATTTTTACTATTCAGTCTCGCAAGGCATTTCACTTGCCACAATTTGTTATTTAACAGTCTGCTTATTTCTCTCCCTCACAAGAACATATGTTCTATGAGGGAAGGAGCTGTGTTTGTCTTAATCACATCTTTATGTATAGCATTCAGTAGTTGAATACAATTTGCTGGAATGAATCACCACCACCAAGCCATTTTCTCTTTCCTAATTAGTGCGCCTCGTTGCCTACATGCATACTCTCCTTCTCCTTCTCAAATACCATCTCAAATATCCCCACCTCGTTGAGGACTCCTAACATCCCTGCTTCCCTCATTCTGAGCAGTGAGTCATTCTGCAAAGTACTCATCATACTTTACATCATGATGTGATTGTTTATCCATTATTCAATACTAGGAATCCCTAGAGGCTAGGGAAACAGTTATTTGCCTCTATATACCAAACCCAAATGTAGTAACTTGTGCTCAATTAAAATCTATTACTGAGGATCCATCATGGTATGGTAATTAAAATCGCAGATGCTGGCGTTTCAGAGGCTGTTTGATATCCGGTTCTACCCCATTACTAGCTGTGCAGCATTAGAGCTTCAGTTTCTTCACCTATAAATGATTATACTACCAATCTCCTCTAGTAGTGGTAAGTATTAAAACTGATATTTGCAAAGCAATTGTTTCAATACCTGATACACATTAAGCTCATAATAAGGGATAGATAGGAAAATAGTGGTTATTTTACTTGGAGGAAAGAGAGAGTAGTGAAAGCCCCCATACTGATCTCATTAAGTTCCTAAGAATTTGATGATGCTGATGGCTATCTGCATCAAGGCAGATACCCCTGTAGAGCCCTGTACTTCAGAAACCTGAGAACAGTATCTAATTCAGATACTCAAACAGAATAGAGCATGATGTGGATAAATAAATACACATGGTAGCAAAATCCCAAAGGGGTAACGTGAGCCAAATAACAAAAGTGCATTGGTATATAAGGGTGTTGGCATAGAGCATTTTGAAACGAAAAGTCTACAGTTTAAATCTCATTTCTGCCAGCCAGTGTCTGTGGAACATTTGGAAGTTACTTAACCTCTCTGTGCTTTATTTTTTCTTTTCTTTTCTTTTTTGTGGTTTTCTCGAGACAGGGTTTCTCTGTTGTAACCCTGGCTGTCCTGGAACTCACTCTGTAAACCAGCCTGGCCTTGAACTCACAAGATCCACTTGCCTCTGCCTCCCCAGTGCTGGGATGAAAGGCTTGCGCCACCACCACCGCCCAGCACCTTATTTTTTCTTAGCTTTAACATTAGGCTAATTGCCCATGACAACAACTGGTAGTGGCTGTCATTAGGATTAAGTACAGTAACAGGAAGGTCATAGGGTGATATATGCTGACCTTCAGATGATAGCTTGCTTCTGTCCTGTCTGAGGCCACACACATTTTCCTAGCTCATTATCTTGTAGTCTTTGCCTTCAAAGAACAACCAACTACAGAAATAGCCCTGCACAAGAATGCAGCTAGGCATTTCTTAATTATTTTAAGAGGTATAACCATTTACAAAATTGAGAGGCTTATACAGTACTCTAGTTGCCTGGTGGCCTGGGAAAGATTGCTCAGTAGGGCAAAAGGCAATTTTTTTTCTTCTGTGTGGCTCGAATGGGAAATAGGCTTGGAACTAGCTTTTCATGAAGTTACAAAAACCACACTTGACCAAACAGTCTGCTCACCAATCAGTGAGAACACACCCAAACTCCTTTCTGTCTGCATACATTTCCCCTCTCCTCTCCTCTGCAGGGTTGTAAGGGACATTAAGAACTCACCTCTGAGCAGCCTTGCTGTATTGGCCAAGGGCTTTACCAGCCTCACCATTTCGGCTCCAATCGTGCGGTTCTCTCTAGGATGCCCATGCATGTCAGCTGAACGCTGGTATAACGTCAGCATGTACCTCAGGGGATAGTCTTGGGGCCATGGCTTCATCTCCTTGCGAGGGGCTTCTTTTGCCAGATCCAGAACCAAGGGCAGCGTAGGGTCGTCAGCAAGGAGGGTGCTGGAGGGCCACCCTGCCTTTGCCATTTGGACCCTGTGCTCCATAAAAAGCACCATTCCCCAAAAAAGAATTCTAAGAATTGTGAGAAGGGCCATCTTGAAAAGCTTGGTGATTGTCAACAGATTCCTAACCCAGCCCAAAGGACATCACTCTGACCTCTTCCACATCCTGGTTTAACAAACACCAAGAAATAAAAAGAAAACCCAGCTGGCAGACCCTATCTTGCTTCCTGTGGGAGAATCTTCTGGGCCAAAGCAGGTCTCCTTACTAGGATTCTTGGCGTTAAGACAAACAGAAATAGCAAGTGGGACAAGGCAGCATGCCCTTCCCACTCTCTATTGGTGGGAACCACACAGTACTTCTCAAACGGGCTAAAGTAACCTAAGAGGAGAGGCCCATTCCAGGAATCTGGACTGCACCCAACCTAATAGGTTAAATGGATGCAGCCTTACCCCAGGCTGCCACAGATTTAAAGAAAATCCCTCAATCAGGCCTTAAAGGGACAGAGGCCTCCTATTCGCATCCAACTCCTCTGCCTCTTAGTGAAGCATTTCACAGAAATTTAGTTTGCTGCTGGCTTGTGACGAAAGGACTTGGGATGACTATTAAAAAAATGCAAACTCCTGGATCCAGTCTCTAAACGCAAACTCTCTAAGGAGTGAGGTCTCAACGGGTACTCCAAGAGGGTCCCTACAAACGCTACAATGTGAAAATTGCCTTGTGAGTGTGGCTGCTTGAGCTTCAAGGAGAGTCTGTGCCAGTGGTTCTCAATAGCGGTGGTACACTGGAATCAGCTGAGCAGCTTTAACTATTCTACTTGCCTGAGTATCATTCCTAGGCATCCTGCTATAATGGGTCTGGGGGTGTTACCAGGACACAGGTGATTGTAATGTATAGTTAAGTCTGAGAACGCCAACTTGGAATTTTCTGGTTTAATATGGGAAGTGGTGAGTAGATTTCCTCTGAGAAACCCAAGGCAATGCAAGATGAATTTGTGGGAGCTTCTCTGACCTAGGTGGGAGGCAACAGGGCTGGGCCAGTTGGTTTAAGTTTCCCTAGGCAGCAGCACTTTGCTGTTTTCTGAAGGAAAAAAGGGGGGGAGTGGATCTGGGGCGAGAAGGGAAGTGGGGGAGACTAGGAGGAGTGGAGGGAGGAAACTGCAGTCAGGATGTATTGTAAGAGAGAAGAATAAATATGTATATATAGATAGATGGTTAGACAGATAGATGATAGATAGATAGATAGATAGATAGATGAATGAATAAGTAGAAAGAAAGAAGAGAAAAGAAGTGAAAGGAAAGGAGAAGAAAAAGAAAGAAGATAGGCTATGGACTTGCCCTCTCCCAGGTGTGTTGGGGATTTGTGAGAACATGAGGAATGATGCCACGGTCTTGGTGTGATGTGTGAGGCCTGACTTCTGGGAGGCGCTTACCTCAGGATGTGGTTATCTATGGACATTATCATGCAAAAAACATAGGCTTTGGATTTTTGTTTTGGGTTTTTTTTTTCCTGTTTGAATTTTACATGCCAGAGGTCAGAGGTTTCATCTTTTTTGAGATCCACTGTGCCATGAATTCATAGAGGATAGGTTCTGGCAGCTCAGGCTTCTTCCAGCTGGACCTCCCCAAATGTGCTTTTTTTATTGGTAGAAAGGCTGGAGCTTCAGTTGAACACAGGTTCCTTGGTCTTTGGCTTTCTACTTTAATTAATTTCTTTTCTTTTGTTTTTGGTTAGCATACAAAACAATGGGTTTTGTTATAGCATTTCATACGTGTATATCACTATACTTTGCTCATATGCCCCCTCCCATGGAACTCTCTTATACTTTCTTCTCCTGCAAATAGTTTGCGCTAGGCTTTCATATCATGGAGAAAATGCAATGTTTGTCTTCCCATCTTCCCTGTCTTGTTTTCCCACCTTGCCATCTCCATCTTTTCCTGCATACGAGAAAAAAGGGGTATGAAACTCTAACTTATTTCTCTTAATATGATAGTCTCCAGTTCAATCTACTTTACTCCAAATGATATACTTTGTTTTCCTTCTTTAAAAAAAATTATTTTAAATTATGTGTCTGTACAGGTGAGTACGGGGGCTTACAAGAGGCCAGAAGAGAAAGTCACAGGAGGTTGTGAACCTTCCAACATAGGTGATGGGAACTGAACTGAAGTCCTCTGGCAGAGCAGCTCATGCTCTTAAGTCTTAGCTGTCTTTCAGCCTCTCTTTTGCTCTTCTTTATGGCCAAATAACGCCCCCTGTGTGCGTGCGTGCGTGCGTTCTCACAGGTATATCACATTTTCTTTATCCACTCAACTGTTGATGGACATCTGTGACTTCTTTTCCTGATCATTTGTATTTTCTTCGTAAATCTCAAGACGCTCCCTTGGCTTTTATGGTGCTTGATACGTGCAGTATGCAAATTAATGTTTCTTGAAAACAATCTTGCCTTTAACATGCTTGTAATGCAGACTTTACTCCTTTTGCCATAGAAACCCTTGAGAGGCACCCTCTTTTACAGCACCCAATTGTTTTACTGTCTATATTGTCACCTTTCTTTTATATTTCCAAAGGCAAATTCCAGGTCCATCATTTGTTAGCTTGATATTGGGCAATGTACTCAGCTTCTCTCTGCCTCCAATTTCCTCATGGAAATCAGCTTCTCAGTTCTCTAAGAGGCAAAATGAAGTTCTATGAGGCTTAATGGAATTAATGTATGTAAAACACTTATAAGAGTGCCTGGACCAATGTAAGGAGCAAATGTAGGTCAGTTTTTATTATGTGTGATCCATGCTGCATGCCTTGTAAAGCTGGGGCTTAACTTGATGGGTTTATTCCAGCCTCATGGGCTGTAGAGAGGCAGCCAACAAACCCCCTCAGCCTTCAATAGCCACACCACACCTCCCACTCTTCCCTCTCATGTTCTTTCTGTGGTATGAGAATTGAACTTGGGCTTAGCCAATGCCAGGCAAGTTCTCTACCACTGACTTACATCCCAGCCCATCTTTTAAATCTTCAGACAGGGTCTCACTAAACTGCTTTCACTTACCTTGAACTCACTCTATTGCCCAGGAAGGCTCTGAACTTGTGGTTCTACTGCTTCAGTCTACTGCATAGCTAGGATCACGAATGGGTACCACTAGTCCTGACCCCTCCTTGTCTCAACTGCTTCTCTGTCTTCCTAATATTGCCTTTGATACTTGAGCTTTGTGTTTAACTAAACTATCTTATATTGTATTCTACATAATAATAGGAACAAATGTGAGGCCTAGAATAGAAAGGGGTCTACATAAGGGTTTTGAGCATGATTCTCTTTGATGTTTCAGTGTTATATGGCAATCATATCAGTCAAGAACATCTCCATGACATCTTTTTCTGCAGTGGAATTCTGAGATGGGGACAAAAACAAATGTAGAAGAGAACATATTACACTGTAAAGAGCATTATTGAGGCTTTAATTCCTGGTTCTACTTTGAAGCTGTTGCTTAGCCTTTCTGCTTCTGTTTTATTAATTGTACATTGGTACTGTTACCAACCCTTTACTTTTAGGATTTTATGTGATTTAAAAGAGATACTTATATAAAAATGAGAATTTATATCCAGTATCTAACAACTAGATAATCTTCAAGAAGTGGTGTCTATCCTTAATAGCTTTAAAGCATATACATTCTTGGTGCCCTTCAAATGTTTAAAAGGCTTGGATATGGTGCCCTGATTCTTGTAAACCCAGAAGTCAGGTACATGAGGTAGAAGATTACAAGTTCCAGGCCAATCTTGGCTATATAAGTGAGACACTGACTCATAAAGTAACGTTCACCAGAAATTGTAGTGTATTCACCAAGGCTTCAGGAGACACAGGGTCCCTCATCCCCAAGTATTGGAAATTGAACTAAGAGGATTTGCATATTCCAGGCAAGTACTCTACCATTGATCTATATCCCCTGCTCACATATTTTGTTTCATTTTCTTTTTTAAAGATGCATTTATTTATGTATTTTATGTATATGAGTGCCTTATCTCATATACATCTGCATGCCAGAAGAGGGTGTCAGATCCCACTTGAGATGATGTGAGCCAGAATGCCGGTCCTGGGAATTGAAGTCAGGACCTCTGGAAGAGCAGCCAGAGCTCTTAACAGCTGAGCCATCTCTCCAGCCTGGCATTTCTTTACTTCTTATATTCTATTGGTAAAGCAAGTTTATGGCTAATTATCATTGTATACAATTTCAAATACTTCTAAACTTTAAAATTTATAGAAAAAAATCAACATACTCTCTAAATTATTTGATCAGTAATTTGTACAGTTATTATAATGAACATGACCTAACTTTGTAAAAAAAAAAAAAATAGCTATGTTTAAAACATCCCTGCCACAAGCGATAGTGTCTCCACTAAGTTGCCCAGATTGATTTTTATGAAATTGTGATACTCCTGCCTTATCCTCCAAAGCAGCTGGGATTGTGAGCCTATGCTATCAGGCCCAGACCAATATTCTTCTTTTCAGAAAAAGACTCTCAAACCAACCTTTTTCTTACCATTTGAATGGAAAGGAAGGATTTGACATGACCATTGCCCTAGAAATGAAACCTGGCCAGGCCAATGTCTGCTACTGCTTCAAACCTCCACAAGAGGGCACCAACTGTCTTTCTAGCCCTACGATTCTAGGGTGGAGGTTAAGGTGGGTATTGTGGGTGAGTGGAAAAGATCTACTAATGCAGCAGTTCTCAACCTGTGGGTCATGACTCCTTTGGGGGTCGAAGTACCTTTTCACATGGATCGCCTAAGACCATATGCATATCAGATATTTATATTGAAATTCATAACAGTAGCAAAATTACAGTTGTGAAATAGCAACGAAAATAATTTTATGGTTGGGGGGTCACCACAACATGAGGAACTGTATTAAAGGGTCGCAGCATTAGAAAGGTTGAGAACCACTGTACTAAAGGATATCCACTGGTCCTCTCCATGTGAGGAAAAGTATGTGAAAAGACTAATTGTATAAATGGGACAATTTAGGAAGTGATTATTGGTGTGACAAAAGGGGTTTTTCACACAACCAAATGGGTCGCTGTAAGATGTTATAAGCAGCAGGAACCTTTAATAGGCACTGTGGGTTCATTTTTCAAACCACACATGTGTAAGGCACACTAGTAAAAAGCATGAGACTTATAAATAATAGATTTCTGGGAACAAGGTTATTATAATCAGGGCCTGTGTATAATGACATCCTTCCATTGCACAATTATACTTTACTCTTTCATAGCTGTATTCATTTTACAAATATCAAACAAATACCTAGTTTGATATGGGAAGACATATTGGATTCAAATTATAGCTTTACCACTTTTTGTTGAATACTTTTAAGATTTAAAATATTTAATATTTAATTTTAATAATAATATTTATAATAATATATAATAAATTATAAATACATATAATTTAACATATAATCTTATATGTATAATATATAATGAATTATAAATAATAAATATAATATTTAATTAAATTAATTTTAATAAAAATATTTAATATTTATCTTGCTGAAGAATTTAAGACAGTTGACATATCTCTGCTCCTTCCTTCTAATCTAATAATAAAGATGATAATAGAACTATTTTAGAGGAGGGTTGTGAGGATGAATTCATAGTAATAAGCATATTGTGTTCTAGATATTATTCCCAACTCTGAAAGTACAGAAATAATTCAAATAAGTGTTCTATCTGCAGCACTCTCAGGCAATATGCAAAGCACTGGGGGCAGCTGGGAGATGCCAAGATAGAAGAGTTTGTCTATCAAGAAGATAGAACCTGTATAGGGACATAATATATAGGAAACATCATGACTTTACCTCTGATTACTGCTTTTATTTCCTAAAAATAAAATTCTTAAGATATACTTAAATTTTAAAAATCCATTCCAAACAAAAGAATAGGTTTTGCAAAATAATATTTATTCATTTGGAACTGGACTACATCCTTTTACATGGTCATGTCAACTCTGTCAATTAAATACTGTTTTCATTTATACATGTACAGCTTGAAAATCAAACAAAAGTACCTTGTCCAAGGTTGCACACTACTTGAGTAATGGAATCTTCTAAGATTTGGACTGATGGGAAGCTAATTTTAAGTCCCTACTCCTTGAACCATATGGTTACTTTAGAATATGCATTTAGTACCATAAGGAGACACCGCTTCCCTGTAAGGCAGTCCCACAGAGATTCCTAAACATGGCACTAAGGTGGAAACTCTGTGAAGTCCAATATTGTACTTATCATATTCACCTTTGTTTGTGCTTAGTGAATTTCTTGTAAAAATATAGATCTATGGGCAAATTCTTATGGAAAAAGTAAATTATCCTCAGGGAAAAGCTCTTGAGTTTTGAGGTAGAAAAAACAGACAATATTCACATTTTGCCATTGCTTTTGACTCTTGGGGGGAAAAATCATTATTTCTGCTATTGAGAAGTCTCTAAAGGTTCCATAGGCCCCAAAGCAAGCAAGTATTTCTTTTCTATGCATGTATGGTTAAAAGGGTCATTGATCCCAGGAGTAGGAAACAGACATTGCACCAGTCTTCTTTGCCTGAAACTCACATTCTTACTAAACTATAGTAGGATTGAGAGCCTATGGGCATATCCCCATCCACTTTGGTATGTCTGTTGGTGTCATCTCTCATCCTTGTTCAGCTCTTTCAAGAAGTAAAATGTAGACTCTTCAAGGACTTGGTAGCCAGTCTCAAATAAATATAAGACAAAAAATACAAATAAGTAAGTACAAATACAAAAAATACCAATAAATTAAATAAAGCTTTGTCTTTATCCCAAAACCTAGTTTCAAGTTTGATGTTAAAAATGAAAAGACCTGAGCTTAGACTTAAATAAAGCACTTGGGACACTCACAGAAGTAGGAGATATTTCAAATAGTCACTTTCTTGCTGTAGACAAATCCTTGACTCCATCCTACTGAGTTAGATAAGGCTGAAAACGCCTCCATCTTGTTTTTTACTTCCCATGACTGGAACAAAATAGAGAAACTTGTTTCTCTTTTGCTGACCCTGAGTGTTCCCTTCACCTACTACTGTGTCAAAATTTCCTGTAAGACGTGCATGGGCCTGGGAGCCAGAATCTGGGACACAACTGCTGAGTGTCATGAGGTTTGGAGTCATAGATCCTGTATCTTAGCTTTTCAGTCTTGGATTTGGTTTAGCTACAATGAAAGCTCAACTCTTTCTTTCTTTCTTTCTTTCTTTCTTTCTTTCTTTCTTTCTTTCTTTCTTTCTCTCTCTCTCTCTCTCTCTCTCTCTCTCTCTCTCTCTCTTTAAACATACTTTCACACAAACAAACACATACACACACATACAAACACGCACACACTGTAACTGAAAATTGAAGAAGAAAAATAAACTCATCAATAACTGAATTAGCTCCAGATAAATTAGTTTTGTAAACTTGGAGACAACCCAAAACTTCAGACGAATCACTAAGTAGACTTCAAATCTTTTGGATTCTTAGAAGATGATATTTTATTGTACTTTTCTTTTTGTTTCTTCCTGTTTTTCCCCCTGTGGAAATCTTAACGAGAACCCTGAGGGCAAAAGGGGAACAAAGAAGTACACTACTTCTTTGTATGACAGAAGACAAAACTAATAATGTGGTTGAGATCTTCTTAAGTTGTCAATCTTTCAGGGTATCTACTCAGCAGACATTAAAGTTGATTCCCAAACTCAGAACAGCATTCTTCTTTAACAGGGAAGTGCATGCTTTAGAAAAAAAATGTGTATATGTATGTGTATATATATATATATATATATATATATATATATATATATATATATATATATATGTATGTATATATGTGTGTGTGTATATATATATACAAACATATATTCATACATATGTACATATATATAATCATACATATATATACATATATATTCACTGAATGTTTTTTGTGAACTGCTATGTATTATTTTTCTGTGTTGTCTGTGCAGACAAGAACAGTATTAATAGTGTTTCTACCCTTGTGGAGTTACCAGTCAGGGGCATAAAGACAATATATAAAAATCTCACAAATAAATATTTAAAATTATGCTAAGGGCTGGAATGATGGCTCAGTGGTTAAGAGTTCATGTTTCTCTTCCAGAGGACCCAAGTTCCATTCCAGGCAAATGCACAAATATGCACATGCCTACACACACACACACACACACACACACACACACACACACACACACACACATTTTAAAATAAAATAATTAAATCTTTAAATTATGCTAGAGTGATGTAGAGGAAAATCATGGGCTGTTATGGGAACATTGTGCAGCAAGGGATATGGAAGGCAGAATTTAGTCAGATGAGTCCAGAAAGTTGCATTGAAAGAAATGATGTGTATGTTAAGATATGAAAGTTACGTAAAAAGCTTCGCAGATGAAGATTTGGGAAAAGGATGTTACAGATGGATGATATAGGGACATAGAGACTCTGAAGCAAAAAAGACCTGGAAATCCCAAGGGTAAAGAAGGCAACTTTGGCATGAGCCTGGCACACGTGTCAAGAATAGAGAGTGCACTAGGGATCAAACTATGGAAAAGAAAGTCTCAAGAATAGTCAAGTTCTGGTATGCTGTAATGGAAGACGAGCAGTCTTTATTTCAGATCATTTAGAGAACATGTGGGCCGAAAGTGAAGGAATTGACCAGGGACATGTTAAATTCAAGTCCACGTTAGATGGGGGATTATAGGGTACCATTTTGAAGTTTGGAAGAGAAGTCTAGAAATACAAAACCGCAAGTTGTTGGCATATACATGCGTGTTGAAGACATGTTGTTGGAGTCACTTTGAGAAAGTATAGAATGGAAAAATGAGAAAGCCCTAGGTGAAACTCTAAGCAAGTCTAACTTTTATTGCCATTCGGTCTCTTTAAGTATCAGGTTAGCTTCAACTGTGATACTCCTGCCTGAGCTTCCAATGGAACTGGGATTAGAAGTATGTCTCATCATGCTTGGTTTTTTTTCTACCATTTTATTTTTCATTATGTGTGAATGGTGCATGTAGATGATCATGTGAATATGTGCACATGTGCATGAAGGTACATGTTTGTGTGTGTGCAGGAGGAGGCCAGAGATAAATATTGGGGGTTCCTCATTGTTGTCAACCTTTTGATACATGGTCTGTCACTGAACCTGGTGATAGTCTGACTGGCCCCACACACCTTTACCTTTCCAATTACAGACAGAAGTTACTGCACTCTGCTTTATGTGGCTGTGTGGCAGATACTTTACTGACTAAGGCATCACCTCAGCCTCTAATTATACCATTCTAGTATTAGATACAGGTAAGAAGACCAAAGATTCAGGAGAAGAGCCAGGAGAGCTTTGAGTCCAGAAAGTATAGGAAGACAATATTTCCAAAAAAAAAAAATGGTTAACTGTTCACCTGTGTACAGAAGTAAAAGATAACTACTGATAAATGTATTTAGCATCAAAGGCATTGATAACCTAACTTGAGGATGTGCTTGTTAATGTAGTGGTTATACTTACCTGATAAGGTCATTTCCTGTAATTTTAATAGCCTTTCACATGGTATCCTTAGTTTTATGCAACATCATCCCTGTTACTACTGAAATAACCTTTCTAAAACAAACATCTAGTCATGTCACAGTCCTGTTTAATGTATTTAAATTTTCCTCATCTATCTTCAAGATACAGTTGCATACTCCTCAAAATAACAAACAAGTCCCTTTCTGAATGACCCATATCTATTTCTCTGGCCTCATTATGTGCTTGTCTAAAATTGCAGCCTGCAATACATTCCAGTCAAAGTATTAACAGTCTTTGAACCAAGATCTCCTTTAATTCTGCCCCTTCCACTGTTTCTCATGCTATTTATTTTTCATAAATGCCTTCCTTCAGTTAATGTGATCAACAAAATTTGCTAAACACATGAGTGAATGAGTTGACCTTTATTTCTTGGCACATTTTGAGAGGTGTTTTGTAGTTGTACAGAGTAGTATTATGGATGTTTATTTTGAAAAGCTGAAAAACAGTATTTTGGTTTTTATCTTTATTTTTCAGTACCTTGTAGATGTGCAATATATTTTTATTATATTCACTCCTCATTCTCTCTGCCATCTCTCCTTCTATGCTTCTGAACCCCTTCTTTTTCTTCCCAACTAGTCCCCTAAAGGCTACACCATTAGACAAAATTTACTCCCCCACCCCGGCCCTCTGGCAACTTTTAACAACCATTAGTTCCTCAGAAATTTACAGGACCTCATGGGTTCCTAGTCTATCCATGAATAACAGTTGGGGGGGGCCAATATAGTATAGGTATCCATAGGTGCTGTGTGTTCATGGTTGCAATGGCAATATCATATTTAGGTGACAGAGTTTCATGACTCTTGTACCCATCTTTTGTCTCTTAAATTTTGTTTTGTTGTCTCTTCTATAATATTCCCTGGTTGTTGTAGGTAGAGGTGATAAAACTGTCTCACTTAAGACTAAGTGCTAATTAATTATTTATTCTCAGCACTTTGACCACATATGATTTTCTACATTAACTGTAATCTTTTGTAAAAAAGGAGCTTCACTTGCCTAGGCTGAGAGCCACAGCAGTCTGTGGATATAAACATAAATATATAGAAAGCAGCTTGACAATATGTTCATCCCAGCAAACAACAGTAGCAATTTCCTCCTTTGGGCCTGGGCCTTCCCCACATGGCTTTTGAAAACCAGTTCATAGTATCGGGTGTGTGATCTCATGTAATAAGCCTCAAACCCAATCACAATGTGATTAGTTATCCCCAGTGGAGAACTGGAGTTTCCACTGAATCGTTAAGGTCCTTGCTGCTTTGTACCGTCACTCCTGCTAGCCTGTCCTTAGACCTTCCTCCATAAGAGTTTTATTTTCTTGAGCAAGGGATTTTCCTGATAGAGATCAAGGGTTCAAGACACAGGAACTGGAATTGGGAGGTCACTTATGAAAGACAGTTAATAGTATCATTTTGTTCATAACTGAAGCTATGATACCACTGGAGCAAAACCAAGCCAATCTAATGCTGCCCTAGAGAAGAGAGAAGGCTGATTTCCAGCCTAAAACAAACTTGGAGAAATTTGAATCATCATGTTGTGTTTCTAAAGCAATTAAAATCACTTATACCCTTTATTGTAGACTCTCAAGGTAGAGAAATAACTAAAACACACAGGGAAAAGGGTTCAGACTATTTCTAGACATAGGTCACCTCCCTTTGATGGTAATGGAGGGAGGAAGATGGATTAGGATTCCCAGCAGAGCCAAGTCCATGAAACAGTTGGCCCCAGAAAAGTTCAAGGCTTTTCATAATACCTATGGAGGGATGGGGGAGTTCTGGCTCACAGGCTTCATAAACTTGGTAAGCAAGCCAAGAAAACTCCACAGCTGGCAGCCCCTTTTAGGCCTAGCCAGAAGGCAATCAAAACCACACACTCTTGTGGGTGTGTTCTGGTCTGGCTATAGTTAGTGTTTTTTTAGATTGCATATCTCAGGTCAAAAGACTTTAACTTTTCATGAGGGCCTGGGAGACAAAAAGTGCAAAATTCAAATCTCATTATACTTTCACTCTGATACTCCATGCCCTATCAACTACTAAGCATATTTTCTAATAGTCAGTTTGGGTTTGGATGTCATTTTTACAGAGCTGGTGATGGAACCTCAGTCCTTGCAGTTGCTGGACAGGTATTCTACTATTGAGCTATATCTCCAGCAACCACTGGCCAGTTTCTTCAGGTGTTGTTTTTGTTTGGTTTTGGTTTTAGGAAGAAAAAAAATTAAAGGTTTGATTACAAAATAAAGCTCAAGAAAATAGGACACCAATAAGTACTATGGGCTTATTTAAATAAATCATGTCCCATAAACTTTGTTAAAGGGAAGTTAAGAGAAAATGGACTTTGGGCCTACTTTATTCACATTCTACCTTTGCTGTGACAATAATTATGCCCTTGAAAATGTCCCTCACTAGGTCTTAGTTTCTTTACTTATAACATGAAGTTAATGGGAGCCAACTTCACCCATATAAGGATTAAAGACCACTTTAAAAGGCAGTCAACCAAAGCAAATTCTTCATTTGTAAGAATTTATGGGATCCTAGGTAAATCGTGTTTGAATGGACAAGAATGTTGAAATATTAGTGTTTGAGTCCAGCAAAACAAAAATTGGCAAGTACATCTCATAGGTGAAATATGCAATTGGCAGAATCACTAGAGAGAAATATATTTTTAACTGGGAACCACCGTTTGAGTACCTCATATATGGATAAGCTGAGTTTGTGGGTAATGTGTCCTTCGGCAAGGAAACAGGACAATAACAAGCAATAACATAGGTAGTATGTTATTGGGTGATAATATGATAACATATAGTCTCGGTTCCTTATCCTGCTTTGCTCAACTCTGCACATGGTTTGTTTGCATGAGACACTTAACCCTACCCATAATTAATCACTTTCCTTGCCCTCCTACCTTGCTTTCCACCACCAAATCAAGGTGTTATGCAGACTACTTAATATTTTAAAACTATGATGTTCTGAAGATCTGTTGAGAAAAAAATTATGGAGAGAATAAGGAGCTCTAGAAGAGTACTCTAATCCCACACTCCCAACATGAGATGAGGGGGTAGCTAGGTGGAGAAATCGAAGCTACGCCAGCTTGAGCTATATAAAGTGAGATACTGTCAAAACCCCCACCTCTATGGATATACCCTAGAAAGGTGTGGTATGTTTTAATTTGTGGAATTGGAGACTAGGATTCTTGACAAAACTACTTTTGTCAAGAATAAAATCAGGTTGAATGATGCAATTGTTTTGAGCCACATTAAGTAAGGGACTAAGAAAGTAAGTTTATATTGTATGCCGTGAGCAGAATTTGGAGGATTGGAAGATCATATTTACCATGCAATCACGAAAGTGACATTTACATTGTTTAACCACCCAGGCAAGATACTCTACAAAGAGCCACCCTAATACGCTTTTTGATGAATATTTCTAGACCTGGGAAATATGTTTCTCCCTCCCCCCCCTAACAAAAGTCTAGCTTCCTAATTAGATTTTCACTGACTCCTACTCCTGCCATTCAACCTATTCTGTTATTTCAGGGGATTCAATGACCTCCACACGGCCCAAACCTGTCTGCTTCGTTCTTGGTACTATAACATTACTTATGTTTTCCACTTTGAAACACTTTTTCCCCTAGGCTACTATGAACTGACATACATCATGCTCTCATTACCTTTCTAACAACTCCTTCTTTTCCTGGCAAAACTGGATTTCTTCTTAGCCCATGCAGAAACAGGCCTTCCTCATGTTTGTTGCTCTAATTCTTCTGTTTCTCTCCCTATGTGTTCTGTCTTTGCCACCTCATCCTCACAGCATGGATCATCCTTCTAAGTCCTTTCTTACCTTATCTCAATCTTCAGTTTTTGCTTCTTACCACCAGCCGGACATCCCTATCTTCTCAACTCCCACTCCTGTACTAATCATACATGTCTACTTCCCAAGATAGTTCCCTACATTTTATTCCCTCTCATTATTGGCCTTATCACTTTCTCAACTAAGAAACCAGTCATGCTTGACTCCTCTCTGTCCTTTACGCTTTGTATTCAGTCCCCTTATCCTATGGATATTACTTTTCCACAGTATCTTAAACCTTTGACCCTTTGCTATTTCTATTGTCATCACTGGAGATGTGGTCCTCATCACCTCCTTATTCATTTTATTATTACTAAACAACTCATTTCTTCAATAAATATTTATTGAGTCAACGGCAGTGGGCTTTGCCTAGAGTATACAACCATGAATTTTCTCTCTAGAAGCATGCAATCCAGTAAGGAAGACAGACAACTAAAATGTAAGTGGCCAGCGGGAAAGAAGTGCCACGAAAGACACATACACCAGAAACCATGGTACCCAGAAAGACAACCCTCTAGGTCAGAGCAAAATTTATGGAAAGTTTCACAGAGAAGATGATGCCAATAAACATAGGAGATCACTCACTGGCAGAAATAGTCAAGAATGATCAAGAGGGTATTTCTAGCAGGGAGATAAGGATGATCAAGTGCATGGGAGAAAAAGACTTCATACATTCCACTGGGAAATGCAAGTTAGTCGAGATGACTGAAATATAGTGGGAATGGGGCAGGATGCTAAAGAGGTTATCAGAGTAGGATAAGCAAGGTCTATTACCCCTACTTAGGAGATTCCAAGAGCCTAGAAAACAAAATCTTTTAATCATGAAAGGAACACATTTTATTTATACTTAAAGAGTTTTCCCTCGTACTGGAGAGATGGCTCAGAGATTAAGAGTGCATACTGCTCTTATAGAGGACTGAAATTCAGTTCCCAGCATCCACATCAGAGGGCTCACAACCTTCTGAAAGTCCAGCTCCAGGGAAGCCAACATTGTCATTTGGCCTCTGTAGACACCTGCACTCAGGGGCACACATATAAACATAATTAAAATTTTAAAGTATTGTATAAATTTTTTCTCAGTAGTAGCATGGAAACCAAATTAGAGAAAGGCAGTTTCAATGCAAATCTAATTAAATATTTTAGAAATCTGAAAGATAAAAATGTAAATAGACAAAATAAGAAAGTTGAACAAAAGTTAATAAGGGACAAGGAAGGCAGTCACAGGTAAATATATATTTATAATTAAGCCCATTTGAGATGGTAAATTTTATACATCAGTTTGAAAGAGCCACAGGGTGCACATACATTTGGTGAAACATTACACTTATAGGCAAACATTCTGGATGTATCTGTGAGGTTCTTTCTGAATACAACTAACATTTGAATCAACAGGTTAATGAATAGACTCAATATAACAGATTACCCTTTATAATGTAGGTGAGTGTGTTCTAATCCAGTGCTTCTTTTTCTTAAATACTGTTTTTATTTATTCTTCAAGAATTTCATAAATATATTTTAATCATATTCATACCCCCTCCCAATTCCTCCCACATCTTCCCCTATCTCCCTGCCCACTCAACTTCATATTCTCTCTCTCTCTCTCCTCCTCCTCCTCCTCTTCCTCACTCCCTCACTCTCTGTCTTTCTCTCTGCCCCACCCATCTCAAAAAATGGAGTCCAGTTTGTTTTAACCAACTATCCTGGGCATGGGGCCTGCCCTGGAATGTGGTATATACCACGTATCACAACATTGAAGAAAACTTTCTCTCTCCTAACAGCAATCAAATGCTAATAGCTCTTTTAGGTGGGACTTCATACTCATCTCCAATTCTCCATGTTGGGATTTTGCCTAATTTGAGCTTCTGTGGGTCCTATGCATGCTATCCCAGTCTCTATGGCTCATTTGCCCTGTTGTGTCTGGAAAACACTGTTACTTTGTCATCATCTACCACTCGTGGCTCCTATAATCTTTCACCCCTCTTCTACATAGATCCTTGACCTTTGAGGGAAGGGTATGAAAAAAGACATCCCATTAGGACTTAAAATTCCAAAGCCTCTCATTCTTTGTTTTGGGTCTCTGTGTTATTTGCCATCTACTGCAAGAAGCTTCTGTGATGAGGGTTGAGCAAAGTACTGATCTACATTCATTTAGCAGAATAACAGTATGTTTCCCCATGACTTATCTATCTTAAGGTTCTTGGCCTCTTTGATAATGTCAGATATGGGTTTCATCTCTTGGCATTGTTCTTAAAGCCAATTAGCAAGTGGTTGGTTATTCCCATAACACTCATGTCACTATTGTACCATCATACATATCTTGCATGGCAGGTTATTATTGTAGCTTGCAGGGTTCATAGCTGGGTGATATAGATGACTAGTTTTCTCCTCTAGTAGCATGTATAGCACCTTCCAGCAGTATGAACACTATCCAATAGGAATGACGATTCTAGTTGAGCTAGATTTTTCCATGTTTTATGACTCAGGTGTGTGGTGCCTTCAGCAATATGTTCTTACCATCAAGTTCTAGAAGGTGACTAATAGATTTGGTAATAGTTTGTTACATTTGTGGGGTCTATGGGACTCCCCCAGCCAACTCAAAAATAGGCAAGCCAAATTTAATACAGGACTTCTTAAAGGTTTTCCACTTGTGACCCTTTCATACATGAGAAAACATACTTGAGAATTTCATACATGTAAACAATAGAATATAATTATATTCACTCCCAGCTCCCCTTCCCCAATTTTTAAGACCAAACATTACAATACAACCCAGTCCGTCCAAAGATATATTAACTTGATACTTACATGCTGAGTAATGATGGTAGGGAAATACTCAGTTCATGGTTTTCCACAATTAAAGTACCATGTTTCTATAAGCCCATAAAATTTTGTGTATACAATAAAACATTGCAGTTCATAACATATAATAGTCTGAAGCCTGAGCTGAGATGTTTTAGGCAGCACTCATTGGCATTATACAATGTGATGGCAAGCACAGACCAAAATGTGCATTTTTGTGTGTGTTCAGAACCAAGGATATAGTCAACACAACATGGGTGAGTGCTGCCAGGGATGTCTAAGATTCATTTCCAAGTTTGATTTTGAATTAACAATTTGTTGTTGGTCATTCGGAAACCTTTTACTGTTCCAAATTTATCCTCATTCTCATTCAGTTATGTGACCCCCACATGGAGTTACAATCCATAGTTTAAGGCACTGTACTCTAAGAATTTGAAGATCTTAATAGAATAAGAAGTCTAGCCTTCTGCAAGAGGGAACCCTCATGTCTGCCTTCCTGAGCAAGAACATCTGTCCTCCTTGTCATATGATTGAAACTGAAACATCTGTTCTTAGACCAGAACTTATCCCATTGACTTGCCATCTCTCAAATCTTTGGACTTATATTAGAACTATACTATTGATTATCCTGAATATTGAGCTTATAGATAGCAAAGCATGGAATTTCTCAGTCTCCAAAATTACGTTAATTTAACCAGATAGATTCAGATATAAATATATGCAGAGATCTGGATATAAATACACATACACATTTTTTCTTCCATTCTGTTTCTCCAGACAACTCTAATAAAAGTTTTAGTGCCAGTAAGGACACTGCTATCACAATATCTAAAAATTTGGAAGCAGCTTGTAAATTGGTAGCTGAACCAATGATGAAATTTTGAGGATCATTCTAGAAACAATGTACATTATATATGATTTTAGTCAAGGTGCAGATACAAGTAAGATTGGAAACTAGAAGAAAATCAATTCCTATAAAGAAAGACATATATAGAAATATATATATATATATATATATATATATATATATATATATATATATAGAGAGAGAGAGAGAGAGAGAGAGAGAGAGAGAGAGAGAGAAAGAAAGAGAGAGAGAGACTGATTGATTCTAAAATTTCTGTTACCCTAGAGAACCCTGACTAATACAACTTTGTCGATATTTTAGATGATGCTTCTTTTTACTATTAAATACTTATTTGTAGATATAGCTCTCCCTTTTTCCACCAATGTTTTCCCCTTAAGAATGACGCTCAGGACTGGGATTATTATAGCAAAGAGTAAGACTATAAAGCATTCAACCTATCTCACATGACAAATGGCATGACTTGTGGGCCAGTGCTTGTAACTCAACTCCTGGAAGTGTTCTTGGTGGAACTATCAGGCCTAAAGATTACCAACCTTTTCTGTGTTCTAGGAGAAGGAGAATCCAGAGTTGCTATCTACAAGAAGCAGAGTTGGGCTCCCCTAATTATGTCAGTGAGCCAAAATAGAAAGAAGACATTGGAACTAGTTACTGATTTTTTTTTTAATAAGAGTGGCTGATTGTCAGATACTTATATTCTTTGAGAAGACAACTTCAATTCTCAGGGTTCTCCTTTCAATTCTCCTTTCCATAAGGGGGAAGACTCCTACACACAGGAATGCTATTCAGACAAGTAAATATCTTCCTACGTTGTGGAATGATGCAGTTTAAGTTTCTAAACATATTCTATTTAGACAGTGATATTCCATTACAACACACTTAATATGACCTGAATTAAGCTATACTACTTGGCAAATAAGAATACATATAATGCATAGATATATGATGTCTTTCTTAATTACTTTCCTACTGCTGTGACACAGTAGCATGACCAAAATAATAGAAGAAAGCATTTAATGGAGACATACAGTTTTAGAGGGTCAGTCCATGACCATCATGGTAGGGAGCATGGCAGCAGGCAGGAAAGCATGGTGCTAGAGCAGTAGCTATGAGTTTATGTGTTGAGACAATGCCCACAAGGCAGATAGAGAACTAACTGGGCATGTTATAGGCTTTTGAAATCCCAAAAGCTCACCCTAAGTAACTCACTTCCTCCAACAAGGCCCATACTTCCTAATCCTTTCCAAACAGTTCCACCAGCCAGGAACCACATATTCAAATATATGAGCTATGGGAGCCATGCTTATTCTAACCCCCAGAACATCAGATTTATAAAATACCTCTACTATACCCTTGATCTCCACAACAAATCCACATGCTATGCCGCATTATCATAGTATATCATACAGATGTTTTATTGATAAGATTATAATAATTTCTGCTGAGGTGATCCTAGAGTTTGGGGGAGTTAAAGTGATGAAAGAATACATATTTTCACTCATTCCACATGAGCAACTGCTGGTGAGTGGAGAACTCTGGTAGATCTAATCTTGAAACAGAAAACAAGGCCAGTGCAGGTATTACTATTTGGGATGTTGTCTGGTAATTGTGGGGAAAAAACAGACAACAAATGATCTCTTAAATGCTTCCAACCTAGGCTAGGGCAAGGGCACACAGCCACCAGCAACTTCAACATCCTCTTTGTCTAAGGATCTTATTCTGATGGGAAAAATAAAACTGGTTTTGTGAGCCACTGCAGCTACATAGTACAAGTTTGAAATATATTTATAAACTATATTGACTCATCACTTAATTGTAAGTGTTCGTCTAATTATTATTTTATTAAACTGTTTTACAGTTATGAAATATCAAGTTTCAAACTCTCTTTTCTCAGCTATCCTAAACTTCATTATCTTCTTTTTATACAAAACTCAAATTTCTTTCATTCACTAGGTACAGAAATTTTTTTCAAGGCTTTGCCTTCTAGATCTCCTAAATATATATTAAGACTATTCAGTTGAATAAAGCGTATTTGATTTTGGTCAAATAAAATAGTTATCACAATGTAGCACTGCTCACTGCTCTTCTAGCAAAAGTTTGTCATTTTATAGGGGCAAAAAGTATAAAAAAAAAAACAAAAACTAAATGCTACAATGCTACTGCCTATATGCCTATAAATTCTCTTTCTAATCTGGGCAACTCAGACTACTTTATGGCTCAAGTTTAAATGTTAATACCCTTTAAGAGACTATATATCACCTGTAAGATAATGTTTCCTACAAACTTACTACTATATTTCAAGATATATTAAACTATTTGCATTAATAATACACTACTTTATCAAACCTAAGACACTACTGTCAGGACACACAAAATTTTACATACCATTCAGAAAGGAAAACATCACCAACTAAAACTGTGGCATGTGTAAGATGTATCCTAGTATTGAAGATATATGAATGTGGAAGAGAGAAATGAATACTATATAATACATTTGCCACTATGTAGTTTCTTGGACAGTGCTACTGTTGTTGGCTTAGAAAATATGTGGGTGGGGATAGGAACTTTCATTTTTAAGAGTTTACTAAGGTCATAGTTCTGGAGATGTAAAAGCAAGGAACTAACACCTGCTCAGCTTGGATGAAGAATTTCTATGGAATCAAATTCCATAGAAAACACTTTGAGTAATTGATGTCGTAAGGGCAGATCTCACTGAAATATAGTCATTTTGAAAGAAGTTTAAAGCTTCCGTTGAAATCAGATTAACTTTTTTTTTGGTTGCTTCTGGTTCAGGTCCTGGAAATTGAACCCAGGCCCTTCCTTGACTATACTAGACAATCACTGTCACACAGCTACATCTCCAGCCATCAAATTCAATGATTTTCTTCATTCACTTTTTTGCTTCAACATACTGTACTAAATGTTATCAAATAAACCAAGTATTAGTGGGAGTCTTGACACTAATTGGGAACAAATTACAAACTAACACTAAATGAAAACACTTATTTATAACATAAATCCTGAAAGATACCACCATTCTCAATTTGGGGTGGGGGGCACACTGGGGATGGAACCCACAGTTCTATTGTTAGACACATGTTCTATGAACTACCATTCCTAGCCCCCAAAGTATTTTTTAAATGATCCTCCCAGCCATTCCAAATAACAGTACTAATAGAGGTAATGAAGTAACTCTATGTTAATAAATAGTGAAGGAATGTGTATTCCAGTAATATGAAATTTTGACTACATATATTTATCTCCTTTCCCTGTCAAAGATCAATGACAATGTATAAAGTATAAAGCTTAAGAAAAAAAAAAGAATGAAGAGGAAGATAGCAGGCAGCAGGTTTAGTACATCTGCCGAAAACAGAGAGCAGGTACAGGAGTAACTAGTTTACCACATAACATGGAAAACTTGAAACACCTTCAGAGTAGGATTCTAACAGGAATCAAGCCAATTCAAGTCTGCAAACCCAGAACAGGCCAAGAACTTGAAATACCATGTGGTTGAGAAGACAGAGTTAAAGAAGAAGCTAAATTTAGGATAGGTTGAATAAAGTAGATAACAGGTCTACTCCAGGCTTACTACAATATTTTCCACAGCCACTAACATCATTTAGATCAAGAGACTGAATTACAGGACAGAAGAAGGATTAGGATATTGACTCCAGACCCAGCAGAGGACAGAGGTAACAAACATAGACTGAAAATGAAGTATATACACCAACAGTAGGGTCCTAAGCCAGTATTTCCTTCCTAATTCTCATATCTACAACTAAGAGCATGCCTACTAAGAAAATATAACTAGAGAGGCTGGAATATGACTCAGTGGGGAAAAGTGCTCTCTGGGCAAGCATGAGGACCTGAGTTCAAATTATCAGCATCTATGTACAGAAACTACATGAAGTAGTAGCTCCAGAATTGTAGGGAGTAGAAACAAGGAGGATCCCTCCAGCTTACATACTATTCGCACAGATCCAGATTCAGTGAGAGACCCTGTGTTTCAAGGGACTAAAGGAGAGAGTGATAGAGCAGGACACTGATGTCCTCCTCTGTCCTCAGAGCATGCACAGGTACAAGCACCTGCAGGCATATGTGCACATACCGCACACACACACAAAACACTCACACTCACATACATACACACACACACACACACACACACACACACACACACACACACACACACGGGAGGGAGAAAGGGTGGGGGGGAAAAATTGCAACTGGAGTTAAACTAGGATATTGCCTCCTGTTCCAATATCCATTATTTAAACAACAACACATGAATATAGTGGTACTTAGATAATAGCCTCAAAAGAGCTCATTTGCATATATCATTCAAGAGTGATCTCTAAGGCCAAGTACTCACTATTTTAGATAAAGAATCCTCATGTGAGTTTGCTTTAAGGCAGTTATCCATCTTTTTTTTTTTTTGAAAAATAAAATAAGAACTAACACATTGGAATTGGATGAAACAAACAAACAAAAAAGAAAAAGAGCCAAGAGAAAGGACAGGAAACAAGAGATGCACTCATTTGTACACTCTGGAATCCCATAAAAACAGTAAGCTGGAAGCCATAATATATATGCAGAGGACCTGGTACAGACTGCTGTAGGTCCTGTGCATGCTGCTTCAGTCTCTGTGAGTTCATATGAGCTTTGCTCATGTTGATCTAGAAGGCCTTGTTCTCCTGGTGTCCTCCATCCCCTCTGGCTCTTACACTTTTTTCACATCCTCTTCCACAGGGTTTCCTGAGCCCTGAAGGGAGGGATTTGATTGAGACATCCCATTTAGAGCTGTGTGTTCCAAGGTCTTTCACTGTCTGCATAATATCTGGCTGTGGTTCTCTGTATTTATTCCCATCTGCTGCAGAAAAAAAGCTTCTCTGTTTATGGATGAGCAAAGTACTGGCCTATGAATATAGCAGATTCTCATTAGGAGTTATTTTATTGATACTTTACACACACACACACACACACACACACACACACACACACACACAATCTTGCAGGCAGGACATCATTGTTGATCCAAGGGTTCGTGGCTGAGTTGGTAATTACTTTTCTCTTTTGGTAGCATGCAGAGTACCTTCCTGTGCCAAAGACACCAGAATATAGGGATGAAGGCTCTATGTACCAGTTTGACTTCTCTGTGTTCAATGTGTGGGTGCTGTGGAAGTTTATTTTTAGTTATGTACAAAATAATTGTTTTGTGTACTGTTGGGGCTAATGAAGTCTTGGTATTTTGTATTGTCTGCAGGTGCTAGGTTTATGAGGGGGGGGTGTTTGATTGCTTATGATCTACACATGCTATCAGTAGAACATATGAGGAGTTCTGAATCAATAAAAATACCTTACCTCAGATACTCAGGGTTCCACTGTCCAGTATGGCACTTGCTAGGATAGTGACTCCTTCTGCTGATGTCTGAATATGCGTCTATGTCTCCTTGCTTAGCAACATAGTAGCTGTACAGCTACAAGTGGCACCTGCAGTGTGGGGCACACCATGCCAGCTAATCTAACACGGAGACAAGGAAGAATAAAAAGAAACTTCAGACCTCACAGGGTCTGTTTTGTTTCTTTTCTTTTCTCTTTTCTTTTCTTTTCTATTCTTTCCTTTTCTGTAAACCTGTTCATATACTGGTGAGATGAGGTGGTCCTGACAAGACACATCTGCTATAGTGATGAGAACCCCCAACCCATGAGGGAACCTTTCCTATAGCCATGATTAACCAGCTGTTTTTTCTGTAAACCAGACTCTATCTTAAAATCTGGAAAGTGTTTCCTCAGGGTCAGCATACAGAAGCTGTCTTCCAGAGCTAGCCAAGGTTGTATCTTCTGCTCATAGCTGAATTTGGTACTTAAGAGTCACCCAGGTGATGCTGGTTTTGAAGGCATGAAGGGGTCTTTGGAGATCAGCTGAGGCTTGGCCCTGTGAGAGGTCAGGAGAGGTCATTGGTAAAAGTGCAGCCTCAGTAGTAGTTGAAGGCCCAGATTGAAGGGGTCATGCAGAGAAGCTGAGGCTTGGCACCATGAAGAGAGCCCAGGAGAGGCTATTAGTGAAGGTGCACCCTCAGTGGCAGTTGAAGGCCCAGACTGAAGGGGTCATGCAGAGAAATTGAGGCTTGGCACCGTGAAGAGAGCCCAGGAGAGGCTATTGGCGAAAGTGCAGCCCAGTTGCAGCAAGGGACCCCAGCATTCTGAAGATGCCAGTGCCATAGGATGACCACCAAGAACAGCAGCAGCAGTGGAGTGGAGCCAGCCAGAGCCTGGAGGCCAAGCTGTGTGTGCTGCAGAGGGCAGAGCCAGAGAAGTGACCCAAGCTCTTTGGATGGGCCCAGAAGATCATGGGTGAATTCCAGATAACTGGACACTGATAATGTTTTTTCTGCTGTCCAAAGAAATTGTGAAAAGTACGATAGATGTTTGGTTTCATTTGTTCCTGTGCATTCGCAACCCTTGTGATTGTTCCTCTTGGAAATTGCTTTGATGGTGTAGTGTCAAATTTGGTTGTAGAGATAAAGCATTTTTTTTTGTCCTATACCAAAAGGGGGAAATATTTTTGAACTTTATTTTTAGTTATGTAAAAATAATTGTTTTCTGCACTGTTGGATGAGGGCCTGCCTAGGTCTTGGCGTTTTATATTGTCTGCAGGTGCTGGATTTATGTGGGGGATGTTTGACTGCTCTGCTCATGCTATCAGTAGAACACCTGAGGAGTTCTGAATCAATAAAAACACCTGAGCTCAAACACTCCAGGTTACACTGCCCAGTATGGCACTTGCCAGGATGGTGGTTTCTTTTGATGAAGTATGGCAGAGTTTGCACATGTGAGAATTCCTCCTTGTCTTCTTTGGTGAGCTGCCCCAGCAGCATACTACAACATGTGAGTGTTGTCTTCAGCAATGTGGCCTTGATGTCAATTTGTGGAGAGTAACCTGTAGTCTTGGCAACAGTCTTGGTGGTTTGGGGATTCCACGGGACACTTTTGCCCAACAACTAGATTAGATGTAACCCAGTTCCAGGACTGGAAGCTTTATTTGGTGAGAGGAGATGGCCAGTTGGAACTTTTGTCTTCCCCAATATTTGGCAATTTCATTTAGATTGCATTTATATATGTATATAATTTAGGAAGTTTCTACTGCATTAAGTTTCCATACTAGCCCTCATATGGCCCTTAATTTTAGCTATCCCACCCTTTATTCCCTACCTTGACTTCTCTCCCCGCTACTCCCTTGATCTTCCCATTTGAGTCCCCCAATCTATAACTATCTATTCTATTTTGCTCTCTTAATGGGATATACCTGTTACCTCTATATTCCCAGTAATTTCTTATTCTATTCTTACTCTCTGTGGTTCTACAAATTGTAGCTTGGTTATTATCAACTTACAGTTAATTATCTATATATAAGTGAATACATACCATATTTCTCTTTCTGAGTGTGGGTCACCTCACTCAGGACAATTTTTTCTAGCTCTATCCATTTGCCTGTAAATTTCATGATTTATTATTTTTAATGGCTGAGTAATGCTCTGTTGTTTAAATGTACCACATTTTCTTTATCTATTTTTTTTGTTGAGGGCCATCTAGGTTAGTTCCAATTTCTGGATATGATAAATATAGCAGCAGTGAACATGGGTGACTAAACATTTCCATGGTAGGATGAAGTGTCCTTTATGTATGCACCCAAGAGTGGTATAGCTGGATCTTGAGGTAGATTGTTTTCCATCTTCCCAAAGGTTCACTATATTGATTCTAATATTGGCTGTACAAGTGTGCACTCCCACTAGCAATGGATGAGTGTTCCCCTTACTCCACACCCATGCCAACATGTTCTGCCACTTGTTTTAATAATCTTAGTCATTCTGACAGGTGTAAGATGGAATCCCAAAGTAGTTTTGGTTTGCATTTCACTGGTGGCTAAGGATGTTGAAAACATTTTAAGTGTTTCTCAGCCATTTAACATTCCTTTACTGAGAATTCTCTGTTTATACCTGTATCCCATTTTTAAATTGGATTATATGTTTTCTTGATGTATAGTTTCTTGAGTTCTTTTAAATATTTTTGGATATTATCCTCCTCTATTGGATGTGTAGTTGGTTAAAAATCTTTTCCCATTCTGTAGGCTGCTGCTTTGTCTGAATGACAATGTCCTTTCCCTGACAGAAATTATTCAGTTTCATAAGGTCCCATTTATTATTTGTTGATCTTAGTGTCTATGATATGGGTGACATGTTCAGAAAGTCTTCTCCTGTGCCAATGAGTTCAAGGCTATTCCCCACTTTCTCTTCTATCAGGTTCAGTGTATCTGGTTTTATGTTGAGGTCTTTGATTCATGTGAAGCTGAGTTTTGTGCAGGATGATATGTATGAATCTATTTGAGTTCTTCTACTGCAGTCATCCAGTGTGACCAGCGCTATTTGTTGAAGATACTGTCTTTTCTTCAGTGTGTATTTCTGGGTCTTTATCAAAAATCAGGTGTACATAGGTGTGTGGTGTGTAAATTTATGTCTGAATCTTCAATTCACTTCTATGTATCAACATGTCTGTTTTGTGCCCATAGCATGCTGTTTTATTAATATAGCTATCTCTGTAGCACAATTTCAGATTGGGGAAGGTGATACCTCCTGTAGTTCTTTTATTACTCAGGCTTTTATTTAAACTATCCTAGGTTTTTGTGTTGCCATGCAAGACCAAAGCCTGTCCTTTCAAGATCTGTGAAGAATTGTGTTGTAATTTTGATGGGGATTGCACTGAATCTGCAGATTACTTTTGGTAGGATGGCCATTTTTAGTATATTAACCCTACTGATCCATGTGCATGGGAGATGTTTCCATCTTCTGATGTATTCTTCAATTTCTTTCTTCAGTGTCTTAAAAGTTTTTTTTTAAGTCATACAATTCTTTTACTTGCTTGGTTAGAGAAACCCAGATATTTTATATGATTTGAGGCTATTATGAAAGGCACTATTTCTCTGATTTCTTTCTCAGTTTGTTTGTCACTTGTATAAAGGAAGGCTACTGATTTTTGTGAATTAATTTGGATTTGGCTACTTTGCTGAAAGTTTTCATCAGCTGTAGTAATTTCCTGATGGAATTTTTGTGTCACTTATGTATACAACCATATCATCTGCAAATAAAGATACTTTGACTTCTTCTGTTCCAATTTGTATCCCCTTTATCTTCTTCAGTTGTCTTATTGCTATGGCTAAGACTTCAAGTATTATATTGGATAGGTTTGGAGAGAGTGGACAATGTTGTCTTTTTCCTTATTTTAGTGGAATTGCTTTGAGTTTCTCTCCAGTTAAGTTGGCTGTGGGCTTGTGTAAAGTGCCTTTATTATGTTTAGGTATGTCTTTCATCCCTAATCTCTCCAAGACTTTTATCATGAAGGGGTGTTGGTTTTTGTCAAAGGCCTTTTCAAAATTTCTATCACCGTTTTGTTTTATAGCTAACAAATCCAGTGTTCAGGGTAATGAGATGTTTAAACAAGCAGTTTAAATTCATAGATGGTGATTTTTGATATACCTTATCTTAAAGTGTACCTGTATACATATGTGTCTATGTGTGTATTTTTGGGTTTAGGGGGTCCACCAAAGCTAGAAGAGTGTTTTGGATCCCCTCGAGCTAGAGTTTCAGGTGTTTGTGAGCCACCTAATGTGGGTGCTGGGAACCAAACTCAGGTCCCTTGTAAGGGCACCATGCACTCTTAACTGCTAAGCCATCTCTCCAGTTCATAAAGACAGAGATTAATAAATGACTTTTAAGCTGCTTTTTAATGATTCATTTTAAAATATGTTTTAGTTGAATAAAACTGCATCACTTTTCTCTTTCCTCCCTCCCACCTCTCCCAACTACTCTCACTTGAACCCCTCTCAGGTCCTCTCATTTGACACCCTACTTTTCTTTGATTATTTTTAATGTTTTATTTTTAATTATATGTATGTGAATGTGCACCTCTGAAGGCAGGTGCCCATGTAGAGTTCAGAATAGGACATTGTCTCACTATATGTAGAGTTACTGGTCATGTGTGCTACCCAGTATGTGCACTGGGAACTGAATTCCAGTCCAATGGAAAACAGTATGTGCTCTCGACTGCGGCTGTATCTCTCCAACTGCTTCAAACATTGCTTGGATGAGATGACAGGCTGTCAGTTGAAAGAAGTTCTCAGATGCCAAGATCATGAGAACACAGGCTTTACACACAGTCATGGGTTAAAAAGTCAAATTGTGCCACTAACAATATTTCAAGTATAAGATGTTACTTCTTTGAAATTTTTCTTCCTCATCTACAAAATGAGGAAAAAAGTTAAAAAGAAATCTTTGCAGGGTTGACATGATGGTTCAGGTTCAATGAATTCAGTGTTGGTAATGTACCTGCACCCAAATTCTTATTCTAAGCACAGAGTGATTCTTTGCCCCCTGCCTTTGCAAAGCACATCAGAAGGAGTAACTGTAGAGCAATTCTGGCTCTCATTTTTCTCTAGCTTTAAATCTCCCATTATGAAATAGAAATAGGATATAGGAAGTGAGAAGCCAGAAGTGCTGGTGCATACCTGTAGTTCCCTGCTACTTGAAAGGCTTAGACAAGATGATTCCTTGAACCCAGGTGTACAAGGACAGCCAAGGAAATACAGTGAGTCTCAGTCTAAAGCACAAAACAAAACAAAAACAGGGAAAGAATGAGGGAAGCTTGAAACTAGAAAGTCATAACTTCACATCCAGAAATTCCTTTAAATAACCTGCTGCTTCTCATTGAACTGCCCTCTCCAGTTTCACTTGTCCAGCTTGCCCTCTACCAGTTTAACACCGAGGTCATTCTAAACACTCTTCTGAGTAGTGTTCCTCATCTTGAGAAACATCAAGAGGCTCCTTTTCTAAACCCCCAAATACTTGGTTGCAAAGTCTGTCTCAGCACTTAGCACAATACCTTGTTGCTTTTTTATGTCTGGAATAAGTTTTTTCATCACCTTATCTTATGCTATCATCCCTCCCAACCATTATCCCAAAGCATACATTTGCTATTCCATACATTAATGTTCCCTGAAGCCCCTCTGACTTTTTAGGTCTCCACCTTTGCACATGCTGCTTCTTTTGCTTGGCCAGTTCTTTTGCTCCCTAGTCATCTTTGAAAGACTTAGTCATGTTGAGAAGAGACTAGGGACATGAACATCCACTCTGAACCCAGGCTGCCTAAATTTAAATTTCATCTATGGTTATTAACTGTGTGACATCAGGCAAATTATCTCCATTTCCTGGGCCTCTCTCGTTTGTTTGGTTTTCTTTATAAAACAGGCCTAATAAATTTACTTACTTAATAAGACTGATATGGAAATTAAACCACTTAAGACCTTTAGATTATTTATAAGAATATTTGCTAAATAGTAATAGCTATACTATTGTCCTTTCCATCTAGGCATAAACACTACCACCTTTGTGTAAGCTGGAGTCACAAATTGGGAGATTGCAGGTCATGTTTTCTGAGAACCATATGTTGTTTTACTTTTTTTTGGGTTTGCTAGTTCCCTACAGTTTGGTACAAATTCTGCTGCTCCCTGGACTCACCTGTTTGATTTGTTCATAAGACCCTAGAAGCTTTGTGTATGAAAATCTTGAGCAAGCGCATCTATTTCTTGATCCAATCAGAAAGAGCCCCACAAGCCTGGAGTGTACCTCCATTCACATAATTTTATATGGACCAATTTCACTCCAGCCCTCCTCCACATACTTCGCCAGTCTACGGTAGACACTATTCCACTTTTATTTCTACTATAGCCCAATCAGAGAATTTTTAATTTAGTTTAATTTTTTAAAGCAGCAAAAACAATTGTGTGGCCTTTTGCTTGTTTTATTGTCTACGTTTTCACTGTGAGTTCCTTTTATACAGGAATGGTGATGTCAGTGTGGCTAATTCCTAGGACAGTGTCTTACACAAATACTTTTTTCAATAAATCCTCATTAATAAATTAACTGACTGGATAAGTGAAGGAAATAAACGAATAGCTTAAGAGGGCCCCATTGTCAAGGGAAAAAAAAAGAAGCCTCTACAGAGAGAGCGATAGGGCCTCTCTAAACTTTAGAAGCTATCACAGAGAGCTCTCTGGGCCTGGCTGGAAGATTTAAAGAGCTCATTTTAACCCATTTCCTCTAGGGCCATATCTTCTCTGACAGTCAAAAATAGGACTGGAATAATGGGACTTGGGCACTAAATCCAGAGTAGCAAGATTCCTGCTGCCTTTGTAAGCAGCATAGATATTGTCAGGGTAAGAGCTGAGGTCTCCTGAACTGGAGAAAGACATACGTCTTTTCAGAAAGCAACAAGCTCAGAGTTTGCAAAAATTGTCTCCAAACAACATTCCATCTTAAGGTGTGATGTGTGTCCATATACTTGTTTCTTAGTATTCTAGGTCTCATGACTCCAAAAGACACAAGTTCAAAAGCACAGATGGCTTCTTAGCTTTATTCTGTGTTCTTCTAGCAAATGTGCCTTGGGATGGTATGTGCATGTTAGGGAGAGATGGAAGTAGATGCAACATACCCCTAGTGGGGAAACCACTGGATATGGAGCCAGATAAAGCTTTATAGGAATGTATGGCAAACAAAGTTTAAGTTTGTAAAATCTCTAATTTTGGGTATTAGTTCCCTTGTATGACAGCATGCCCTCGAATGTGGGTGAAATCTATGACTTAGGTCTAACCAACTGAATATGGCAAAGGTTATGTAAGTTTATGATAATCTTACACTATATGAAATCTTTCATTGTATAACAAGCAATCTTGCCAGAAATGTCACTCTTGTTAGCTTCAAAGAAGCAAATTGCTACAGGAACTAAACAATGTCAATACACAGGAGGACATTGGTAACTAGTGGATCCTACAGCCAATATCTTTTTTAAATAGATTGTTTTTCATACAATATACTCTTGTTATAGTTTTCCCTCCCCCATACCTCCCAGATCCTCCCCACCTTCCACCCACTCAAATCCACACTCTTCATTTCTCTCTCTCATTAGAATACAAACAGGCATCTAAAATTAATAAAATAAAATAAAAACAATCCAGAATAGGGCAAAACAAACAAACAGAAAACAAAAACAGCCAAAGAAATACATACAGATGCTGAGACACACACATTCCCACAAACAGAAAACCCATAAAAACAAAATCAGAATCCATAATATATAAACAGAAGATCTGTAAGGTTAAAAAAAATCTAAAAATACCATTGTGTTCATTCGCTGTTGGTCATCTACTGCTGGGCATGGGGCCTGACCTTAAGTGTGGCTTGTATGCTCAGTGAGGCTCTGTTGGAGAAAACAAATTTTTCCTTTTGGAGCAGTTATCAGTTGGAGATAGCTTCTGGGTTAGGGATGGGAGTTCGAGTCTACTTCTGCTCTAGGCTCTGGGACCATATCTGGCTTAGACCTGTGCAGACCTTGTGCATGTGCCATAGTCTCTGTTAGTTCACATATGCATCAGTCCTGTTGTGTCTAGAAGGCACTGTTTCCTGGGTGTCTCCCATCCCCACTGGCTCTTACATTCTTTCTGCCTCGTCTTCTGCAGCCAACATCTTGATTGTGACTTTGCAGCACCTGAAGGAGAGGAGTCAGCAAGATATATCTATATTTGTTTATTTGCTAATTTTGTTTTTATTTCATTTTTGAGACATGGTCTCACTATGTATTCCAGATATCTTGGACCTAACTATCCTTCTGCCTCAACTTCTCAAGTGCTGGGATGACAAGTGAATGGAACCACAGCAGGCTCTAGTGGTACAGAACTCCTAGAGTTCTGATTTTAAAAACTTGTAACATAATACATTATCTGCTGTTTTAAATGGATCATTTTCTGCTATTTGTCACCTGGCAGTGAAAACTATCATAGTCCCAGTTCTACCACTTCCTCCTTATGTGACTCTGTGTATGTGCCTTCCACTTGCTTTGTCTTCACCTGATTATCTTTAAAATGGGAAAATAGGACTACACAGTTGTTTGCCTAGGATCTCTCCCAAGAGTCCCTTGTGGGGAATATATATATATATATATATACACACACACACATAATGAATGTGGAGATTCTTTGTAAATCATAAAGCATGATATCAATGTGGGGAATGATTTTCTTCCTGGTCTCCTCAGGGTCCAGTACTAAACCAGGTGGCTTTGAGAAAAAGAGAGAATAGAAAACAACCAGTGAAAAACTTCAGTGTTTGTAAAAATTAATAGTGGCTTGTTTGAACTCCTTTGGAAAATAACATTTTTATGAAGTGTAGTCCCTGGAGTCATACTAAAAGACCTCAGGCTACCTGAAAGGTATCTCAGAAATTTCCAGGGCCTTTGCTGTTTTTTTTTTTTTTTCTTCTCTTTTTTTGCCTCAAACTATCCAGTTGCCCAATGTAATGCTTCACCCTCTTCCTCCCCTCTTCTCTCCCAGATCCTTGCCTTTCAGATGTCAGTTCCAAAGCAATTATTCAATAGCCCCGTTTCTCCCTCAATTCACTGTCTGAGGCCATGGGAGTTACAGGATGAATCGCAATTGTTGTCAGGTGAAGCAGTAGACTGTTGAAGGAGTAAGGATTTCAAAACAGACCAAGAGCAGCCACTCATATCTATTCAGTCCCGTGGATCTGAGTCAGAGAGAAAACATTTGCTTAATTCTGGAAGCCACCAGACCATGCATACAAGTTGATAATTCAGCTTGCTCTTCCTTGAAAGTATTCTCTGGTGCCCTCAAACACTGGCTTGAGGCCTTGTCTTAGCCCACTTGACATGCTTATAAAACAGAGAAATCTATAATATTAGCATCTAATACTTACATTGTATCATTCTAAGCTCATGGGTACATATGTTTTAATCCATTCATTCCTCATCACAAGAATTTAGTAAGATATAAGAAAAGATCCAAATCTTATTAAGAATGAAATGGTATAACCACATCTGGCTTATGGATGAAAATATCAAACTTCAGGGCCCATTGCTATAATGTGCACTCTTAATCATCATGATATGCTTTGTTTTTGTTATTCCTCTAGTTCCCTCTCTAGACATTATGTACCATATGAATCACAGTTAATACCCATTGAATATATAGCACAGTACTTAGTAATTTTCATGCCTAATTAATGTTTATTAGATGATAAATAAATAAACATGTAGCAAAAAAAAAATCACAGAATTTGGGGCAGGAAAGCCAAATGTCTAGTATATAGCTATGAGCTAAAGATTTTTGTGACTCTGATTGAGGGGTTAACCTTTCAACCTTTTACATCCAAATAGTATTCACACATATAAGCTCTGCAGTCAGGTTACCAATGTTCAAAATAAGGCACTTCCACTTACTATCTATGTGACCTTCAGCTGGTTCCATACCTATCCTTGGTCTCAGTTTCCTAATCTTTAACATTAGAGTAATTGTAGCAAGTAGACCATAGGGTTGCCAGGAAGGACACATGAGTTAATATGCACATAATTTTAAACCTTGCTTGAAACATTGCAAGTACCCAAAGAATGTTAGTCATTCGTGTTGTTATTATGTGGCAATATTTTCAAATAGAAAATGGGGATAAGCCAGATATTGGCACATGCTTTTTATCTAAACACTCAGGACCAGGACCAGGAAAACCCCCAAGTTCAAGACCAGCCTGGGGTGCATAATGAGACCATGATTTAATTAAAAACAAAATAATAATTGGGATAAGGATATTTACCTCATCTGGTCATGAAGATCCTGTAAGGAGACAAATGTAAAAATACCATGTATCCTGACAAGCAAAGAAGCATTGATGCTGAAACTGAGGCAATACTGAAAGTCATTTTGCAGATGTTCCTGTGAAGTTCAAGTTGCATAGATTTTAGCTTTTCATTCATAAGTGATCAGAAATGTCCAGGAATGCAGGAGAACATCACTGAGAGTAGCACAGGAGTCCTAGACTATGTGTCTGAGACGATGGGCTACAAAGTCTACTAGCTACTCTGTTGTTTAGCCCTGTGAAAGGTCAGAAAATAGTACATGGCCAGAGGGGTTCCTAATCAGCAAAGGAAGTGGAATACATCAAACAGCATGACAAGGATAAAGGAGCAGTGAAGGCTCAGGAAAAGTTTCTGCCCCATGTACTCCTTAGGTAGCCAGTAAAACAGCAGAGTACCCAAGGCATGATGCAAATGAAGGGTTAGGAAACCATGATAAAGAAGTGGGGTGAGGGACAAGCAGTCAGGCAGCAGCCTACCAACTCTAGTTCCCAAGAAGAAAGTGGATAAGAGGGAAACAAGCATACATCACTCTCAACTTCCTCTGAGTACATAGGACACACCTGAGACAATTATACTTTACACTACCAGTATTTCCAGAGACAAGGCTGGCTACTTTTGCACAGGCCATACACTTTCTTTGGTGTGCTTAGGACAAGTACCTCACGTCTCACTGAGGGCAAGGGAAGTTCAATCACTTCAAGTGAGCAAAGCACATTTTTTTAGTAGCGAGGAAAACATGAAGCATCTGAACAATCCCCACTTGGGTTTCAGAGCCCCTTTCCATTAGCAGCTGCTGATGAAGATTTAAGGGGGAGGCTATAAAAGTGGCAAAGAAAGAAGGGACAGAGTGGTTTCCATAAATCTGGACTGAAGGACTGAGCTCAGGGAGGACGTGTTGACTGTAAGCATGTACAGGACTAGAACCAAACACAGTGGCATGTGCAGGGTGCAAACACTGAGCCGATGTGAGCGGATGTGGCAGCTATAGTATATTTTTTTTCTTGTCTTGCAGTGCTCATGGTAACAAGTGTAGGAGTACAGGGCCACAGAAACAGTCCAGAGAGGCTGCTGAGTGAGGGCTTGGTGCAATTTCAAAGAGCCTGGGAGATCTCAGACTGGATACAGAACAGTACTATATGTCATATATAATTTTAATAAAATTACCATGAAATATACTGCTAGAGCTATGTGGCTATCTGCTTCACTGTCTCATACGACCTCTTCTGCTCCGGCAGTTCTTAACCAGAAAATTATTTCCGTGGCTATTTCATAGCTATAATTTTGCTATGGTTATGGATCATAACGTAAATATCTGATATGTAGATGGTCTTAGGTAACCCTGTGAAAGGGTTGTTTGACACCCAATGGGGTCATGACCCAAAAGTTGAGAACCACTGGTCTAGATGCTTTATCCTCTTAATTGCCTTTTCCTTTCCTAAAGTCACTTTAGAACATTCCATACCCCTGATGGAACTCAGAGACTAGTCTCATGCATTGAACACGGTTGCCAGGTCTAATCTCAGGCAGTAATGCTAAGAACCAACGTCCATGACAATCTGAATCCATTCTGTCCTCAGGGTGGTCCATAAAGAGGATACCATGTAGATCTTGGACTCTGTGAGTGAAGAAGAGCCCATTTGTATCTAATGGATATCGTGGTCCCATTCCCCCATAGTGATCTTCACAAGCTCCCCTTGGCCAACTTAAAAATGAAGAGTGGAGTGACAAAGCCCAGCACTCAGTAAATAGACAGGGACAATTCAAGGTGCCAGACTGCTGGGTGTAGAAGACATCCAGCAGCCACCTGTCCTTCTCCCAAAACTTACTCAGGCACAAGCTAGACAAATCTCCCAGATCACCTGTTCCTACCTCCTCTGACTGCTATAAGCCTCCCCTCCACAGGCTTCCTGCTAAAATTTGCCATCCATCTTTCAAGCAAAGTAATTCATACCTGCTCTCTGCAGGCACACAGTTCCACTTGAGTGACTGTCCTTCTAGCTGGTGAACCAGGCTTGCTTCCCTGTGACTTCTTGCTTCTCACCCAACACCTGTGCTCAGGGTCACTAAACAGGCAGGACAGCACGTGGGAGATTTGCTTCATATATGTGAACACGGCTACCAACATTTTCCTTAATCCCCCTACAGCTATTTCTTTATAATGTTATCTCTTTCAGTTACTCCTTATTTGTGCCTAAGGAGTTGATAGTCATCCTAATGCCCAAGCATGGTTATATATGTTGCCACCATAGGAAAGCTGGATTTCATTCAGACCTGTGAAACTTTTGGTGAGTCTCTTTGCCTCTTTAAGACTCCATTTCCCAATGCATAAAGTAGTTTCACTTCTGGTAACAGTAGAGTTGTTGTTGTTGTTGTTGTTTGTTTTTATACATTCTGCCCCACAGCTTGCCAGGCCTAGTGACATGGTTAAACTTAAGTCATCATGAATATTTTTCTCAAAATATTTAATAAATGTGATTGTTTAAGGGATGCAGTGAATATATATCCAGAGGAATTAAAAGTCAGTACATTGAGGACATAGCTGTATCATTCATCACATCACATTTCATAATGGCCAATATGTAGGATGTGCTTAGGTACCTACCAACATATGAATGAATAAAGAAAATCACACACACACACACACACTCGTGTGTGTATATATAGACGTGTGTATATACATATGAGTGAATGTGTGTGTGTGTGTGTGTGTGTGTGTGTATGTATGTATGTAATAATTATGGTATACTATTTAGGTTTTAAAAAAGAAGCCACTCTGTCATTTGCCATAAGGTGTATCTAAAAGGCATTATGATAAATGAAATAAGCCAAACACTTGTCACTGAAAAAAATCAGTCTTCAAGAGAGGAGATAATATTTAGCTAAAGATAATTTCATGATGTTTGATAGACACTGGGAAAGTCAAGCTAATATGAACATTCAGTGTTCATTGTCAATAACAATGACAATACAACAAGGAAGGTTACTACATGAATAAAAGATGTAACTGAATGTTCATACTTAGCTCTATTCAAAGAAATGTTAATGGTAAACAATAGCTCTTATAACTTTAATTCAATGGTGAAGAAAAGAGGCAAGATTGTGGTTATGATAATGTATCTTCCATCAACTATTCTTCTTTTCAGGATGGTAAGTGAAGAAAGAAGCAACGAAAAGCAAGGCTATCTTTGAGCCCTAGTTTATGATGATTATCCAGGAATAAGATAATTCTTCTGATTTGTTTTGATGGTGAACCATAAAGCATTTTATTCATGATAGTGATAACACCAGAATATATCATCTGTAAAATTTCTAACAATATATATCAGCAATATATACTGTATTCAGAACAGCCTGCGCTCATCATTTGAAGGTTTAACTATTAGCATTTTCTAACAGGATTTCTTTTGAGAACCTTACGTATGTGATGGATGCTTTAGCTGCCAAGAGTTTGCTTCTGTGAATTTCTTCCCTTACTGGAGAAAACATGTCATATTAAAACCACATCCATATACTGCGATTAAGTGTGAAAAGATACCTTTCAAAACTGAACCCACCACCCGAAGTGCAGATTAGATTAGTTTGCTACAGACTGTCAAATTCAAATATTTCAACCTTTTGATTTAATTAATTAATTAATTAGTTAATGTTTACTAGGATGATTTCCTCTATTTTAGACTTTTCACACACCAAGAAATTTCAAATACTTAGGTGGGACAGAAGAAAGACCTTGATCTGCAGAGGACAGCATGGAGTACCTTATGTGCTACTAAAGTTGCTGCAGAAAACATATTGAAGTTCCCAACCCCTTAAGCGCAACCGAGAGTAACTACATTTATGAAATAGCATCTCATACATTTATCAAATAACGTTAGGAAATATTGAACTTATAATATGAAATGAAAGTAGACTGACACGATCGGCACACATTAGACATAATATAAAATGCATCTTGACCTAATAAAGAACTTAGATCTATTTAGCTGTGCTGAATTGAAGTGTATCTACAAAGTGAGCTCTGGTTTTTCTCTGGCTACAGTTTAGATGCATTAAAAATGTAAGTAGAGTTCATATTTTAATCAACTTAAGCCATATTTTTCTGGCTTAAGTTTACTATTACTTTTAATTTTTTTAAAGTTTATTCTTCTCTCATACAACACATCCTGACTCCTATTTCCCCTCCCTCCATTCATCCCAGCACCCCACTTCCCCTCTCCCCTAGTTCCTCTCCCCCTCTGCTTCCCTTTGGAAAGGAGAAGGCTTCCCAGGGATATCAGCCAAACACAGCACAACACCTGACTTTGGGACTTTGCCTACTCTTGGGACCCTTTTCTTCCTATTGGGTTGCAGCATCCAGCCTTTCGTTTTAGAGTGTGAAGTGTTTCTCATGCTCATGTTGATGAACTGTTGAGAGAAATCATTCCATAATTTGTAGGTTAATGTTATGTTTTACTACAAATATCCAAAACTATCTGCCAAAGCCACCAAGTAATTGTTTCCATTTCCAACAACTTAAGTTTGTAAATCGAGATTTTTTTTCTCTCTTTTTATTAAGATATATAAGAGGGCTGGGGAGATGGCTCAATGGTTAAGAGCACTGGCTGCTCTTCCAGAGGTCCTGAGTTCAGTTCCCAGCAACCATGTGGTGGCTCACAACTGTCTGTAATGGGATCACATTCCCTCTTCTGGCATACGGGTGTACATGCAGATAGAGTACTAATATATGTAAATTAATTTTTAAAAAAGATAAAGGTAAGAGGAAGCTACACTTGTAAAACTTCAACAATATAAACAAGGGCTGAATAATAACAGGGCCAGTTGCCATGCCAACATGAATGGGGGAAATCTCATGGAGCCTCACCCCTAGATGAAGATTTACACTTAATTACAACAACAATTACTGAGACAGGGAAAATTAGTCTTGCCCAGGGATAATCCCCCTAAATGGTTCTCCAATACCAAGTGATTAGCTCTAAAACATACAAACAAGGAACACATCAGGATATATATATATATATATATATATATATATATATATATATATATATATATATATATATACACACACACACACATTATATTTACTGAATAATAATGAATACTATATATCTGTATGCATATAAAACAATGATAAATAAAAAGAGGCCAGGAAATTAAGAGGGATTGGGGTGGGAACATTGGATGAATTATAGTGAGGAGAGGAGAGGGGCAATAATATAATTATATTTAAATTCAAAATAAAATAATTTAGGGATAGCAAGATGGCTCAGCAAGTGGAGGCACTTGCTATAAAGCCTGAAGAACTGAGATTAAAGTTTATTTAATGTGGGCCCCACATGGTAGGAGGGAGGTGACACCCACAGGTTATTCTCTGACCTCCATAGGTGCCCTGTAGCACATGTGCCATGCTTGCTACACATAAACAAATAAATATTAAAAATACATAAAACAACTTAAGAAAAAGTAAGGAATATCAAACCTGACTGATATCCCCTGTATCTCTTTAGATATGAGTACCTTATTGAAGTATTACAAAGAAATTATAATCACTATAGTAACTGATTAACTTTGAAAAGTCAATTTTCTTGTTTTTAGTCAAGGCTAATAATGGATCGACATCAATCTCAAAAGCATAGTAAATAATAACTCATATTATATAAATTGGGAGCTAGGAAACTCTTCCAATCCAAATATATGCATATATTAATGAGTTTCTGTTGTAAGACATTTTAAAGAAAAAATATGCAATAAAATGAAAATCCCATTGACAGGTAGCACACTAAGATTTTATGGGTTATTATGTCAACTATTACTTATTGAAGCATTGATTAGTTCAGTCCCTCAAGAAATTATTGATAGATGAGAATGATTTTCAATAGAGAAAAATGTATAGTAGGACAGTTAAGCCCAGGGAAGATGTACAAGCTCCAGTCTACAAAATTTTTGCCTGCTTTTATTTTTGAGGTTATAATGTAATCACATTTTTTCCCCCTTTTTCCCCATCCAAACCCTTTTTCAAATTCATGGCCTCTTTTTTCACTATTATTGCATGAATATATGTATATATTCCTAAATATATACCGCTCAGTCTGTATAATGTCACTTGTATGTATGTTTTCAGGGCTGACTATTTGGTATTGGATAACCAATTGGTGTGCTCTACCCTGGGGAAGACTATTTCTTCCACTCTCAGCGTTCCAACTGCTACTGCTTTTTGTATGTCATACGTTAATGTTATATCCTGCTACTCTGTACAAAGGGCTTTTCTGGTCTAAGAATTGTCTAATGTAGTCCTTAGAGTCGTTTAGGTATAGGAACATATCTGCAAAACACTGCTATTTCAACATCTGCTTTTCTTACTTGTATTTCTTCATCTTGTCTTACTATTTTACCACATTAGCTATTGCCTATGATTCTGATTTGCATCTATTCATTTGATCTATGTGGTTTAAAGCCTATATAACAACATACCACAGAGCACTTCTCAACTCTGCATTCAGTGACACTGTGCTAGCAACTTAAAATTACCCAGAGTGAAAACATTTACAAGTGGCAAATTCTACAAATGAAGGCCTTCCCTGTCCCTGAGAGCTGGTTGTTAAATATTTACCAGTGCACTTTATCTCCTTTCTTCCTCTGTGTATTCTACCTTAAGTGGAACACCAAGAATTCTCTAGAAACTTCTATGCCTCCAACAGGGATTCATTTGTACAGCTTTGTAATCAGCTATTACTCTTCATGCCTGCTCTACACACTCACCCCTATTTTTGTCTTTATATTTGTCTTATTGGTAATATATAATGGATTTATCTCTCCCCTTTGTGCCTTTAAGGTCAATCCCTTTTAAATATGAAGGAAAGAAATATCATTTCCACTATAATGGAGAAGAGAATGTATTGGCAATATGCCAATAAATTCTCACAAATAGTGTTTTTATCAAGCATTCGTAATACTATGGGTCCCGGCAGACAATAAAATACGTATCTTCAAGAACCTCACCATCTAGAAGGCAGACAGATGAGTAAGCACAGAGTAAATAGATATAATATGTGCTGACGCAGAGATAAGTATGGTATTGTGGAAAGCCAGAGGAGATAAGAAAACTAAACTTTTTTGGAAAGTGTGGAAATGATTAACTTTTCCACAGAAGTAAGATTTTGGAATAAGTACTGAAGCAGACATTCTTAAAGCCAAGGAAGCATGGATGGACAATGTGGTGCTGAAAACAGAGACTTGGTATTCAGGTTAGGGGGGATGGTACGCACGTTGTAGTTCCAAGTCTAAGACTTTGTAGTGTTGTGCAAATAAAGGAATTTAATGACAGCATTAATAGTGGATCTACATGGAGTAAAACATAAGCTAGAGAATCTCTAAGGACTAGGTAGAAAAAAAACAGAATTAAAGTTTTTCAAAGTACTGCCATGTGGCCAAAATAGTTCTGAATGTTTTTGTTCTAATGCCCGAGGTTCAAATTCCCAAGAGATGATATGTTTGGCATAGCCTGTACTACATGTACAACTATACCCTGCTTAGAATTAAACAAAACACCTTCATTGATATAGCACCAAGACTGTATCCAATAGGAGATAGACACTTCTCTGGAAAGAAAAATCATTTTAGGAATCAGAATATTTAGGAATGGATATTAGTTGAACAAAAGCAACCTACATCTAGAATGGTGTTTCCTAATTTCTAAGTTCTAGTTTCTGCTAACAAGACTTCCCTTCATTCTTGTGGCTTCTGCCTGGCAGCTTCCACAATGAGCCTACCACCTCAACCTATAGTAAGTCTTTCTCTTTCCTGCCTTTCTTTTACCCTAGAGGTAGTAGGAGGGTTTCTAATCTTGCTAATTTCATAGAAGCCTCACTTAGTCTTTCAGCTCTCAATTGTTCTCCCTAACTCTGTGGTGCCTGCTTACCCTTCCTAGGGTAACAACTAGAAAATGTCAACACAGAACTACACTGACCATGGGACAATTCCATCCACACACCTGGACTTTAATCTTTGAACCATTAGTGCTGAGCAAGATTGGAAGTGGCTGAAAAACAATCATAGCAGTGAATCAAGGGCAAAAGAAGTAGCTCTACACTATAACCAAGCAGTCATTAAGTTGTTTTGTTGCAAAACTCCATGGGGGGTAGTTTTAAAATGAGTTTTCCATGGGCTTAGTTAATTATTACAGATGTTTTCTTGTGACCTTGTCGCTTTTTTGAACTAAATGCTTTGCTGTTGTTGTTTTAGAGTAGAATCATGTTATGTTTCGGCTCACAGCATGTGGCGGGGGGTATGGTATGTGGACTCTCAAGAACCACGTGAGTGCAGGGTGAATGCACATGCCTTTAAGTCTGGTGACTCCAGTTTAGACTTTTCATTTTTTTAATGTCTATGTAGGTGAAGCCTGTGCCTGAACACTGAGGTTAGAGGTATTTGCTGACTCATAGCCCTTGTCCCTTACCTTCTCAAGTCCATTTATGGTGACGATTAGTCATTTTGGCCAAGAGAATTTTGGGACAGCCAGAGCATAGATAACTTGGTTAGTATTAAGCTAGAAATAGATACCAAAATCCATCATGGAAATATTACAACTAGATTAAGAATACTGTATCTGCCATACAATTGGAACTTAGTGGGAAATAACCTAGTTTGTCCTCCCCTTGTCCATCCATAGACATAACAATTCTCTAAAAGCTTCTCCTACTTAGAAACTCAGGAGCTTCTACTGCTCCTAAACATTTTTTTTCAGCACAAGAATTTCATCAGTTTTTGAGCATTTGGCCTATGGTCTTTTTCATGGTTATTAAGACAAGTAATCTGCCTCTATATAATGGGATTAAGACAAGATTTGTCTCTAGCCATAACTGATCTGTTTTACTCAGACTATGATTAACTTATTAACTTTTTTTTAAAATCACTATAAGTACTCTGGAGCCAATTGAATGACCATGACTATCTTTTCCATCTGGGCACAACTGAGACACAAATGGAGGTCAACTAAGGACCTATTCTGGATTTCTCAAAGAATCAAGATATAAAGATGTCATATAATGTCTCAAAAGCTCCAGCTATACAGCAGAAAAATGATTCACATCTTGTAAGCTATATATCTATATATATCTATATTTATATCTGTATCTATCTCTCCATATATATATATATATATATATATATATATATATATATATATATATATATACACACACACACACACATATATACATATGCAAACTAGTAGTTTTCCATTACAACTTACCTCAGAATCACCCAGTGTGTGCCTTTAGGAGATGTGTCCTCCCACAGAAATACTGAAAAGTAAGTAAAAACTATTAGAACCAACCTTGTTAGAACTTGAGGAAACGGGCATTTCATCAACCGAGTAAATGCTTAATTAAGAAAAATACAACTTGCTGGGCGGTGGTGACACAGAGGCAGGCGGATCTTTGTGAGTTCAAACCCAGCCTGGTCTACAGAGTGAGTTCCAGGACAGCCAGAGTTACAACAGAGAAACCCTGTCTCGAAAAACCAAAAAAGAAAGAAAAGAAAGAGAGAAAGAGAGAAAGTAAGAGAGAGAGAGAGACAAACACACTATAGGAAAGCTTTGTGGCATTTTCGTTTTTATAACAACAGTTTTTGTCTCCCTTTCTAGCATGGGATCATGGTCCCTAGTTCCAAAGGGAGAAAAGGAGTCTTTCTTTGTAAACTATTGATGATACAGACATACAGATATTGCTGTTTTAACCTGTTTAGAAACTAACTACCTAAACTATGGTACACATCTCTTTTGCTATTAGAACTCCAGCTAGAAAAACATACGCTGCTTTTGCAAATACTGTCAGCCAACTTGACAACCCACAGATTCCTAGGGAAAAAGACTATTTTCAAACTTTATAGCAGATTGCAAAAGACTGGGAACAAAAACAGGAAAGGAGTTTTTTGGAAAATTAGGACACTCTAAAGTACCATGGACATAGGGGAATTTAGAAGATTACAGGCATACCTGAGGCAAAGCACATGGTCTTAAAATAGATAAGATAGTCCCATGCTTTTACCTCCAGCTCATCCTTAGGCCACTCTGAAATGACTTCATTGTTTTAAGATGGATATTCAAAAGAATCTCTGTCAAAAGGCTACCCAAATAGAAGCTAAGAAATAGACTCTTTGGTGAATATATGCAGCATACTGAAATATGTAGGATGTAGTAAAGGTAGTACTCAGAGGAAAATCCATAGTTATGGATGAAATCAATAACCCAATCATAAATTAGAAGAAATAGAACATGAAGAGCAAAGCAAAACAGAAGCTAGTAGAAAGAAGAATAGAAAATACAGAGGAGAGGTTATAAAAAAAAAGAAAAGAGGGAATCAATGGATCCAAAAGTTAGTTCTTTGTAAAAAATCACTGAAAGCAATAAGTTTTTAGCTATTCTGTCAAAGGGAGAAAGAGAAAAGACACAAATAACTGAAATAAAAAGTAAAGCCAAGAAATCACGGCCTGTTCTTATAAATGATTATTAAAGAATATTATGAGTTGGGTGTAGTGGGATGTGCCTATAATTCTAGCACTCTGAAAGCTAAGGAAGGAGGATAGTGAGTTCTAGAACAGCATGAGCTATAAAGCAAGACCCAGCCTCAATAAATAAATAAACAAGCATATACAAAATCATAATAAAATAAAACGCACTATGGAAACTTTAACAAAATGTTAGATAACTTAGAAAAATATAAATATAAATTAGTCGAAACAAACACCCTACACTAATTTAGAAAGAAGTAGAAAAATCTCAATAAATCTACTGAACCAGAAAATATTGAATCAGGAATAATTTAATAACAAATACCTCACAGTAAATAACACTATAAGACCCACGGCTTCAAAAATAAATTCTGTCAAATAGACATTTGAATGTCAATCCATCTCAAACTATCTCAATTAATAAAAGGAGAGATCATTTTACAAATTTCTTCTCTGAAGCCAGCACTATCCTGATACCATATCTGGACAAGAAAGACAAAATAACAAACTAATTTCCCTTATGCATATTGAAGTAAAAAAATCTTAATAAAATATTAGCAAAGAATTATATGCTACAATCAAGGTTTAACACAAGAAAATAAGAGTGATTCAACATAAAGAAAATCAATAAATGTAATATATCATATTAGTAGATGAGATAGAAAAACCCACATGATCATCACCATTCACTTGAAGAAGGCATTTGGCAAAATTCAGTTCCTTTTTCAAAGCAGACAGAAGGCTAGCAATAGAAGGGATGTCCTCAACATGATATGTTCAGGGTATTTAGCGAAAAACTCAGCTAATCCATAATTAATGGTAAAAAGATTAAAATCTTTTCCATTAAGATCAGGAACAAAGCCCAGTGTGGTGGCACATGCCTTTAATCCCAGCACTCGGGAGGCAGAGGCAGGCAGATCTCTGTGAGTTTGAGGCCAGCCTGGTCTACAGAGTGAGTTCCAGGACAGCCACAGTTACAACAGAGAAACCCTGTCTCAAAAAACGACAACAACAACAACAAAGGCAGGGATGCCCTTTATCACCACTACTATTCAACACTGGACTGAAAATTATATATCTGAATAAATGAGACAAGAAAAAAAACACTCAAAGTTAAAAAAAAGAAGCAAAACTCTTTCTAGTTATAATTATATAGTAGAAGAGAGCTAGTAGAGACAATAAAATAATTCATCAACATTTTAAGGTTTTCAAGAAGGATGCAAACGTGTGTTTCTATATACCTGTAATGAGTGATCTAAAAGGAAATCAGGAAAACTGTTCTATTTGCAGCAGCATGTGAAAAAGAAAAACCCTAGGAACATATTTAAGCAAGTAGATGAAAGACTTGCACACTGAAAACTACAAAATATTCCTGAAAGAAAATGATTACTTAAGTAGACATCTTGTACTCGTGGATAGAAAGACTCACTATTGTTTCATTAGAATGATCCTACAAAAATCACAATGAAGATGCCTTTTCATACCTACTAGAATGGTTATAAATAGAAGAACAAAGCATAATACATATTGAAGTGATGGGGAGAGATTAAAAACCTTCATTCATTCCTGATAGAAATGCAAAGTTGCTCAGTATTTGTAGAAAATAGACTGATGATTCCTCAAAAACTTAAATGTAGAATTGCCATTTATGACTTAGTAATTCTATTCTTCAGCACATATCCAAAAGAAATGAAGACACATTTCATACAGGTAATCTACACTAATGTTCACTGTAGCATTATTTATCATAGTGAAGGGTAGGAGAAATAGTATTGTCCATCAACACTTGGATTAACAAAATGTGTAATGCATATACAATAGAAGAGCATCTAGCCATGATAAAGGGATATATTTTAGTACATGCTATAATATACACACATGTGGAAAATGCATGTAAAATAAACCAGACACAAATGACAAATATTTTCATACTTGAATGAGGCAAACTCACAAGGTCAGAAATTTCATCAGTGTCTGCAGAAGAAGGTTATGGGGAATTATTGCTTCATGCTTACATAGTTTCTGTTTCGTTGATAAGGAATGTTTTGGAGACACAGTAGTAATCATTGCACAACATCATGACTGTAACAGTGTCACTGAATTGTATACCTAAAATGGCAAAAATTATGCTATATATATTTGTCACAAGAAAAACAAGGAAGAAGTTGGTCATTGAACTGGATGGTGAAAATATGACAATAAAAGTAACTTCCCAGTCTCAAAAGCAAGACCCCCAAGTTAAAAATGTAAACTTGTCTTCTGTGTAACAGTTCAATGGCTACATTAGGAGGAAGAGATTACAAAGGGCCATGAGACAATTCTGGGAGTAGATATAAGCAGTATAGTGATTATAGTCGTGCACCCATATATGTGAGTAATTAAGAGTACATTTTAATATGTACAGCTTATTTTATGCCACTTATATATCAACTAGGTCTTTTAAATTGTAAACTCATTAAAAACCAGTTTTATTAAAGAGTGTGTCAACAAGATAGATGATAGATCTACTCTCTGCTGAGTCAGGCATAGATACACGCCTACAATCTTAGCACTCAAAGATGGAAGCAGTTTATAAGTTTGAGTCCAAACTGGGCTACCTTTGAGACCATCTAGAATCTGTCATTGAGCTTATAAACTAGTATGTGAGAAACTTTAAATCAAATCATAGCATAATTACAACATGGGATGTGTTTTAGCAAGAAAATTTTAAGACCTTTGAAAATATTGTTATATAAATATCAAGCATTTTCTAATAGGGGAATGATTAACCCTTTCCTAAACAAATGATCTTTGAGTGATGAGTAAATTCACTTGAATTATATATTGATTAGTATGTATGTACAGATAGGAAGGAGGCAAATTCAGTACAACGAACAGTTTATGGTAGGTCCCATGATATTAAAAAATAGCTTAGCACGTTTGAAGTGTGGCTAAGGTGCAATCATTGGCAGAGCAGTAATAGAAATGTCTGAGAAGATGGGTAGAGTCATATCATGTAGCATTTTACAAATCAGATTATAATTTCAGTCTTACCTTAAGACAAGTACAAAGCTATTTAAACTGAAGGATAATGTGGTAAGATGTGAACTATGAAAGAATATAGTGGATGCTATAAGATGAATGCACTGGAAGGAAAGAACAGAATCAGAGACATCAATCAGTAAGCTCTTGCACTTTATAACCCTGATAAGAGACTATCAACAGAAAAGGCAAAAGAGCTGGCAAGAATTGGACAAATTTGATGTCCTTTGAGGAATAAAATGGATGCCTTTAAATAAAAGTTAGGTTGGGCAGTAATTCTTATGAAACTAGAGCCTTCGGACCAAATTGTCCAAATGCCTATGTTGGTGGTATTGGAATATAGCCACTCCACTTGTTTATGTATTTTCTATGACCGTGTGGTGTGTGTGTGTGTGTGTGTGTGTGTGTGTGTGTGTGTGTGTGTGTGTGTGTTTTGTGTGTTTGAAATTGACATAGTGGCCCAGAAAGCCAAAGGTATTTATTGTCTCTTCACAGAGAAGTTTGTTGAGCTCTGATCTAGAGTTGTGTGTTAGATACCTGGCTTGAGAGTCTGAATGGTTAGATGACCAGTGAAATTAGATGGAAAAGAAGGCAGAGATGCTAAGAGGAGGAACAGCATCCTTGGGGAAGGAGGGTAGTAATATGAAGGGAACATAAGAATGGTCTTTCTATGAAGGACTGAAAGATAAGACAGCATCCACTTGAAGGTGCCAGACTCGGAGTAAGAGGCTGGTAGAAAAGGAAAGAGAGATTTCCTTTGTGTTTACACCATTTTTTGAGTAGCTTACTCAGACATCAACATTGTGATGAAAAAGGGCTAGGACTCCACTGGATAATTAATCAGAATCCAAACTATAATGTTTATTGAGTTCTTGGCATCTGCGAAGACTTGTTTAAAGCACTTGATGTGCATGGTCCTTCTTTACAGTAATGCTGTGAGGCAGATACTCCCTTTTCAATCTTTGTGTAGTTGAGAAACTGAGGCACAAAAAGGTTAACCAACTTATTAGGAGTAAATAGAGGGTAGTAGTTTAGAACATTAACACAGGCAGATAATCAGCTTGTAATCATTAATCTAAGTCTGATTAAATCAATGAGAGACTAAGTTTGAGTGATAGGATGCAATCCAAAGAAAGAGAGCCAAATTATCTTTGATGTTCGACGTAGGAACCACACACAGTTTTGCCTTGTTAAATATCCTGGGGTATGTCATTGCCATTATTCCTGGCATAGTGTTTAATAGAGTTTGTGATTAGGATTAACATCAATATTAGTTCTAAGGGCTAAACACACACACACACACACACACACACACACACACACACACACATTACCCTTCTATATATATACATGTGTATATATATTGCCCTTTTGAAAAGAAACTTTTTTATAATATCAGGTCACCAGAAACCAACAATCCCCCTTGGTATATCAGTTGCTTAATCCAAGGAATCCTTTGTCTTCCTCAGTAGACAAGCTGCTGACTCTGGAGCAGCCTCCCCAACTATCTGCCCTTAAGCCTAGATCGAGATAAGCCCAGCACAATAGCTATCTCCTCTTCCCCATTTGCAGCACTGTTGATAGGCTAGCCAGCTCAATAGTAAGAACAAAGAAAAAGAAACCCCAAAACCACATAAAAAGAAGAAAGCAAAAACAAAAAGCAACAACAAAAATAAGCCTTCTAAAGGAGACTTGAAACCCCAGCCAGGCATAGCAGTGCATACCTTAGTCCCAGTTACACAGCTCTCTGGGGCCTGCTTAGTCTACAGAGTGAGATCCAGGACAGCCAGGCTGATGTGGTGAGACCCTGTTTCAAAAAAAACAAAATCTCTTCCTGGTCTGGGTCCCAGGAGGAAAGACTGAGCCCTGTGCCATCTGGTTTTAGAGTCATTTACCTAGTCACCTTTATGTTCTTTCCAGTTAGATTTTTTTCTGGTGGATTTCCTGAACTCTGCGTTTTGCCTCAGGCTCAGTCGACCTGGATTCCTGAAGCCTCCTTCCTGTCTGCTCATTCCTGATCTGCCTCTACTAATGCTGATTCCAATCACCAGGATTAGCTTCTCCCTGCATTTGCTTATGTTGGAGGTTTGACCCTTTCTACAGTCTTTTCACCAACTCTTCCTCTTAGGTTATTTCCTCTTCATATTGACCATGATCAAGGGCCAGGCTAAAGAAAGTCATTTTTACTTAAGAGGAATAAAAATCTATGGTGAGTAGGTGGGATCATTGTCATCCCTAGACCTACCTGTCTGCCTTCCTGGAAGCCTTGAAGACTCTAGACTGTCTATTATTAAGCACAGAGGTTAATTCAACCAGTATGAATTACATTTGTAAATCTAAGATTCAGAATTGTAGGTTCAGATCACAACTTAGTAGAGTATAGCAGCAGCAGAACTAAAAAAAAAAAATGGTCGAGGACTTTACAGCGAGGACTTTACAGTGGCTACCAAAAAGCAATGAGAATGCAGTGTGTATGACCGTAGGGTAGCCATAGTGAGAAAAATGACCAGCATGTCCCGTGTCCAGCCAGTATGTGGGTATCACTATAATGGCTGTTACATTTTGTAATATATTATACTGACTGGTAAATAGTAGCATCCAAGTGTCCAGTGTCCTCTAAGTGACTGCTTTATTTTTGAAATGATTCCCTGGACCCTAGACCTCTCCAGAATTCAGAAAGTAGTAAATTAGTTCCAGGCCCAATTCAGAGGGAATGGCTTCATTGCTCAGCTTCAGTGTCTATTTCTTAAATGGGATATTATATATGTTGGGTAACACTTAACTTATCACTCTGTGTCCTGCTCTATTTCATCCCAGTGAGAATATACTAGATAAACATGACAGCAGTAATCAGGAAAATCAATTTTAAAAAGCAGCAATAAAATGAAACTTCCTGCTAAGTATTTCATAGGCATTAATTTATTTGAGTGTCATTATAATTCTATGAAGTAGAAATATTGCTTCTGTTTATAATAGAGAAACTGAATTTCAGAGACTTAAAGACTCTCAGTTTTACAGAGAGTATGGATCAAGTCCATGCTACTCAACTCCATTTATATGTTTACTGATTAGAAAAATCAATATAGATTTGACACTGATAATTGGTTGCCTAGGGACAGAGCACTGGGGATAAATATGAGGATGTATAAGATTTCTTTTTGAAATTATGAAAGATTTCCCAAATTGATTGTGGATGTGGTTGTTTCTCTGTGAATAAATGTAAAGAACTGACTTAGTAATATAGGCAATATATATGTATTACTGATGTCATTGACATTCTTTTATAGGTGCAATGATACAAAATTTTAGAGAGCTAGTCAAATCATCTTTTTGCAATGCTATTCTATTAGCTACATGCCTAATTATAGCTGGCAGAAAGAATTCAAGAATTCTCTATAGCAGTATTGAGGATTGTTGCTAGCTAATTGGTTAAGAATGATGAGGCAACCCAGTAGGGGAAAGGGATCCCAAGAGCAGGCAAAAGAGTCGGAGCCTACCCATTCCCACTGTTAGGAGTCCTACAGAAACATCAAGCTGACAGCTCTGACATATATGCAGAGGACTGATACAGATCCATGCAGGCTCTGTGCTTGCTGCTTCAGTCTCTGTGAGTCCATGTGTGCTTTGCTTAGTTGATTCAGTGGGCTGTGTTCTCTTAGTGCCCTACCCTTATCTTATTGTATCTTGTTTTGTCCTGTTTAGTTGATATCTCTTGGAGGCCTGCTCTTTTCTGAAGGGAAACAGATGGTGGATCTAGGGGAAAGAGAAGTTGGTGGGGAGCAGGGAGGAGTAGAAGGAGGAGAAACTGTGGTCAGGATGTATTGTATGAAAGTAGAATCTATTTTCAATAAAAAATATGGAAAAAATAATGCTTTTTAGGCCAGTACTAATGTGCACTGTGATGGAAAATCTGGAGTAAAAGCATTAATATATTTTTCAGCTTTAGAGATGGTTTAGTGGTTAACAGAACCTGCAGCTCTTCCAGAGGACCTGAGATCTGTTCCCAGCACTCATATCAGGTGGTTTACAGCCATCTATAACTCCAGCCCCAGGGGATCTGACTTCCCTTCTGGTTTCCATAGATATTCAGACACATGTGACAGATGTTCATACAGATACACACATTAACAAGGATAAAAACAAAGAAATATTAATATACTTCTGTGTGGATTTGTAAATAGCCACTCTATTCAGCCCTTCAACTACTCCCTTGACCTGGCTACTCCAGTCTTTCTCTCCCCAGATCCCCTCAACTTATTCTCATGATCTAGAAACTACAGAGTAATGACTGATGCACAAGGTCTCAGTAGGTGATTAAATACTTTCTTTTCTTTCCTTCTTTTTCTTTTTTTTTTTGGCTTTTTGAGACAGGGTTTCTCTGTTATAACCCTGGCTGTCCTAGAACTCACTCTGTAGGCCAGGCTGGCCTCTGACTCACAGAGACCCACTTGCCTCTGCCTCCTGAGTGCTGGGATTAAAGGTGTGTGCCACTACTGCCTGACTGATTAAATATTTTCAATTTCCTCACTTATTATATATCAGGTCATTGTTTTTAGAAAAAGGAACATATAGTTTAAAGGTAAGGACTTCACTGGTAAGAAGTCTAATCTAGTGTGGAAATTTTCTGCTGTATCATACATAGAAAAATGTAGAAATACAGATGTGGTGCTTTGAATGAGAATGGTTCCCCATAGTGCCTAGTCACCATTTAGTTGGTGGACTATTTGGGAAGGATCAGGGGGTGTGGCCTTGTTGGAGTAGGTGTGTCACTGGGAGTGGGCTTTGAGGATTCAAAAGCCCAGGACAGACCCAGGCTCTGGCTCTCTGCAGGCTGCCTGTGGATCCAGATGTGAAGCTCTCAGCTATTGTTCCAGCACTACACCTGCCTGTGGGCTGCCCTGCTCCCTGCAATGATGATCATGGACTGACCCTCTGAAACTTAAGCAAGCCTCCAATGAAATGCTTTATTTTATGAGAATTATCTTGATCATGGTGTCTCTTTACAACAATAGAACAGTAACTAAGATAATAAAACGAATTAGGTCAGTAAAAAATTCAGTCAACAGTTGGCCTCTAGTTCCTAACATTATGACTTGCAGTAAGATACTTGAGTTCTTGGTAACAAAGTAGATTTAGCCTTATACAGTTTAAATAATAAGTTCTAAGAGTTTCTGAAAAAGGACAGGAAAGGATTTTTTAAATCTTTAATTTGAGGTTTTAAAATTATTGTTATGGTTCATTTGATAATTTTAAGTAGATAGCATCTATTAGTTGAAATAGCAATCACATGTAATGATAACACATAACATTTATAAGCACCCACCTAAACATTTTACACACATAGTCTAATTTACTACAACTGAGGTACACACTTTTGTTAGCACTCTTTGAGAGTAAAATACTTGAAACACGGGTTATTTTCAACTTGTATACATCATCCAGCTAGTAATAGTAAGAGCCCAAGCTGGGTTGTGACCTGACACACTGTCCTCAGAGCCCACATGTCTAATCACTATGGTAACTAATTTAGTTAACCAGGACCTATTACTTTTCAAAGGAGGGTGTTTTATATGTACTTGCTATATATTAGAACACATTCATATATATATTCTCACTTGATCTTTCAACATCCTCCTTAAGGCAGGTATCATCTCTCATATTTAATTTTTTTATATCTTATACTTTTCATTTTTGAGATTATAATTACTTTCTTCTTTCCTCCATTTCTTTCTTCCATTTCCTCCCTCCAAACCCTCCCATATACCACCCTCTGCTTTGTTTCAAATTCATGGCCTCTTTCTGACTGTTATTGCATGCATATGTTATTATTAATTAGCACATACAGTGGGTTTCAATATGATACTTTCAAACAAAATTTGATTCTGTTAATCCTCTTCCTTCCTGTCTTTTCCCACTTTCCCCTGGTCTCTTTGTGACCTCCATCCCCAATAGCTTCCTTTTAACTTTCACATGTCACGTGTGTCCTATCGGCCTTCCCTTGTTCCTCAACAACTCTTTTCCCTCTCTTGTGGTCCCTTACATAGCTTAATAACCTATACCTACATCCATACCCATACACATCCACAAACATACCTTGAAAGCTAGGATAGGCATATGAAAACGTGTGGTATTTGTCTTTCTGAGTGTGCCTCACCTTAATTAGTATAATAATTTTTAGACTGAACAATCTTCTTGCAAATTTCATAACTTTTCCTTGCTACTGAATAAAATTCACTTTTATGAATTTACCACAAGAAACTGAAGCTCAAATATAAGCTATGTATCCAAGTTTGATGGATGTTATATGACTCTATGTATGGTTCACTAAGATGGACACAGCATCACATGTGTGGCATTGCATCGTAGAATACCTAACCTACATCTAACCTCAAAGATACACCAAACATACACAATGAAGAATGGAATATATATTTAAAAGCCAGGGGATGGGTAGATCATAGTCTTCAAGGAATGCTAATATCATAAAAGACAGTAATGTTATGGATGTTCTAGGTCAAAGGAAAGTAAAGAAATATGACATCAAAACCAATACCTGACAGTAAATGGTTTCTTTACTGGCTATAATAAACAGAAAATGCTGTAGATAACAGTTGATAGCAGTGAGTGGAATATGAAAAGTTCCAGATCTAAGGTAGATTATAAAATATACTAATTTTTAATGGATTGGTAACTATACTGGGGTTGTATAAGAAAAATGTGATGTATTAAAGACTAAAAGGGTAAGGGACACATACATCATGCTCTCAAACTGCTCTCTAAAATCAATGAGTATGTATATATAGATAATAAATTAATAGATTTATAGTGAGAAAGTAATGGAGAAATGTTAAGAAATTGTTAAATATTGCTTAACTGCATATAAGTGATCTTTATATAATTAATATTCTTATAATGTTTCTGTACATTGAGATTATATCCATATAAAAGATTAAAAATGGAGCTCATGATACATTCTTTCCTGCTTACAAGCCCATCCCCTGCTCTGTTTTGTGGTAGATGCCAGGGTTTCAGAATAGTGAATGATGTCACTTGTGGATTTATATGTATTGTTAGATATTCATGAGTGTTCTTCTAGAACTGATCAAGGAGCATTTACTACATGCCAAGCACTGTGCTATATACATGCTGAGATACAAAGCGACAATACAAAGCTCCATGACCTCAAGACTATCAGGAGCTGTGCACCAAATTCTATAATTGTAAATGCGCACAGATTCCAGGAGAATTCAGAGAAGAGATACCTTATTTAGCTATAGGTGAGGATTAGAAGTAGCAAAGGAATGTGGAGAGGACAGGGAACATTTTCCAGAGAAGACCTTTAAGTTACACCTTATGAGGTTTAATCTAGTAAGCATTGGGAAGGGGCAAGTAATATTCTTGACAAATAGAAAAGAATGGAAAGATAAGAGTATTGTTAAAAATACATTTTCACCAATTGGGGTGTGTGTGTGTGTGTGTGTGTGTGTGTGAAACAACATTTAATAACAATGAAAAAGAGGCCATGAATTTGAAAGTGAGAAAGGAGGGGAACATGGGAGGGTTTGAAAGGAGGAAAGGGAAGGGGCAATGGTGCAATTATATTATCTCATAAAATATTATCTCGTAAAAACAGAAATGAGTTTTAAAAAGAATACCTTCCAAACAAGACTTGAGCCTCAAATTATTAACTTACTAACTCTCTCAGTTTCTTCCCCTGTCACATGGGGACGATGACAACTCCCACATAGGACAATTGTTGATTGTTTAATTACAAAAGATGATATATTTAAGCCACAATTTAGCATGAAATGGGTGCTCACTAAATATTATCTTGATTTACATCCTTTTTAGGAGACTAAAGGTTTTAATTAGGATTATGCAGGGTCCATGGCTGAGAATATAGAGAGAAGGGAAGGTGTGATACCAAGCTGATTTGTACTTTATCCTGACGGCAATGCACAGTTTTCATGGCCTGCTCTTATTTGTGCTTTAAAAAGGCCCCTCTGGCCTGGAGATGAAGCAGGATAAGAACTGGGGCCAGGAAGCCAGTTGAAGAGGTTGTTTATCTGACGAGTTCAGACAAGACACACAGGATAGTAGGACAGAGTAGTAACTAAGGAAGAACATTCAAAACAAGTCATGGAAGCAAAAGTTAAGATTAAATTCCAGGTGTCTGACTTGAACGTCACATGGATAAGGGCTAAATCTCAGAGATAGGAATGGATTTTATAGGTGGGGTATAGAGACAATGAGTTGAAATGTAATCTCTAAGAGCCTGTGGAATATCCCAATAGAGATGTGTAATAACAAGCAGGATAAACAGTCTCAGATTTGCTGTTACCTAGATTCACAAAGCAAATTTTACTATTTTCTACCTTTGTGGCCTTCAAACATCATTATAAAATGATGCTGGTGATCAAAATGTTCTGTATGCATGAAAAAGAAACACTCAATGAAGTACAACATATGGTACAGATTCCAAATAGTTTCCTTTTGAGAAGAATTGATGTTAAAGGGCATTCTAGAGGCATTTTCAAAGAAAACTCCACCTTCTAGAGGTATAAAAAGGCCAAGAATCCATACAGTCAGCTCTTTCTGTCCTAATGTTCTTTTCCTACCCTCTTAACTCATCTAAACTAAGTATAATTGGATCAAAAGCTCTAAAAAGGACATGTAAGAGATCTGGAAGAAGTCAGAACTAAAATGAGGGACTACAGAAGCCAATCACTGAGGTAGAATTCAACAGTCCTGAGAGTGGCGTGGAGGGGGGGGCGTTCATGTCCCCTTTCTTGAGATTTCACTAAACTTCTAGATACAGTGGTTAGATGCTAGACTATGTCCATAGTCAAGTTTGAAAGTCATTTTTCAAAGCACTTGGTTCTCATCTACTTTTCTGAAGGTAGGTGTGGCATCAACTAAAAGAGGTCACACGGCAGGCACTCAACCTCTCAGCACCACAAACTAATTTTTCTCTGTAAACACTTAGAAGCTTGCCTGCAAAAAATTATACTATTTCTCCAATGGCCTTGCCCCAGAACTGCTATAGAATTACTCAAACTCTCCAGATTTCTTTCAGGACAACAGAGACGTAATTACTATTACTGCTGAAAAACTGACTCTATCAGTAGGATGTGAGATATTTGGGAAGGAACTACATAGTCTTTCTAATTTGTTTAGCTTGGGAGATATTTAGCTAAGCCTTGGCTCTGGCCTGTGTTCTCTACTTTCAGATCAAAACCATATAACAAGCAACTGATGAATTCTTTTACTACCATGGAGTCACCTATTGCAATGCCTTCCCTTCCAGAAAGACTGTATCCCCTCCAACCATGAGCCAAAATAATTCCTTTCTCCCTTGTTTCTGTCAAGTCTTTGGTCAGAGCAATGATAAAGGTAATAGGAATATAAATTCTGTGCTGTTGTATTTTAGAAGTATATAAGTTATTTAATTTTATAGGGGCTTACAATTAAGAGATTGCCTTGTGTCCTAAAAAAAAAAGACTTAAAAATTGGTCTTTTGAATAATGTTTTAACCTATTAAGACTCAAGGACTGAATGCATTTTTCATTATGAGATAGCCCTGAGCCTAAAGGGGTCAGAGGTAAAATACTATGGTTTGGGGCACATATGTTCAACTATTTGGTCTCCAGCTGGTAGTGCTTGATTTGAGAGGTTGTGGACCATTTTGGAGGTTGAGCATAGCTGGAGAAAGTAGACCTTGATGGGGGATTGATGTTTGTATCCTTACTTCACCTTCTATCCTCAGACTACTTCTTGATCTGTGAAGATGTGGGCAAGGGAGTGCCATAATCTCCAGCCTTGTGGAGATGCTGCTGTCCTCCTAGTTGTGATGGACTGGATATATATATATATATATATATACACATATATATGTATATATATATGTATATATATATATATATATCCTCAAATTGTGAGCAAAAGTAAATCCTTCATCCCTTAATTGTTTTTGTACATTGTATGGTCACAGCAACAGGAGAAGAAACTGATACAATACTAGTTACACCAAATAAATCACCTTTTGTGGAACTGATAAGGACTTCACATTCCTTGGTTATGAATTAGAAACTTAGATATTGCTAGTATTTACCTTGCAAGGCTGTTATATGTTATAGGGACTGAATGAGATTGTATACAAAAAGAACTCTTCAATTTTTACTGGGCTTAGGTAAAGCTCAGTTGGAGAATGCTTGCTTAGCATGCCCGAGGCCCTGAGTTCCATCCTCAGTACTGCAAAAATTATTCTTTACCAATATAACCATTATGTGCAAGGTTCTGATGTGTACACTGAGGATATAACAGTAAGCAAATACAAACACTGCTAGTCATAAGGACTTGACTTTGTAGTGTGGGAGTGTGACAAACAAAGAAGCAAAAAGGATACTATGACTGACAGCAGTCAGGGCTATGGCAACAAATTAGACAGAGCAGGAGGAGAGTGAATGCCAGTCAGATGCAGAGGTTTCTTTATAGACAAAAAAGAAAGTACAAAAAGGATCACAGTGGCTTATAGTTTTAGATTACAAGGAAGGGAAAATGAGAGGGAGAGACTGCAGACAGGAAACTACGAGAATAGGTCTGTGAGAGGAAAGGTGGGGATTTGGATGACAGGAAATAAGGAAGAAAAGATAGATTTACCTCTGATCTTTCAGTATATATCCTTGGGAGCTTCCGTATCAATGTCTACAGTCTATATGAGTTATCCTAGTTATATTTTCAGGTTTTTTTCAATGATTTGTGAAGAGTTTGGTGGGCTAAAAAGATGGCTCAGCAATTAAGAACACCTGCTGCTCCTGCAGAAGACCTGAGTTTGATTCTTGTCACTGACATGGTAACTCACAGCCATAACTCACAGCTGTAACTCCAGCTCCAGGGGAACTGACACTCTTTTGAGCTCTGCAGGCACAAGCACATCCATGCATGCACGTGCACATGCATGTATGCATGTGCGCATGCACACACACATTTAAAAATATTTAAAAATGTTACGTTCTTTTTCTACACGTATTTTCCCTGCCAAGTCACCATCCTTTGCCCCTCCTGACCATATGACTGTGACTCTCTTTTGCTTGTTTAGTGAAAAACCTCTGGCACATCTCTCAAGCACCAACCAGAAATCACTCATGTCAACATGAAATGTCCCCTGTATCATTCATTAATTACTATTATTATAATATTATTATTGTTGTTGTTGCTTGTTGTTGTTGTTTTTGGAGACAGGGTTTCTCTGTTGTGACTCTGGCTATCTTAGAACTCACTCTGTAGACCAGGCTGGCCTTGAACTCACAGAGCTCCACATGCTTCTGACTCCAGAGTACTGGGATTAAAGGCATGCACCAACACCACCCAGTGGTATTTTTTTACATGAAGTCTTACTATGCTAGTCCTGCTGGCCTCAAAATCCTGGGCTTGAGTCATGCTCCTACTTCCACCTCTATAGTATGTGGCTACCATGCCCAGAAATTTAATGATAAAACAACCCAATGCCACAATTCTTATGTTGACAACCATCTTTTTGCCCATGGTGTGATGTTTAACCTCTCATTTCTTCCTTATAAGTTTGGTGAGGTACATGATAATATTATCCCAATTATGCCGCCAGAAACTAACATGTATTGAGTATTTATGTGGTAACATGTTTTGTGCTTGAGTATGATTGTATTATTTAAGAAATAACATAGAAAGAAAACATTTTTCATCATCTGAGGGCTAGATTGTTGAAGACTAATGTGAGAAATATCATAGACTTATAAAGAAAACATTTTTTTCATATTCTGAGGGCTAGATTGTTGAAGATTAATGTGCTGGCAGATGCAGTGTTTGGTGAAAGCCTGCTTCTTGGTTCAGTGACAGCCATCTATTGCTGTGTCCTTACATGGCACAGAACAGAGGCATAGAAACTTCTCTCCTACCTTGTATTATAAAGGCACTAATCCTATTTGTGAGCACTATACACTCCATGCTGTAATAACCTATTAAATCCAGCTCTCTGAAATCTCTCCCACCAGGAATTAGGCTTAATATGAATTTAGGAGAGGGAGACATGCATATTTACTCTATATAACATACTGTGTTAAGCATGTTATATGAATTGATGTATTTTTCACAGCAATCACAATGTAAGTACCGCTGTTAGTCACATTATTCAAATGAATAAAGTAAAGCTTTGCTTAGACAAATTAACATATTTTAGGTCACAGAGTAGTCAGTGACAAATTAGATGTGGAAGTATGAGATTTTTGTTCCTGTGTCATAACATAACCTGAGAAGAAAGGGAAGGCCTGCGCACTGAGAATCAGCTGAGTATGCATAGCTAATGGAATGAGCGTGTCTGCCCACTGCGTATCTTTTAAACTAAGGATAAAATTATGTAAATTGCTTAGGTGGCTTATATGTAAGATGATGACCAAGAAAGAGTTAAGGTTCTAAAACATGAAATACCTTCTCCAACTGCTTCTGAATCCTCATCACCTACCCAAACACATATTAAAATTCCCAATTCTGTATAATTTGACCAACTGTCTAACACAGGATGTTTTAAAATATTTTTAGAGTCCTTTCTGGATTGTATTATTCAATGACTTGAATAACACAATATTTTAATATTGTATTTTTATAACATTTAGAACATTGTAACTCTTTTGCAATTTGCTTTATTCATTCAATATTATAAGGTAAACCCATTATCATGTGTATTCCATTTTTTCATTGGAGCATATGTCAAATTGCTTAATGTTTTAATATGTCCAGTTTCTCATTATTAAAAGTAATAATGCGTCTGTGCTTAGGGGGTCATTGTTTTCCTTTTACTAAAATCTGTCTTTGGAATAGAATTCCCAGAAAGGAACTTCAGTGTCAAAGGGCATTAAAAAATGATGGAAATTACTAAAATGTCTTCCCAAGGAATTGGCGCTTTTTTGAGTTGCAATTGTGTCAGTGAAAGCTCATCACAAGACTTTTAGTTTCCATTTTTTCTCTATGTTTTAGTTTAGTCTTGATCTTTAGTATTTCTATTAGGTATATACTCAAAATAGCCAGAAGAAATACCAGTAAGGAATGGATTATAAAGTTGCTTTCAGATATATTTATGTCCTGAGTCTCCTAGTAGGCTGGAATTCAGTCTTTTTCAGGTCCACTTTTCTATAGTGAGATGATAGGTTAAAATATGGTCAATTAAGTCAGAGCCACAGTAGGAATCTCAGGTGGTAAGTATTTGGGAGGACTCAGCACTGAAGGATCCAGTGAGTGGCATATGTTTCTAGGAAACAAGATAGAATCTTAGCTTGTGGTTGGACTAAGAAAGATCCTCAGCAGCAAAGTATTTTGTATTTACAAAGCCTTTGTAAATAATCTAATATCTACTTCTCTGTCTTAAGTTGCTTTTCTATTGCTATGAGGAGACACCATGACAAAGATAACATAAAAGAAAGCCATGTAATTTGGGGATTGCTTGCAGTTTCAGAGGGTCAGCCCATGTCCATCATGGTAGAGAGCATGGCAGTAGGCAGGCAGGCATGGTGCTAGAGCAGTGGCTGATCCCACAGGCCAAGCGAGATAGAGACAGAGAAACTGAGCCTGGTGTGGGCTTTTGAAACCTCAAAACCCATCTCTAGTGATACAACTCTTCGTACAAGACCATACGTAGTAATCCCTCCCAAAACAGTTCCACTAACTGGTGACCAAGCATTCACATATATGAGCCTAAGGGAGCCATTCTTATTCAAATCACTACATTCCCACACAAAAATTTAATTTGTATTCAAAATAATTAGAACCAAGAAATAAGACTGGCAACAAAGAAGTATTTTTTTTTTTTTATTATTGCTTGATGCTCCTAGAGAAAATGTAGAAACTGAATAACCTTATCTAGAAAACACTTTTCTTGGATCCAGTATTGGGATAAATATTTCCCCAAGTTTATCTTTTTTAATATGTGCATTAGCCCTATTCTGCACTGAGCCCTGGGTATAGCAATATATCATTAGACCCACTGTATTGGTATGTTCATTGAACAGAATAATAGTAGTAGTTTTTCTCTGATGTCTCATGACCTATGTAGTGTTATGTTCTTGGCCACTTGAGCAGGTATGGGCTCCATCTCATTGAATGGGCTTTAAATCCAGCCAAAAAGTGGTTTGTTACTTCACTAACATTTGTGCCACTATTGCATCAGATATCTTAGAGGCTAGTCACTATTGCACGTTGTGGGTTTCATAGCTGGGTGACATTGATGATTACATTTCTCCTCCGGTATCATTCCAGCACCATGAATGCTAGTCAGCAGTAGTGAGATTTCTCCCCTATTTGAGAAGCTATTTACCCATTCTACCTCTGATACAACTCTCATGTTACTCTTTTCAAATGTAAGCACTCAAGAAGAGATGTCACTGAATGCAGGGATTCTATTAAAGTTGGGTGCTCAGAACAATTTGCATCAAAATCAGAATCCAACCCACAAAATGAGTGAGTCAGAAAATGAGCAACAATTTTCATTCAACTAATCAGGATTTGTGATTAAAATACTCCCTCCATTGAAATCAGACAAGAACCCACCCAATTGCCTACTCTTCTTTCCTTTTATTGAAAATAATTTTTTTCACATAATATATCCTGATTACAGTTTTCCCTTCTTTTACTATTCCCAGTTCCCTCTCATCTTTATCCACCCACTTTTTGTCCCTCATTATAAAGAAAAGCAGGCTTCTAAGAGATAATAATAAAATGAAATATAATAAGATAAAAGAAAATCTAACACACTGGAATTGAACAACAACAACAACAACAAAACAGAAGGAAATGATCCCAAGAGAAGACACATGAAACACAGAGCCACCTGTTTGCATACTCAGGAATCCCATAAAAACAAGAAACTAGAAGTGCCCATAAAAATAATAAACTGGAAGCCATAATACATGAAAAGGCCTGCAAGGTTAAAAGAGAGAAGAAAAAATACATAGAAATAAAAGTAAAATATAATAAGATAAAATTTTTAGTTTTTTAAAAGGAAGCACCCAAACACAACATTATAAAAGAAGGAACCTCCAAAGATACTGTTAAGTTTGTTTTCTTTTGGCTATGTACTGCTGGATATGTAGCATACATTTAAGAGTAGTTTGTTTGCACAGTGAGACTCCCTTGGAGAAAACTAAATTTTCTTTTGCAAGTGGTTATCAATTAGAAATGGCTTTGGGGTGATGAATAGGGGTGTATGTCCGGTTCTCCTTTCAGCTCTAGAACTGCACCCCACTGGTGCAGACTAATGCAGGCCCTTGTGCATGGTGTATAAGTCTCTGTGAGTTCATATGAGCTTTGTTTTCTTGGTGTCCATGGGTGTGCGGATTTATGTCTGGGTTTTCAATTTGATTCTACTGACCAAGGGGGTCTGTTTTGTGCGAATACCATGCTGTTTTATTACTATAGCTTTGTATTACAATTTGAGATTGGGGGTGGTGATCCACCTACTTTGCTCAAAGTGTTTATCAGCTGTAGGAGTTTCCTGGTAGACTTTTTCAGTCACTTATGTGTAGTGGGATGCTTTGAAGGAGTTTTATGATTTTGGTTTCTTTAAAAAATATGAAATAGCGTTTTGACTATGTTTTTGTGCTTACCCAGGTGTAGTGTATGATAATGAGTTTGATTTAGACTCTTCATTACTGGTTGTTTTGCCACATGTAGTTTGTCTTTATGGTTGTGAGCACCTTGGAGTTCTGGGAACTTTGCTCTAAGCTGGAGTGGGGTGGTTGTGGGTTGGTTTGTTGGTTGGTTATTGCTTAGAGGAATTACAGTCAGAATTAGGTTTAGGAATATTGCATTGCAATGCTAGTCCAGCTCATTATCCACTCCTGCTCTCCAAGCTTCCAACAGCCAAAAAAGGGCTGTCAATATTTCTTCCTTTCTCTCTTTCAAGGCTACAAACAAAGGCAGTGAAGATTTCTTACTTTCTATCCTCCCTTCCTTTCTATCCTCTATCCTCTCTTTCCTGAGATAGAGGGTATAAAGCATGGTAGCAACCTGATACACACACACACACACACACACACACACACACAATTATATCATCTATAAATATACTTTGACTTCTTCCTTTCCAATTTGTATTCCCTTGATCTTCACTTTTCAAGTACTATACTGAATAGGTATGGAGAAAGTAAACAACTTTGTCTTTTCCTGATTTTAGTGGAAAATGCTTTGAGTTTCTCTCCATTTAAGTTGATGTTGGTGAGGGGCTTGCTGTAAATTGCCTTCATTATGTTTAGTTATGTCCCTTGTATCGTGAATATCTCCAGGCCTTTTATCATGAACGGGCATTGGATTCTGTCAAGTGTCTTTTCTACATCTAATGAGATGATCATATGGTTTTGTTTCATTTTTTTATATGGTGGATTACAATTGATTGATGTATAATAAACCATCCCATCATCTCTTAGATGAAGCCTACTTGATGATGGTAGAGATCTTTTTGATGTGGTCTTAGATTTGGTTTGCAAGTATTTTATTGAGAATACTTGCATCTACGTTCATAATGTAATTGGTCTGTAATTCTCTTTCTTTGTTGGGCCTCTATCTGCTTTAAATATCGGGGTAACTGTGATATCATACATTGAATTGGGCACTATTCCTTTTGTTTATATTTTGTGGAATTTGAGGAGTATTGGTTCTTCATTCTTCACTAAAACTATCTGGCCCTGGGCTTTTTTGCTTGTGACTTTTAATTACTGCTTCTATTTGACTAGGGGTTATAGGTCTGTTTATATTGCTTATCTAGTCTTGATTTAACTTTGGTAAGTGGAATGTATCAAGAAAATTATCCATTTCTTTTAGATTTTCAATTTGACAGAGTACATGTTTCTAAAGTATGTACTTATGAGTCTCTGAACTTCCTTGGTGTCTGTTGCTATGTCTACCTTTTCATTACTGATGTTAATTTGGATGTTCTCTCCTCATCTTTTCATTATTTTGTAGAAGGGTTTGTGAAACTTAGTGATTCTCTCAAAAAACCATTTCATTTATTCATTATTTTTGTCTGTTTGTATTTTATTGATTTCAGCCCTGAGTGTGATTATTTCTTGCCAACTACTCCTTTTGGGTGTGATTTCTTTTTGTTCTAGAGCTTTAGGTGTGCTGTTAAGTTGCTAGATGAAATATTTCCAATTTTTTAACTTTGGCATGTAGTGCTATCAAATCTAGGTGCTGATATCTTATCTTTGTAGTGTGGGTGTTTTGTTCCTTGGTTTCTGGTGTCCTATCTAGTTCTTAGGAGAGTGTGGTGGCTGTGTGTTACCTGGTAGGAAATTCTTCTGAGATCATAGAATAAATGTGGTCATTGGGGGTTCTCGGTAAATTTGTTTTTAGGTAATAGGAGCTGACATTTAGGAGTGGGGATTGACTAGTAGGAGGGCTAATGGAGTTCACATGACGGGGGGGGGCAAAGCAGAGTGCTCCACAAGGATCTGCTTAGTCCCCAGGGAATGGGGACAGAGTGTGAGGAATGGCCCCCATAGGTAGCCTACTACAAAGATGGGGATGATACTAGGGGATTGGATCTGGAGGGGAGAAGGGAGAGTAAAGAGCTGAAGCTGGCCTACTTGCTTCTCTGGCAGGCTTGGCTGGAGCATTTCCAGAGAAGACCCGCTGGCTAGGAACTGGAATAACAGGATGAGTGAGGAGAAAGTTTGGAGAAGATCTGTGTGATACACTGGGGGTGGGGGCAGAGAGGAGGGGCAGGCCACTGCTGGAGGTAAGACTTTGGGATTGGATTAGAGTAATGGAGGGGGAGGTGAAGAGCTGCAGTTAGCCTACTTTCTTCCCTCACCAGGAGTTTATCTTAAATTTGTACAACAGCTCTACAAGTTGGGTCCAATTAAGCCAATTTTTCAGATGAAGAATCTAAAGGCCAATGCTGGTATACAAGTAGAATGATATATAATGTAATTCATTAGCCTGGGTTCTAGAGCCTGGCTTGGAAATCTGGTTTTCCCAGTTAATAGTCATGCAACCTTTGGCAAGTATTTTAACTTCTCTGACCTCCAATCTCTCCCACTGGCAAAATAAAATGATAGGGAAAACTTACCTTGTAAGGTTGCCTCAGAATGAAAGGGAGCAATATACTCAATGTGCTTTGAGCAGTGACTGGCACACAGTAAGTATGTAAGAGAAAAGCTTGGATCCAAGTACCAGTCTGCTGGCCTCTAAATATCACCTTTCTCCATTACCTCAAATGGCCCTCTTCAAACTAGAGCATATGCTCTTACCACACCCTGTGTAGCCACACAAAGTATTTGCTTGTTCTGTTTCTCATGTTGAGCCATAAGTACTGGCAATGGTAAGATTTACGAAAATTATCCCTTAACCAGTTCTTAGCTGTGGGAAGAATAATTCTTGTTTTTCTATATTCATAATTCTTGGTCAGTGGTTCACTGGCAGTGCTAGTGAGGAAACCTAGGGCCTTTACAGTGCTATAAATGGACTCGTCACAGATAATACTGTTGCATGGAGGATATGATCATTTGACAACAAGCAAGCCAATATCTTAAGTTCTGTATCAAATTATGGCCTTTCAGACCTGTGGTAAGCTTCCTCACCTCTCCTTTCTTCTCTTTTTCATTTTCCCAAAGGCCAGAAACTTTAAGTTCTTTGCTTTAGGTCAAGTATAATAGGGAAAGTGACATTTCAGCAGGAAGATGCTGGTATTTAATAATCACAAGTTACTATTTATGAATCACTTAGTATTCTAGGCATTATTCTCAGTGTTTCATATCCATCTTTGTACTTAATCCTTATAACCTCCTCTAAGTTAGGTACTATTACCATTTCTTAGAAGAGGAATGTAGGTACAGTGGTCAAGTAACTAGCTGATGGGCATCAATATAGTGACTGCAAGATGCTAGTATTTCATTCCTGGACCCTAAAGCCTACACAGACAACAAGGCTTAACTATCTACATTAATATGAGTGGTGTAATTAATAGCCTGAGGCTAATGTTGGTATCCAGCAAAGCCTTGACACATAGAAAGCATTTATTACACAATTGTGGAATGCTGGAAGAACTATTCATTCTGTCTATTTACCATGCAATCCAGTAACAATTATACATGTAGCCAAGTAAATTTGTGTTTTGTTATTATTTTGCCTAAATACCAGATTGAACTATTTTCCTGGACTTGGCCTTCAGTGTGGCTCCATGTAATTTAATCAATCTGCTAAAGATGTACAACAGAGCCGTTCATTCATCCTTTATTGATTGAGAACTTTTTCTAGAGGCCAAATCACAACACTATCTGTAGCAATACAGAGATAATTAGACATAAGACCTAACGATGTAGTGGAAGAGAAGACCTCTCTCTCTCCCCCACCCTCTCTCTCTCACACACACACACACACACACCAGATGATGTAGTTTGAGCAGAATTATTTGAAGGGGTTGGAACATGAGAGATGATAAAATTATAAATGTGCAGATTGCATTTTTTGCTTCCCAGCACATCTTTTTCTGGTAAAACAGTCTCATTCCACTGAGATGAGTACGTTACCTAGTTATGGTCAGTCAAAGGGTTCTGTTTCTCTGCCATTGTATTTTGTTTCAGCGATAATTCATTTCTGGAAATTTCACAGGGACTATCTGAAAAGATAAATCTATGTTTCCACTGAGGTTGCTAAGTAGTAAGATACAAATCTAAGGTTCTTGGTTCTTATTATCTTAGCAATCAAGTTGAGAGAGAACCTGCCTGAGAACTAAATCAACAGAGGAAATCAGAGCCAAGACATGAAAAACTAATTGCTAATAACATCATTTGGACACCTAGATCTAGCTATGTTGAAGATAGCTTTGTGTCTTACTTATTAGTATCAACAACCCCCTTCTTTTTACCTAAACTTGTTTGTGTTGTATTTCTGTCCCTTGCAAGCAAAGACGTACGTGTGTGTGTGTGTGTGTGTGTGTGTGTGTGTGTGTGTGTGTGTGTGTGTGTATGTGTGTCTGTGTTGATTACTTGGAGAATTACTGAATTGAATCCTGGAAAAAACAAGGCCTGGGGTAAGTATTAAAATTTTGACCTGGGCACAGTGGTACAACATCTTTAATCCTAGCACTTGAGAGGCAGAGGCAGTAGATCTCTGAGTTCAAGGCCAGCCTGGTCTACACAGCAAGTTCCAGGACAGTCAGGGCTACACAGACAAACCTTGTCTTGGAAAGAATGGTATAAGTTACTTAAACAAAGGTACAGTTACTTCAGGGACGGGGAGGAGACAGAGACAGTACATGGGGAGGATCTGAGTAGAGTTGAGAGAGGGCAAATACAATCAAAGTATATTGTATGGTAATAAAAAAGTAGGATATGTTCAAAACAGGGGGTGCTGTAGTCAATTTTGCAATTTTAGCCAGATGGTAAGGTGACAAACCTGCATAGCTATGTCAGAGCATCTGGAATGCTATGTTACTAATATGATAGGGGACTGGGGATATGGCTTAGTGATGGAATACATACACAGCATGTGAAAAGTCTCAGGTTCAATATGCAGCACCACACATGCACAAAAGAGTTAAACCCCAAAGCATTAAACTGCAGAATTAGTTTTTAAAGATTACAGCAACTATTTATTGCATTCCTTATCTACAACCCAGCCAAATAATTATATTTTCTTTTACTTATTCGTTCCTCAATACCATGTATCAGTAAATAGAGTCAACGGAGACAGATCTACAAGAGGAAATTTGGTCTATTGTGCTATTTCAAGATCCCTTTTGGGTTCTGGATCACTAGAGGGGCTTCTTCAAGGTGTCTTCTTCCTGTTTGCTCAGGGTGGGGCAATCTTCATCTATTTCTTCATTAAAAAATGTATCAATGTACTATTCAGATATGTCCTTCTTATACAAGTAAAAATGTGTTTGGTCTTCCAGGACCAGTGTCATGTATTCGGTGATAATTTAGCAACAAGTATGTCCAGATCCTATGTTAGATACTGAGTGGCTTGGCTTCCACCCTCCAGAGGAGGGAATACATAAAATAAGAGTAGGACAGCAATGTAGAATTTGAAGTGGAGCAATAGAATCATCAAGAACAGCTGATGGCTGCTTCAGGAGAGCAATGACAGTTTCTTCTCTATGGACTTTGACTTAATGTTCTATCCCCAGCATCACTAATAAAAAGGCATAGAGATGCAAGAAAACGGGTTTGTTTTAGGAGGACTGTCAAACTCCTCATAATTTGATGTTTCTCCAGAGCCAAATGTGGGTTGGGAAATTAGCAAAGAATTGGGGATGTCATGGGAGATAAATGCTAGATATGCAGGAAGGATCCATACAAAGAAGAGACTTAGTCAAAGGACTTAACCATTTATTCAGTAAGCAGCAGGAAAACCATTAGAGAAATTTCACAAGAAGTGACATATATTTTGTTCTTAGTTGTACTTTATGAGGAGAAACTCTGTTACAAAGTAGAGAATGGATTTAGAAGCAGCCAGGAAGCATTGCAGACATCAGGAAACCCAGGGAAGGTGGGAAATGGTGCTGAAGCGATAGTGGGTGTGGAGAGAAGTGGATGGATTTGAGACTCAATATGGGATGAGAAATGATTTTGTCTGATGTTGAGGTTTCTGAACTTTATTCTAAGTCAACAAAAGGAAACAGACTAGAAGTGTCCTATATACTTGAGCATCAAGAACCTGTTCCTAGATTCCTGACAATTTCATTTGAGGATTCAAGAACTGTTTCCTTTAGTAACTTGAGCTGTCAGTTCATCAGAAAATGACCAGGCATCCTCAGACTTTAACATAAATGCTGTGTGTGGGTTTGTTCATGCATCTATCTATACAGGCTGAATACTATATGTGCACGCACCTAGACATGTGATCACACCCTGCAAAGGAAACATTTGACAAAAAGTAATCCTTTCCAGAAACCCACCTAATTCCTAGACAAAGCAACTGGTTATCCTTTTTACCCTTGTTGGTCTGGGTCATTGTGAATTTGAGTTAAGAGAATAATTATTTCTTTTCAAGTCAGTATTTCATAAGTACATTAATCTCTACTTAGAGCAAAAGGAAGTAACCATAAAAAGCATCTACATCTACTTGGCAGATAAAGACATGTGAAACAAATATTTGTGCTTTCAACCCTTTCCCCAGATATCTGTCTAAAATTCACATCACCAATGTCTAATTTCTCACATCTTTATTATAGTTTTAATTTATATATTTACTTATTTTGAGGCAGGATCTCATTATGTTGCCCATCCTAGCCTCAAATTCATGGACTCACATGATCCTCTGCCTCCCAAGTAGCAAAGATAGAGTAATTATCACTGTACTGGGCTTCTCTTCCTAAATCTTGGTGGATATGTGTGTGTGTGTGTGTGTGTGTGTGTGTGTGTGTGTGTGTGTGCGTGCACGCACACGTGCAGAACAGTGTTGCAGCAACTGCCCTTACCCACTGAGCAATCTTTCAGGTCTCACATATATTTCTTTTGGCTGTCAGTTATGTACTTTTCCAGGGCTTCACCAAAACCACAGTAGAGGCTTAATTTTGTTTAAATTTTAATGAATTGTTCTACCTTTTATACCCCTGTGGGAAGGCAAGATGATAGAAATGTTTTGAATAGAAAAAGTGCTGACTTTTTGGTACATGTACATGTGTGATTTTTTTTCCTGCCATATCCGGAGGAATCAAAAGAAAAGTTGATGTGCACTCAAATTTTATTTTATGAATGACTGAGTAGTTAATGACTCCCTGAAAACAGCATTTGAGAAGTTTAACAGATTGGTGAGCACACAGCATCAAGCAAGAGGGGGCTTCTGAGCTGAGTACCAAGAAAAGCTCATCTTACGGCTTACATATCAGATCTGAACAGTTCACATAATTTTCACATCCTTGGTATGAGGAAGGAGCCAGGCACTGGCTGAAACTGCTCTAGAGCAAAGGTGAACATTCATCACAGCTCAGCTGAACCAGGACTAAGTGCCTGAATTCCCCGAGTTCAAATTGATGGTTTCCCATTGAGATGATACTTGTATGCTTAGAACACATACAAATCAACAGAGAGAGAGAGAGAGAGAGAGAGAGAGAGAGAGAGAGAGAGATACAGTGACAGAGACTGAGAGACAGATATGAGAGACAGAGAGAAAGACAGAAAGACAGACAGACAGACAGATGAGAGACAGACAGACAGGCAGGCAGGCAGGCAGGCAGGCGAGAAACAGAGAGACCAGATTGCTTAGCTCAAGGGGAAGGAAGAAACTTCTGAATCTATACTTTTAAACCGTATGCCAAGCAATTGCTCTTGAGATTTTTAATGGCATTTTTTTCAATGTATGAAAGAATAGGATGATCTAAAGGGCATATTTAAGCAACAGAAGTACTGTCTATAAAGTTACCCAAAGAAACATTAAAAAAATCTATATTTCTCTAGCAATTATGTTCTTACAAGGAACTATTTAACTAAAATGGTGTCTAGGCTATAGCATTTTGTACACTACTTCTAAATTAGTTTAATTAAGAAGTAACAAATCTCAGCCATAAATCTTTCTCTAGCCCTAGGCAAAATTCCCTAGGAATTAGATAAATACTCTTTAGTAGGACAGTCTACTTTGCTAGGCTTCCTCTTCCCCACCAGCAACTGCCTTACACTGAGTTAATACATAAATGAAAAGGGGGATCTTGCTGTTTTCATAACCTGCATATGAATAAGACCTGCAATGTCAGACTATTTTCTTTCCTTTCCACTGAGAATTATCATCGCCCTAGATCTCTTTCCATGAGAAACATCCAGAAGAGTCAGAGTAGGGTAAATGAAGAAAGATAGAAAGGGCCATAGAATCCAAGTAAAATAAATGGTCCAATAGCTCTTACTGGTGAGATTAAAGATGAACATCTTCTGGGCTGGGGTTTTAGCATAATGGTAGAATGCTTGCTTAGCACGCATGAGGCTCTAGGGTTCTAGTTCCAGAACCAAAAACAGTTTACAAAACACCTTTTGATTTTATTTCCAATAAGATTTGTTTGGCTTTTTAAAAAAAAGTTGTCTGTGTCCCATTTTGCCTAAGAGACAAGTAGCCTAGGAATAGTCTGTGGCTACCAACACTAGAAATGTTGAGGTAGCATTGGAGCGATAATTAACAAATTAGTGAACCTACTCTACCTTGGGTTTCATCTGTCAAATGGTAATCGTCATTCTGGCTTACTTTGTTTTTCCCAAAGATGTGGTGAAATTAAGATGACCCAACAAAATTCACCAAATACTGTGCCCACAGACTACTAGATAATAATCACAAAACTCAGGTTCGATTTCTCTAATATAAAAGTTTTGCTTGTGAAAAATGAGAACTTCCTGGTCTGTAGACAGCACAGAAAGGTGTTCTGAAATGGTAACAGCTGTCCTTTCTTTAACACTGCCAGCACAGGGAAGGGAAGAAAGTATGGCCTCAGAGGAGAAGTGGAGAAAAAAGAAAGAAAACAGACCTACACAATCTGTAGTGAAGAACAAAAACATCCAAATTATATGTGAGTATTATCTTTGGATCTAAGGAACATGCCTTCATTCTTGTTCAGTTCTTTCAATACACATGCCTAGCTCAATCCCTTTAGAAGCACAGAGAGGTTCAGCTACTCAGAATTCCTATTATATAGACATAGGCGCATAAGCAATTGGTAGTGCATTCAGAAGCAGATGGGCATAGAAGCTCAGAAGTCAATATGGAATTGTCATGCAGAAGACAGACACCCAGAATGTATGGATATGGGTTGGGAAGATATATAGTGGTCAATGTAAAATTCATTTCCTTCTACTCCCAAGTTAAGAGCTAATCGATAGACATAGAGAAAAGATAAAACTATCAATTTATACCTGTCAAAATTTGTGTTTTGGAAAATAGGAAGTAGGAAGGTTGTCATTATTGATTTCTTAATGATCCTATTTTGCTACATACATCTATACATACCCCTATCACATGATAAGAGAGAGAGAATGCAAGTTATTTTACCAAAAGTTCTGCCCACTGGAAACAGTATGAGAGTGAAATAGGGGACACTGATTCCCACTTCCCCTGCAAAAGAGAAAAATGCAATATATAGATATTAAGGACTTTTTCCCAGGAAGCTTCTCCAACCTCTCTGCCTGTATTCCTTTCCCACTTCCCCTCCTTTGACTTTATCCAGTGGAACCCATGTTGCCTAGGGCTCTATCACTGAGGCACACCTCCAGCTCTGTATGTAGTTTTGAGGTAGAAAGTTCATAGGTTACTGTAGACTCTCAAAAGGTCCTTGGTTCAGAAGGAAACTGGAGACTGGTACTGTTCTGAGGAAAATTATATCCAAACATTAGTATATAACAGAAAGTTTTTAAAAAGCCCACAGGATCACTATTTTAGTCTTCTTCGGTCCCTAAAGGTAAACTGATGAATTAAGCTTGAGTGAAGAAAGGAGGACTTTAATATATATTTAAATTAGATCACAATTTCATATATGCATACAATGCATTTTGAGCATTTCATTCTCACTCCCACCCACAACCCCTCCAGAAATCTATCCCCAACTCAATTTATGTCTTCTTTCTTTAGTAACCCATAATGTTCACTTTGTGCTGCCAATGTACTCCTGGGTGTGGAACCATCCACTGGTGCACAGTCAGGGGACATACCCTGAAAGAAAACTGACTCTCCCTCCCCCAGCAGCCATCACCAGTTAATAGCTCCCCAGGTAGGGGAAGGGGCTTGATCCCCTCCCATCCTCTATGTTGGAATGTTGTCAGGCTTGATCTTGTACAGGTATTGTACAAGTAAAAGGAGATGGAACACCTAGCCTGGCCTCGTCTAGCTGTTCCATTTTAGATCCTATTTTATCCTTCTTGACTTTTAAATATTAGCATGATGCTTTAAATATTTTATTATTTTTAATATTGTGTGTGTGCACATGAATGCAGGTGTCCATGATGGCCAGAGGTGTGGGATCTCCCTGGAAGGTAGAGTTAGTTATAGGTAGTTATGAGCTGCCCAACATGGTTGCTGGGATTTAAACCTGGATCCTCTGAAAGAGTGGTAAGCACTCTTAACTCTGAGCTATATCTTCAACACGTAGCAGAATATTTTTAATTGTTAGCATAATATGGGATTCCACATAGATTCCCCCCATTTCTTCTTAATTTCTCTGGATGAGATTATCTATTCCAATTTCCTTTAATTACAAGCTAAATACGTTATTACCAGTCACCACTCCTCTGTTGATATGCAGTCTTCTGTTTCTATCCATATATTAGAATTGCCCCCTTTTTTTGTACATAGACAATTTAACATAGAGTGAATTTATCCTTTGTGTTATAGTTCCAGTGTGTGTGCTAGAATCCATTTGAAAACTGTTCTCTATTGCTTTATTCTCATTTGATTCATCTCCATCATCAAGCCTTTGTGTGTGTGTGTGTGTGTGTGTGTGTGTACATATGTATATACGACAAGTTGTATGTATATAATATTCAGACCCTGGACAGGAAGTAATCATAGAGTTGTAAATTACAGAGGAATTCAAGAAATCAAGTAGCTCCACCCTTACAACTTTACAGAAGAGAAAGTGACTTGGTTAATACCACATTGCTAATTAATGTAATAACCAACTTAATGTTTAGTTTCTCATGGTGGTACATACTTGTTCTCAGGTCAGGCATGGTGGTACATAGTTGTTATTCCAGCGCTGGAGAACTGTGAATTCAAGTCCACTATACAGTGAGATTCTATCAAAAACAGAAAAAGTAAAAAGGAAAGAACAGCTTTTTTTCAGCCAAGCAGAAAGATGATGGCTCCATTATATGTACAAAATCTCTACTATTTCTGCGTAATTTATGCAAAGCATGAAGTAATTCATCTTTTTCTCCTTTAATGATGAAAGGAGACGACAAAGAACCCAACAGCACTGTGGAGTATGACTTGGAATGAAAATAGCTTGGTTCAAGGATAGCTTGGTACCTTGTTTTATATTAAGGTCAAGAGGAGTTTCACTTTTTTCTTTTCCAAAGTGTTTTCATATGTATTTCATCTTAGTCTCTCAATTGGTCTGGGAGGCAGGAAAGTCAGAGCTTGTTAGCATGTTTACAGATGAAGAAAAGAAGACTGCAGAGACTTTGCCCAGTGATCTGTTCAAGGCCACCTCTCTAATTAGAGACAAGGCCAGGGCTCGGAAGTACGTCTCCTGCTTACATATACCTTTGAGTCTTAGAAACAAGATTCTGGTAGGCCTTGGTTATTGCTCATACATCCTGCAAGCTGAACTTTACAAACTTCAAAATGCTAACATTGGGATCTGCTGAGTTGCACTGAGTTACAGCCAGAAATGTTACTCTAGAAAGAAAAAGAATGCTCAATTTCAAAGTTGGACAGAGCAAATACATTACAGCTTAGGTTGATGCACAATTGTAAAATCAACAAATTAGGGCTGGGGGTGTAATTCAGTGATAAGAGTGATAGTTCAGCATTCTTTAAAGACCCTGGGTTCTATCCCTAGCACTGTATGCACACACGCACACACACAACCAACAAGTTGTTCCAATTCGTAGTATCAAAAATACTAATATCAAAAGAGGGGGCAAGGGGATATATCTCAAGATAGAACACTTGCTTGTCATGAACAAGGTCCTAGGCTGTATCCTTAGTGCTAAAACTTTTTTAAAGGAATCAGCAAATTGAAATGGCATTTTCTGATTCCTAGTAACATGAGCAAGGTGTTTTTCTTAGTTCTGTCTAAATGTTTGAGGGTGGCTTTTTATGTGGCTCACCCCTAAAGACATAAGGCAGATTATAAATATCCAAATGACCATTCCGAGAAAATTTCCTTGGCATACTGGGGCACAGGGCAGGCAGTGGGATATTTAAAGAGCAGTGAGGAACTGGGAGCAGGGAGTGGGCACCTGAATTGTAGAAAGCTTTCCATGGAAGGAAGGGACCAGATGGTGTTTGCCTGTTAAGGGGAAGAAATTGCATAGGAATGGTAAAAGGCACTCAAAAGCAAGACAAAGTAAGAATGCCCTGTTGGCTCAGCACTGACTTGTTAACACTTTCCCTGCTAGTGTGAAGTCCTTTAAGAGGTCACTGCCCACCTGTGGCTGCAGAGAAAATACCCCCTGAGATGAGAGATAAACTGCTTAGGTCAAGGCTGAGAGTTCAGCATCAGATGAAGTAACACTTTTTTTCTCTCTCTCAGGACTGTTACTGTAACTGTTAGGCAGGCCTATTCAAAAAGCTGGAGAAACAGGCTCAGCCAAGAAAAGATGATTGGATATGTTTCAGGCCCTGTGTAAAAGTCTATTCTTCCAAAAGGCACACTATTAATCGGCCAGATTATCCATGGATGTTCTTTCTTGTGTGCTTGTTTTCAGCTAGTCATAACTGCAAACCTCTGGCTTGGTCATCTCCGTGGGGCAAGTGCAAGGCAGTGCCAGGAGTCCCAGATGACTGGAACACACACAATCCCAGTATCACAGTATTCCCATAGACACCAGCAGGGCGCTAGCTTATAGCGGAGCCTATGCAGGGGACACCCTCAGTGTTCCTTTATTTAAACTACGATCCTAGGCGATGGTCCATAACGACTGCACACAACTAGTGTATACATAGAGCAGCCTACATGCACAAACCCACTGTACTCACTGGTCCTACTTTACTTTCATCCCTGGAGGCATGGGCCACAAATTAGCAGCCTTGTAACCTCACCCTCAACCCCCCACCCCTCGCCTCTGGACCTGGGTTTTAGGACTTTCGGAAGAAAAAGGCAGTCAGAGAGACATGAAGGCACTAATCAGAAAAGTGCACTCGGCCACGAGGGCCGCACAGACTGACTTTCACCTCAGTTTGCTTGGGCTAGAGGGAGGGGCGGGTAGATCCCACAGTAAAGAGGAGGACCAAAGAGGGGGCCTACTTGAATGAAACAATGTAACAATTGATGTGAGGCCTCGCCTTGCTCCCACTCCTCAGCGATCCTATAGGCGAGGTCCCAGTAACTGCCCCTCCCCATTGCTCCGTTTTCTTGTCCATTAAGCACCATCCCTCCGCCTCTCTTTCCTTCTTTTCTTTTTTCCCCCTTCCCCCCTCTCTCCAGCTCCGTGTCATTTCCTCCTAGGGCTCACTAGCTGCCTGAGCGTCTCCAGCCGGGAGAGTAGGCGGAGCGGGGCGGCGCGGCGCTGGAGGAGGATGGTGGCTGAGCTGCTGGGGGCGGAGGCTCCGTAGCCCCCTTGGAAAAGGAGCCTGGCGGCGCCTGCCCAGCCGAGCCGAGGATGGAGAGCCGGCCGGGGTCCTTCCAGTACGTCCCGGTGCAGCTGCAAGGGGGGGCGCCCTGGGGCTTCACCCTCAAGGGGGGCTTGGAGCACTGCGAGCCTCTCACGGTGTCGAAGGTAAGGAGCGGTGGCTCGCTCCTCAGGGCGTCCGACTTTGAATGGGCTAGCGGGTGCGCAGACTGAGCGGGTGCGGGCCTCAGTCCCACTTCGCGACTTGGCCAGCCGGAGCCCAGGGGGGGCTGCAGTCACACGCAGGGGGTCTTGCTGCCAGAGCAGACCTCAGCCGAGTGTGGCTGGAGGATGGGACCCCGATCTCCTCCCCACCCCCCCGCCCGGCCCTGCCAGAGCTCCCCGCGCAGTCACACTCGCGGGGCAGCGGGGCAAGCCGCGCTCCCCCCACGGCGAGGAGGCCACTCACCTCGGTGTGGGCTGCAGGAAATGGCGGCTGCTGGGGGTTCTCCTAGCCCCGGAGGCCCCTGCGCCCAACAGGACAGTGAAGGGCTGAGGGCATTGGCCGCGGGGCTCAGGGCTAGCTCTCTCGGCTCTCCCTCAGGCTGCCCTGCCCGAGGCAGGTTGCTGGACTGGGGTCTGGCGCGGGGCTGGGAAGGAGGCAGTGCTGGCTCTTCTCAGCCTCTCTTCCCACAGTCGGACGCACACATGCCCGTTTGTCGCTGGGGCGTTGCTGCTGCCGGTTCCACTCGGCCTTTCCCTCCCTCCCGAGTCCTGCCTCGCGCCGGCGAGATTTCCTGCACGCTGAGAAGTGTGGAGGGAACTTTTGTGCTATGGAGCACAGCTGTGCTGAAGCGGCCGCTAGGGTTGGTTTGATTTAGGAGCCTGTGATCAGCTGGAACCAAGTTGCAGTGGGAGCCAGGGGAGAGAAACACTTCCAAGAGCTCCGGAACCTCCAAACCAGGAGGTCTCGAGTGGGAGTGGGGGTGGGGGTGGGGGATGAGGACAATTGGGGCTGTTACTGGGAAGAGTGACTTTGAAGACGGCTCACCTTGAAGCACAAGATTGCCAGGTGGAGGGACTTAGTGAACTTTAGCCCATTTTGTTGTTGTTTTAAGTTTCTCATACACACTCGAATAGCTCTTGCCTTTCCGACCCACTCAAACTACAGCTGAGATTGTAGATGGCGGTTCTGGAGGGAGGTAGAAAGATGTAGCTTTCTTAGGGAACAAATGTGGCTATAGGGATTCTTTCTTTCATGTTGTTAACATAGCAGCTGGGCTCTGGAAATTGCACCCCCTTCCCTCCCCATAATAACCTATGTTGCTTTCTCCAATCTTTGGAATGGCTCTCTAGCTAACTTGTGTGGGTGTCCTTAAAGTGTTGGGGCAACACTAAAGTGTTGCTCATGTGTGAACCAGTTAGCTCGGGCTGTCTGAGGTGTATTGCTGCAACATTTTGGGGCTATTGGCAGGGACCTTGGGAGGATCTTTGGCCTCCCCAAACCAGGTAATCTTGATCCAGTGTTTTTAACCAGACTGAACCCAAAACACTCTTCCTTCAGTGTTCTCTGGAGCAACACTTTTTTTCTTAAACAAAAACACTCTCAAACAGCCCCTTCGACAAGGGGAATCCTAGTCTTAAAGAATTTCTTCTAATCAAACTCCTCCTCTTCCCCTCTCTTTCCACCAAGGTCACAATGGGATATGCAACTTTCAGTAGTCTGGCAGTTCCTCCCTTTCTTTTCCTCCTCAGGCCGCCCACAGAATTTCCAGTCTGCCTAGACAACCTGCCCTGGAGAGGTCATTTTTCACCTTTGTCCAAGCTGACCTAACCTGCCAGGCACCTCTGAGAGTGCTTGCTGCTGTGGTCCTGAATTATTTTGCAAGCCCATAGGAGCATGGCAGGGGGTGTTACTAAGTATGGGGCAGCCAGCAATTTGTGGTCTGGCTGGGGGATTATTTGAGGATAGATGAGGGTTTTCTTGGCCATGCTGTTACGGAAGTGCCTCGTGTGTGGAGAGGCAGGGTGCCTTTTAATGATTCCCTTTCTGCTGAATGTACACTTGGCCCCTATTATATGAAGCTTCATTATTGCATGCATGGATATGCAGGAGGTAAAATCAGTTTACTTATTCCCCCAAACAGCCTGCCTCCTTAGAGTAAAAGCCAGGTATAACTGGGCTAGCCAGAACATTACATAAATTTGGAGGGGGGGGGCTGTATTTTCTCAGTGTAATGTATTCCTGCTTCTTTATTTTTTCTTAGCACGATGCTATTTGGGATATTTCATTAATCCCCTTTTCATTTTTCTACCTTAGTGTGTTTTTTTTAATGCTCCAGAACAATGCAGCTTTCTCCCCACAAATAGCTGTGCTAGCCTATGTCTACTTAATGGGGATGGACTAGAAATAGAATTGAATGGGTAAATGAAAAAAAAAATCTGGGTTCTATCCCTTGCCTTGCCATTCTTTGTTTCTTTGACTCTTGCAAATATCACTTGCCTTTCCTTGGCCTGGACATCCCTAGGTCTAAAATGAATCTGAAGTGGGCGGTCTTTAAGTGACACTATGATTCCACAGCCCTGGCACTCTTCTCATCTGAGCTGCAATATAGTGAGTAAGGAAGATGGCTGTGCATTTGCATTCGATGCTACTGTGCATAGTGTGCTTCTCATCCCGCACTTTATCATCCTATTACTGCCACACTGAGAGGCAGTCAGGGAAGGTTACAGAGAAGCCGATGGAAAAATGGAGTCTGAGGTGCATTCAGTGACTTTCTTCAGTCTGTCATGCAGTGAACCAGTGAACTTGATTATTCTGGTAGTAGTAAAGGTTGTGAGGGAGCATCGATATATTATATTCAGGGCTATATCTAGTCTTCTCAGTCTCTAACTCCAGTAATGCTTTCCATGCAATGAAGTCTTCCATGATGACTGTGTTTTAGGTATACACCAATACAGTCTGGGCTCAAGGAGTGGGGAAAGACTGTTTTGGTAACTCTGAATAACATAGGTTTGTGAGACACAGAAGAGCCAAGAGCCATAGTGCAAAATGGCAGCAAACCTCCTCTGGTGCTGGGGAAATACAAAAGTAGTTTGGGTTTAGGGTGATGTGTTGCACCTGCTTGGGAAAGTTATAGACATCAGGGAAATGGAGAAATTAAGAAAAGTTGATCAATGGAAGGAGAAGTCATGGAAATGAAAGCTTACTTTTCATTTGTCATGGAAAAACCTTTAGACCAGGAAATGATCAGGTTGGGAACACTATCAGTGGAACTAGCTGTTATAAGGTTTCCTGAATGTGCAGAATCCAGCTGCCTGATCTGTGGAGACTAGTATAGTCAAGTGGCAAAAAAGACAATATATTAACTCCTATTCTATTGATTACTACAAGTTTTAGGGGATAATTTACAATTTTTTCTTATGTTATGGTAGTACTACTGAAGTCATCATAAATTAAAGAAGATGACCAAGAGGGAATGGTCCCATGACCTTGACATTATTAATTTCTTTGGCCAGTTTCTCATATTAGAACAGGGTGCATGTTGTCTGAATGAAATGGGGATTATCTTCTAATCAGATGTGTCTGATTTACTGTGTAGGGTCTTTGTCTACAGTATAGACAGTCATCCATGAAGTTGACTTCCTGCATTGGAAAATGATTCTTTTGGGGAATAAGTGAACTTTGCAGAATTCTGACACCAATGAATCTGCATCATACAGGACCTCTTAGAGGCCTCAGAGACTCAAGAAGTATCCTTCTTGTGTGTGGGTATGCGGACATGGAAGAGACATAAGGGGGAAAAACTGAACTGCACTCTAAGGTTCCTGTGTTAATCTCAATTCTTAATAATGTGCCCCAAAGGTTAACAAGCATACAAAAGAGAAAGGATGGGGACCAATGTCAGGATGCAGGGAAAGGAGGAGGGAAACTAGGGTGAAAAGGACAGGACAGAGGATCATGCTCACCCTACATACTTGCTCTTTTTCTGACCTGTTTTTGATAGGTGTCTCAATTTGGCACAGTGAGGCAAGTGGCAACTAGTCACTGTTCTCTAACAAAGTAGGTTGGGGTAGGAGAGGAGTCTGGAGGAGAACACCTACATGTTGTGTACAGATATCCCTATGCCATTTTACCCCTGTTAGATTGTTAGATCTAAGTCACTACTTCCAGAGTAGCAATAGGTATACCTTGCCAATCTTCATTATCACAGAGGATGTGAGAATGATTTTGACAAGCCTTTTGCTATCCTTGACCTTCTACAAAGGCAGAGCATGCACTTTAATTTCTTTGTAAGCTCCACTGCCCTCCCACTCTGACCTTATTTCTAGATCCACAAAAAGAGGCAGTTGAAACTTTAAAAGAGGACCCAAATAATCAGCTTGAAGAGATTTCTTGTGACTGGAGGTAAATTTGGCTGTGAATTTGAGTTCTTGTTGGATGCAGAGGTTATATGGGCAATGACATACTTTTGGAATCTTTTCAGCTGTGTTGTAGGTCAGACCTAGCCCCAGCCCCAGCCAAGGGCCTGGCAGTCCCAAAAGTATCTTCACAGGGTATAGTTTATGGGAGATGAATACAGCCTGATTTCTTTATGAATCCTTCCCTGATCTTTCCCACTAGAATCCACAGAGACACCCATTGCCTCTGTTCTATGACTTCTGCCTTCTTCCAGAGAGGACACAGCTTGGAATAGGAATCTATCTAATGATATAAGAGGGAGATAGAACTAGAAGATTGTATGGTATGTCTTGTAAAGCTTGGCTAACTCTTTGCATCCATAGAGTTTTAGGTCCTGTCATATGTAATTTGCATACATAGGATTTTAGGTTTGTCATATATACCTAGTACTCTGCTGATAACCACATGTTTGTTCCCTGAAGGAAGGGACCATGCCTGTTAATAAGATTTTCCCTCCCCAAAACCTCAGACAATAATTTAACTCCAGCTGGAAGACACTTGAGCATTGTTCTTTAAACAGTTAAAATGTTTCCCCCATTTACTCTCCCTAGAACCCTCCCCAGGAGTTTCTTTAAAGAAAAAAAAAAGAGACAGTTTCAGACAGAGACCACTAGTTATGGGGCAATTATCATGAGAGGACACAATTGTTTTTATAGTTAGGCTTCTTCCAAACCAGAAGAAAATGTGCTGACCCATCTGTGAAAAGTTAATGAAGAACAGCAGAGATTACAGGAAGGTATACTCTCAGTGCTTACTGCCCCCATGTGCCAAAGGGCATGCTTAACTCAGGGCTGCTGTACTGCTGCTGCTCCTGGTGGGGAACCTAGATAAAGAGTCTCAGAGTCTTCTGAAGTCCCCTAGTTTAAGACCATTAAGGAGCCTGCTATGGAGTGCCTCTCATTCTGTTCTCCACTGGTCATGGGGGAGCACGTGTATATTTAAGCCTGCCCATTTCACTGTTGTCAGGTTTTAGCTGTGGACAGTTTTTCCCTATGTTGAGTTGCAAACATTTCTCTTTGCCCATCCTCCATGAGGGTAAGTTCTACAGGCTTGGACCACACAGAACAATGGTGCTTCCTCTGTTTTAGAATAACCCTTGAGAGAATGAAAAACAAAAAATATTCATGTACTTCCTCAGCTCTTTCTTTTGGGATCTGGGATTCAGCCTCCTACTCTGTACTCTCAGAAAATAAAACTTATGTACTTTCTCAACTCTTATGGGGTCTGAGGTTACTCTTCCCACTCTGGATTCATTTCATCTTGTCCATTATTCATTCATTCTCTCTCTCCCTCTCTCCCTCCCTCCCTCTCCCTCTCCCTCTCCTTCTCCTTCTCCCTCCTGCTCAAGATCAAAGTACATGGTAGACAAGTGCTCTACCACTGAACTACATCCCTACTCCTTGAAGCTCTTTTTAAGTTAGGGAGCCCACACTAGTAACTGGAGAGAGTTATCAAAACTGAGTGAGACTTTTTTTTGTATTGAGAATTGCATTCAGGACCATTCCCATGGTAAGCGTGCATTCTACCATTGAGCTACAACTACAGACCATTCTTTTAAAAACTTACACCTGAGCGAGTCTGAAGAAATGGCTCAGCAGTTAACAGGGCTACCTCTTGCAGAAGACCTTGGCTTGAGTCCCATTATCTATCTACATGGCAACTCAAAACTGTAACAGTTCTTGGAGGGGGGTGTCTCTCTCCTTCTTCCTGACCTCCATAGGCTCCTGTACACACATGTGCACATGAGCATGCTTACACACACTCATAAAACAAATATTTCTTAAGAAAATATATTTGAAGATGACTAGGATTTAATTGTGGTCATATCACAAGTAGGCTCTGTGTCTATGCCTACTAGTTGAAGGAAGTACTGTGCTGCTGGTAATCCATCCTTGTCCAAGGTCTTTTATATAGGCGTGGAGGAAAGCCATATGATGAATTGTGTGTGTGTGTGTAGTGTATGTGTGTGCTTGTGTGTGTGTGGAGCTCAGAAGCAGATGTTGGATGATATGCTCCATGAAGGTAAGTCTTAGGTCTTATCTCTCATCTTCCCTAGAGTGTCTTTCTCATTGGTGTTCTGGGCTAAGAGCAGGGGGAATTCCACATAAATAGTAGGAGATGAGAAGTGCCACTCAAGATTTATTATATGTGGCTAGGGAGGTGGCTCAGTGGGTGAAGTGTTGCTTTCCGCTATATTTTTTTGAGACCGGGTCTCTAAACCTGGAGCTCATTCATTGCCTGTACTGTTTGGCCTTGAGTCTCTGGGATCTGCCTATCCATGACCTCTCCCCAGTGCTGAAGTTATAAATGTACACCACCACACTTGGCTTCTACGTGGGTGCTCAGGATCTGAACTTGGCTCCTCATGCTTAGACAACAAATGCTTTGCCCACTGAGCCATCTCCCTAGCCACGTATAAAAAATTTTTGAGTGACACTTTTCATCTCCTGTTTATGTGGAATTTCCCCTAGCCCAGGGCAGCAATGAGAAAGACACTTCAGGGGAGATGAGAGATAAGGTCTAAGACTTACCTTCATGGAGCATATATGTCTAAACAAAGATGTCATTAAGTTACACGGGAGGAAGTGGCATTTATTAATAAATGTTGCCAAAATTTCATTATTTTACCTCTCTGAATTTCCCTTCTAGGAAAATTAATTGTCTTCAAAATTGAGAATACCAACCTTATGTAATATATAAGCAGTCTCCAACATATATCTATATATATTCTTTATGTCAAGGTTTGGAGATGGAAGTCTTTGCACCATGCTCATCAGATTCACCACTATTGGCACTGATTGCAGTGTTTCCTTCAGTTATGGGGTTCTGGGGACTTCATTTTGGATTTGGAATAGTCATAGAAAGAAATCACTTCTGCTGGAGGTCTTGCCTTCACAGGTTTTTAAAAATCCGCCTCTCCAGATATTTCACCGCATAGCACCTAATCTTGGAAAATGCCTTGTTTACTCTGAGAGCATAAACCAGGGAGAGAATTGAATCAGGACTTAATTCTCATTGTTATTGAAGCATGAGAGGTCTAAGGGAAAGAGAGTTGAAGTCCAGAAAACATGTCTGCGATGACACTTGACAATTAATTGTAGTTAGGCTCATTCAGAACAATTCTAGAGAGTCCAATTTATCTATAGAGTATGACCAATGGAATTATTCAACATAATTGTACAGTGTAATATTTGTCTATAAGAAATGGTATTCAGAGCTCCAAGATGCTTACTTACACAAGGCATTCTTGAAAAATAATCCATCTATAAGTTATGGAAAAGCACTCTAGATAGTTCTATTACATAGATCTGTGTGACTTTGGGATTCTGTAGCCATCAGTGGCTAATGTACTCATACCCTCGATACTGGGAACAGATATATGTCATATTTCCCTGAAAACTGAACTCCAGGTTTACCTGAGAGTTATCTTGCAACCAGCAAGTGGGCATTTTATACTGGCCATATAGATAATGATATCACTTTCACTTAGTATCTATAAAGCCAAATATTTTGTTTCCTGCTGCTTCTTAAAATATTTAAATCTGACAGACTTTTAATTAAGTCATCGATGAGTAAATCAAAAGACAATTTCTCCTAGCTAAAGTTTATGTTCCAAGGACTGGGATGAAGTAAAATTTGTTTCCTCTTGTCCCTTAGCCACCTTTAGTGTAAATAGGCAAGTGGAAAGATTGTCATGAGTATTAGTTTTGCAAGAGATGATCTGTTTCTTCCTCACACCACACTGGCATGTTTATTTGGGCAGAGCCATCCTGCTGGGGCACTGAAGTGGCAGGGATCAAGATGACTTGAGCTCCCAAAGTAATTTCTAACCCCACCCCTTTCCCTCCACCTCCACACCCTCCTCTTTCAGTGTGAGTCTATGCCTGTGCTCTGTGACAGAATGAGCACTTCCTCAGAGAAAGAGACCCATTTTTTTATTCATCTAGGCTATCTTTATTTCATGTCCAGTCCTCAGTTCCCAGCCTGCACCCACAAGAACTGGTTGTTCAAGGCCTACATTTTGGATTCTCTCATTCAAGTTCCTTTGGCTCTTTGTGTGTTCATTGACTGCCCTGCCCTCTATCCAAAACCCATTTCCCCCTGTTGGTTACAGTGAACTCTTCTACTTTGCTATTCCAGCTTTCTCTGTCTTGACTCAGTCGTGCTTCTGGTAGGAAATGAGAGAAGCTAATTGAGGCTGGTAAGTTTGAAATCATTCAGTAAATTATAGTAGAATTAGAGGGAAGATTTCCCACACTTCATCTTTCTCTGTCATGTCTGAGTTAAGGACAAGTCTTTTGCCACCTTCTGTTACTTATAGATGCATAGCAATTTTCTGAGTAATCTTGGCATGTTCCTTCACCTCTTTGTGTCCTCATTCTTTTTGTAAGAACATCCACAGAGCAAGCTTCTACTTTATGGAAGGCTTGCTAAGAGTTTGAGACTTCTTTCTTGTTCTGTGGAAATGTGAAGGATGACTGACAGCAGGCAGCTCTTACAGTACACTGCTTTTCTCCACACTGCTGCTTCCATCTTTACAGAAGTGGCTATTTCCTGGTGTGTTCTCAGAGATGGCATGGTCTGTTAACTTTCACTCAAGTCTTTTAATGTTATATCTCTAAGGAATGTGGGAGGTAGGATTCATTTGACAGGATCAAGGGTTAAGCCCACTAAAGAACAGATCCTTGGAGGTATCTTCTAGCCTTCATTCTAATGCCACCCAACAGATCTCTAGCTGTTTTGCTTTTCTCTTCCTGTAAGCCCCTGGCAAAAAGTTTTGAATGGTTCTCCTATATTGTCTTTCACGGTCTATCAGAAACTGATTTTTCTTTTGAGAAGAGGGGGTTGGAGGTGGGGTGAGGTAGATCTAGAAGTAAAGCTGGTTTGACTCGTTATTCAGGAAAAGGGTTAGATACTCATGGCTCCAGCCTCATCTTTACTTATGATACCATGACAAGCTAAAGCCTTGTCTTTGTTGGGCCGTCTTTCTGTTTTCCATTTCTTTTTCTTTGTGTTTAAGTAAAAGTCTCCCCGAAAACTTACACAGGCAAGTGGCTTTTAATGGCACCTCTCTCTAATTGAGAGTATGAGTGATGATGTCTTGACTACTCAGGGGTGAGTATGTGTCAGACCTGACTCATGTTCCTTGGAGGAATTGGCTGTGACTTTGGGGCTTTCTTAATATAAAGTGTTAATCAAGAAAGGTCAAGACCATAGTGTGAAAAGAGATCGGGCAAGGATTTGGATACTTCCAGATATTTATGGAGTATAGGACCTATAGTTTGGATTGGATTTCAGCAATCTGTTGAATTCAAATCATGGTCAGAGCCTATCCACGGAGGGATCAGAAGCATTGAGAACCTGTTCTGTGACAAATATGTCTATTTCTAGGTATTTTACATGCATTCTCATTTAATATTTATAGTGGTTCTTTGAAGTAGATATTGCTATCCCAGTTATGCAGATGAAGGGATTGAGACCCAAGAGAAGTCAAGTATCAGACTCCAAATTGTATACTAAGTGGAAGAGCTAGCATTGAAACATTTTTGGGAGGCAGAGGTATAGTTTAGTAGTTGACAGTTTCAGTCCACAGTGCCCTGCAAAATTATTTTAATTTTTTTATCATTTATTTGATTTTTTTGCAGTGCTGTGGATAGAACTCAGGTCTTTGTATATACTAAGAAAAGCTCTACCACTAAGCTAAACCTCTGGTGCTCAAACTTCTGTCTGATTCCAAATCTCAGGGTTTTTTGTTTGTTTGTTTGTTTCTATTTTTAATAGTGTCATGCTTATATATGTTGAGAGCAAAAATAAAGAGAACTGGGAGAGAGAAAAAAGAGGAATGAGAAATGATATTTAGTGAAGAAATTGGTAATGTTATCAGTCATTGCTCCTCAGGGGTTAAGGTCAAAGGAAGGTTTATGTTTTAAAGCTCAAATCAGGATAAGGAGATTGTGCTATGACTCAAATAACCTGAACTGTTTTGTGGGTTGTTGTTGGTGTGTATGTGTGTGTGTATGTGTGTGTGTGTGTGTGTGTGTTTCTTCCCTGGCAGTGCTGGGGACAGAACGTAGGGCTTTGGGCATGCTAAGGGATCAGTCAGTCAGTCTACCAATTAAGCCATATCCCAGGCCTGGGATTTTCAAAAATACCTAACTTCTGAGCTATAGCTACCTCTGCAGCCTACAGAAGATCTGAACCATAGTCTTACCTCTGCCCCTCATTTGTGAACCTTGAGTAAGTCATTTTCCTCCTTGTGTCTAGGTTTCCTAATTTTCAAATGAAAATTACCAAATTTGCATGGTCAATAGCAATTAGTGAAAAAAAGAAGCCAGGAATATGAAGAAAATCAAGGAATAGTATATGGGAGAGTTTAGAGGGAGGAATATAATTGAATTATAATCTCAAAAATAAAATAAAATAAACTCACATGGTTGTTCCAATAGAGAAGATGATTCGCTTTATCCTTTATTTCATATAAATACTAGGAGATATGTGATTAATGAAGGAAATAGAATATTCCCTAGGTATTCTTATTTTAAGCTGAAATTCTTGTCAAAAGAATTTCGAACTAAAAAAATAAAATGTTTGAGGTTACCAAATGGGAGGACAGCTTCAGTGTGAGGTCTGCAGCTGCCAGAGTTAGAAAGACAAGACGTGATTTCTGGCTTATGTCTGAATAGCTGGAGCTTTAAAAGGCTGTGTTAAACCTTGCTTGGCTATCCTAACAACTTTCAATTAAGACTTCAATCAATCAGTCATTCATTCAATCTACCAGTCAACACAGGTTTGTCGAGCACTTGGCAGAGTGCCTACCCCTAAACTACAGAATTCAAGAGATGACCACCATAGTAGATCCGATCTTTGGATTCTTAAATAGATGACAAGCTTGTTGAAGTTTATAGTTTGTTCCCTGGACATGCATATTTACTGTATGTCCACGGAACAAAAATCTTCAGGGGCTGAGACCATGGGATAAGAACAACATTTGTTCATAGGTCAATGTTGAGGGCTTTGTGGGAAAAGTAATAATTGAAACTGGGCTTGAGGGGTGCATGGTATTTAGGTAATCTTGGTAGGCAAGTAATGCCTAAAGACACAGGCAGAATTAACATTTCAATCAAGCGTCCAGTATAGTACCACATAACTGCTTGCGCGAGGAGAGACCTAAACTGAAGAATAGATAGGAAGGGACAATTTGAAACAATGTGGCCGAGTGTTGACTTGTTATATGTTATCAGGTTACCAGAAGTTAGTGATAATGTATCCCACAAAAGGAATGAAGCAGAAGTAGTAGGGATCTGAGGTGATGACTCTATTTGAAATGTAGAAGATGGGGATTGGAAAGGGGAGCCAGTTTGGGATCTTCTGATACTGTTTATAGGACAATCAAGTTAGGCAGCCTAGTAGGCAGGTGGGGACAAAGAGAAAGGGGTTTGTTTATATTTGTTTACTTAGGAGTCTAATCAGTTAAAATAACAAGTCATTCAGTTAGGAATACTATAGTCAACACACAATTTACTAATCTATTGATTGATGTGTAAATTAGTTAATTGCCAGACAATCTTATGCCCCAAAGACATGGGAAACTGGCCTGCTTTGTGGTTTAATGAGCTTCCCTAGCTTTCCCTTGTTATCTTCTCCAATCTGCAGGATGCCTAGTCAGTGAAGGTGTTGCTAGCTGGAGTTCTTTTTGCGTAAATAGAACATTCAAGTGATGAGAAAATGGGAAAAAATCAAACAAAAAAATAGAAGACATTGTCAAAATGCCAAACCTTAGATGGACACGATAAAATGGACTGAGGCTGCTAAAAAAAAAAACAAAAAAAACCATCAGTTGACTTTGCCAAGATGTTTAAGGATTGGTTTCTGTTTATGTAAAAAAAAAAAAAAAAAAAAAAAAAAAAGATGTGGTGGCTTGGTGAAGCAAACCTCAAACCACTGGAGTTTCAAGTTTCTGTTCTATTTTCTAATATCTGACATGGTATTATTATCTGTGACTATCATTGTTTATGTTTCCACAATAGTAAGGGTTCTTCAATATGACCTTTAAAAATATTGTTAAACTTTCATATGTGATTTCTTTGTCTTAATTGTATCCTTACCACCCTAAAATAGAGAGGAGATAGGGATTCGTTTTACAACCTCTTTTGCTGTAAATCTGGCTGGAAAACATTGCTTTATCACTGAAAGTTGTACAAATTTGGAGTGATTAACTGTAGCACTGATGTCCTTTATACTTAATGGAACGTCTTGGAAATATTCAATTTGTTTGTAGATGTGCCAGCCAATTTGAAGGCCAGTCTATCTCTTCTGCTCCCCATACTTTAAGAATTGACTTTGTAGAGCATGACCACTTTTGTGCAACATCATCTCCTTTCCCACACTCTAAGAAACTTAAATTCAGAACTTTATAAAGATGCTTGTACTATGGAAATTGGTCTAAATCCACTCCCCTCTCTTTTTGATAAAATGACCCTGTTTGCTATAAAGTTAATGGGCATGTAGGTTCTTTAATTTACCTGTTATTTCTGGCCAGGTGAAATAACTTGTAATTTATATTTGAAATCCATTCAAAACCTAGCTGCTGGGGAGATTTTTTTGTGGAAAAGATTGCTTGTGTGCTTGGCTTTTACAAGAGCTAGCTTGCTGAGTGCTCTGCTGTGTGAGCTGCGATGGGAGGCTAACTCTCCTCTTCTGGATATAAAGGGCTCAATATGTAATTTTCGTGTTTTCTCCATGACCTTGGCTTGAGAAATGTGCAGTGCTCTGAAACCTGCCGAGGACCTGTACATATTTTGTCTGCTTAAGGAAGGTTTTGGCTCTTAGCCCTTCTCAGCTGTAATAGGGTTTGAGTTACAGACTTTCTCTTTCCAGTCCCCAATAAAAGCCAAAGGAAGAAAGAAGCAGGGGGAGTTAATTTCCACTGCTAAGACCCAGGTGAAGCACCTTTATTTCCCATCCCCTAGGTTGGAGCCCTAATTTAAGGCTTAACTCTAGTTTAAGCCTGTAAGTGATGGTGATCTGGAACAGGCCCCTGACAATCAAGTTTTGCCCTATGCTGGCTCTTTTCTTCCCCTTTCTTTTGCTTCTCACTCTCTCTGTTCTCTCCATCTTAACTCTCCTATTCTGCTGGCTTCTAAGAGGAGGCTGGGTTTCTAGCGACCAAGTCAACTGTTGTATTGCAAAAGAAGAAATGGTATATCATCCTTCCTTCCATCTGAACTGGGAGTTTCATAGAAGCTCCTCCCACCCTACCTTGCCAATTCACTGACCCAAACTCAGTACAAAATTAGGAGTCTTAATCGGAATAAAAAAACATTATTGGTACCACTCACAACTTAAAAGAGATACGTGGAAATGAGCCCTGGGATGGTGCACTCAGACGGGAAGAGGCACACTCAAAAGAAAATCTCAAAAGAAGTAGAATAAGCTGAGTAGAGAGACTCCTGCTGGAGGAACAACTACAATAGTGTTGTTGCCTGCTCAAATGGTTTTCCTTTGATCATTCTCACCCATTTGAAATTATTTAATAGTTTCTGACAGCCTGTAGAATAGAGCCCACACTACTTTTGCCTGGTGTTACAGACCTTTCTCCCTCATGCTCTAGTCTTCCTTTTTATTTCTACTATTCCCACTAGGTTCCAGGTGTTCAGGCAGAATGCTATCCTGTCTGTGCATAAAGCCCTCACAGGGAAATTCTGCCCTTTGTTATCGCCACCCTGACATCTCTCCCAGTGGCCATGCTTTTACACTGTAGTCCTCTACGTCCTCACTATTCTGCCTTCTCGGATCTAACCACTGCAAGCATCAGCTCTAAATCTCTAGGGCATCTTCCCAGACTGCTCCTGGTGGAAACAACTGACTTCCCCTGGCAGCTGTGGTGAATCTCAAATTCACATGTTAGTTACAAAGGGAGGGAACTCCGTGGAAATAATGGTGGTGGGGGAAGTTAAGAGGAACCCCTCCTGTGCTATCTGAGATGTGAAGAGGGATGGCAGCAGTGAAGGATGGGAGTAGGGGTGTCTTTTTGGCTTGTATGTGTAAGCTGTGTTCCCCGGCATTGGGGAGTGATGGTTTTAGCATTCCTCATGCTGTTGGGAAGTGTTGCTGGGAGACTTGTAACACAACGGCCATTCCAGTTGTTACTCGTGTTCAGAGTGGTTCTAGTCATTTTTCTGCTTGATTCAAGTACTTCATTTCTTCAGCTGAAATGTGATGACTTTAAATCAGTGTGTAGGTGCGTGCGTGCGTTTGTGTGTGTGTATGTGTATGTGTGTGTCTGTGTGTTTTCACTTTTGCCTTAACAAGCCCTTACGTGCTCTATTTCACTGGCCTTGGTTGTGAGTCACTGTCTGGTATTTATACATAATGCCTTAAGTGTCTTCGTTATTTGACCATGACATTCCTTTTCTCACCGTTTCACCCAAAGCTGAGAATGCCAAGAAAGGAAAGAAGGAACTGACTTCATCCTCTTTCCTAATGAGGTTTAAAATGTCATTGGTGCTAGTCTGTATGACGGTCAGGTTATCTTAGGTTATCTAAGGGACAGGTTAAAATTCAGCTTTAAATTCACGGGGATAGCAGAGTCACATCAGGAGTGCTTAGTTTGCTACTGACCAGTCTACTGCTGCGGAGTGTGTTTACTGGCAAGGACTTTCAGAACTGGACTGTCAAGGGACTTCAGGAAGTGTGTACCCTTATCAGAATCTCTCGTAAGTATGAAAGAAGTACAGATAATTAGAGGCATTCTTAATGGGGAAATGATTTGATATTTGTGTACATTGGTGGGAGATTTGAATAATATTACCATGTTCCTTACTTCTAAACTTTCTTGGAAGCTCATTTCTAAGGCTGTGGGAATGGTAAACTCCATCTGGGGGCACCTTAGTTATCAAAGGGACAGAGCCTCAGATAGGAAGGACATTGCTCTTAGCATGGTCATTTAGAGGCCAGGCAGCCAGTAAATCATTTGGGAAGGAATTAAAGGTTCAAAGGGCAGGAGAGAATTCTTTGGGTGACCTCATAGGTGCTTGAAAAATCAAAGGGCTAGCTGATGTGCTTTTATGTATTGAAGGCTGGTTTGAAAGGGCAGGGGATGGAAATGCACAATAGGAAATTGGCATCGCAGTTTTTATGTGCTCTGGGTTGGAGATGATCAAAGTTGCCGTTAAGTAAGTATCTTTTGTGTTCTGGAAATTATGCATGCATATTCAATATAATGTCATCACTGCCATAAATTAAGTCATACTGGTCCTATTTCACAGATGAAAAAAGTGAGGTTCAGGGAGGCAAAGCATTGTTCTTCAGATAAAGCAGAGTACAGCTAGAATCTGCACCCACCTTTAACTGACTCCAAATCATATGTTTGTCTCATTATACCTTACAGTTTTGTTTCAGAGATCCCATTTTATACTTCATATTGTCTTTCTAATCCCATTCACTATTCTGTGACTATGTTGTTTGCATCATAACATTGGACACAGTTGAATCTCACAGACCAGTCATTTCAAGGCTTTCCTGGGAAGCTCATTTAAAACACAAATTAGATACTTAGGGAAAAAAATTACAATGCATGAGAGGTACTTAATAATATCCCTATTCTAGGATACGGACATGGAGGCATAAAGGGTTAATTAACTTGTCAAAATTCATTCAATCAAAGTTAGTATTCAAAATTTGATTAATCTGTTTTTGAGAGTTTCTATTCTTCCCAGTGTTCCTGTTGTTTCTCAAACTGGGAGGGCGGTTAGCAGTAAACAAACACTGGGTTTGATCCTCTACAGATGTATCCTTTTTACCTTTCCTATCTTTGCCAACAAATTTGAAATGAAGAATAGCCTCCTTTTCCCTTTGCTTCCTTCCTTCCCCTTTCCTGTTTTTGTTTGTTCGTTTGTTTTGTTTTTCAAGACAGGGTTTCTCTGTTGTAACTCTGGCTGTCCTGGAACTCACTCTGTAGACCAGGCTGGCCTCGAACTCACAGAGATCTGCCTACCTCTGCCTCTTGGGTGCTGGGATTAAAGATGAGGTCCCCTACTGCCTGGCATTTTCCCTGTTTTCTTACTGGGACAGTTTATGTGTTTCAATTGTTATCTTAGAAGAGTGTTGGGCCAAAATTAAAAAATATATAAACGAATGCATCTTACTTCACTTCTGACGCTATACCCCCTAAGTTCTCTTCCCAGAGTCAACAGTTGTGATCTAACCTAACCTGTGATCTAACCCTAACCCTTATGTACTTTGTGTGGGCTCATACACATATGTGTGTGTATTGAGCGGTTCTGTTTTCTTCTTGCCTATATCTTCCTTATTATTCTCCAGTGTAACTTTAACTGATATCTACTTGGAAACCAAATGTACTGTCATTTCCCCTGTCTTTGTTCTTGTTTTCTCTGCACAGTTATTTTCTTTTCCCAGGTTTTTGATGAACGGGTAATGCATTCACATGGCTTGAAGGCTGCTTACTATGAGAAGGCAGACAAAGAAGAATTTCCTGCTCATTCTTATCTCCTATCTCTTTAGTTTTATTTTCCCAACTGAATCTGTTTTTATTGTACCTTTTCAGAGTATCTCTATATATACACAGGCAATTATGAATATGTATATATATATATTCCTTTTTTCACTTGCATATGTCTCTGATTATCAATGTACTGAGAGCTACCTCCATTTAAAACAGCTATTTATTAATTATTTAACCAAACCTTGACATCTTTTACTGTGGTTATTGTTTCCACTATACTGTTTTGACTTGATTGTCCCCCAAATTCTGTTGCCAGCATGGTTTCAGTGGCACCGTATGGTCTTGTTTCTTTACCTGCTCAGTTTTCATATTACTCTCTGAATCAAGAATCAGAGTTTGGGCTGTGCATGCTTGTCTTTGTCTCTCTGTCTCTGACTCTGTGTCATACCCCTCCCCCCGCCCCATCCTAAAGTTACCTATCCTAGAGTTAATTAAATAAATAAAGAGCAATGAAGAAATCTCATGTCTTCCAAATCCCTAGTCTTTACCTTCCGATGATCTGATGGACAATGTCTACTTGAATTTTATTTCTTTTCTTTTCCCTGTAAGCCCTAATATGTCTAAAACAGAACTTATTATCGTCCTCTTGCAAAACCACCTTAGTCCTTGGCCTCTTCACCTCTCACTCAGTTAGATTGAAATCTTGGAGTCACCACTTACTCATCCCTGTATCGGGTTAATTATCACATCCTGTCAGGTCTTTTCTTCCTTCAAAATAGCCTTTCCAATTCTTGCTCCTCCCACCCTCCCTCAAGCCCTTATTACTTTATGTCTGGGTTTTTGGACTGCTGGCTGGCTTCTCTGCTTCTAGGTTCACCCCCTTTTAATGTATCCTATAAGTCATTTGCTTTATTTGAGAAATTTAGTGATCCTTGTCTGTACAACAAGGAAGCTGCACTCAACGGTTGATCTCTGAAGTTCTTCTTAACCTCTGACATTTCCTTCAGAAATTGTTGAAATAGTGTATCTCAGCCTCCCGCTGTTGCCACTCCCAATGTCCCTTTTTTCTCTTCAGTGTTTGCTGTGATTACATGCTCCCAGCAGTGCCTTGCACACGGCTTTTCTCCACATTCTTTCTAAAATTGTTACCTAAATCAACTCACAGAGAAAAGTCTCAGAGGAAGGCCATCCACACTGAGCAACACTGACCCCTGCCTGAGCACCATTTCTAGCACTCCAGAATTTGCTTGGCCGAGTTCCTCTTGCATAACCCAACTTATGAGGCGCACTCTCCAACCAGCCAGGGTTTGGATTGTCATGTAGCTCTGTAGTTGTTAGGCATTTTCTACCACAAACTGACACCTATTGATCTGCCTTCATGATACTCGATTAGTATTTCCCGTAGTCATTGGTATGTACTGTTTAACCCCAAATGTGACAACTCATGATTTCCTGAACATTCTCATCATAGGATCTCTAATACATTTCCAATCCTACATGCCTAAATAAATTCAACCTAACTTGAGGGCTATTGCAAACATTTCTTGTACTCTGTATACTATCATTTGATTCTCCCTTGCACTAAATTCTGCAAGCTTTTCCTACTTTTCCTCAGCTGCTCACCATGTTCTTTTTCAATTCTTTTTCTCTTTATTAAATGATATTTTTAAGGTGCTAGGGATGGCGGCTAGGGCCTATGTACCCAGAGCTAAATGAGGAACAACATAAAAAAGGAAATGTTTTATTACGTTGTTTATCTGCAGTCTGATCTTTTCTCTCCCTTGTTCTTAACATTTATTACTATACTTTACAGAAACTGATAAAGATTTTGTGCTTTTGAAAGTTTAGATGTTTCTTTACTCAATCTACAGACTGGATTTTCTGTGTGCTGGGAGGGGGAGAGACAGAGACCCAGAGAGTTGTGTGGAGTGGTGTGGTGATGTCTTCTAGAGAAGTAAGCCTCTTTGTCTTTTATGCTAAAAATACTCCTTTAAAATTCTGTATCCTACAGAACTTCTTCCTCTCCTAGTCTCATAGTTACTGTAACTTCCCAAGTGTATTTTGTGAATGTCTTCTGTCTGAATTTGGCCAGTCTTTTAGGTTGAGTGAGATAGATTTATCTAGTATATTAGACAAAAACATGATTTACTACCCAGACAGACGGGCCAATTCAATATCGTTCTCTAAAGGACCATGATACTACTGTTAATTCCCTGTGTGTACCAATTTAATTGCATTTCAGAAGTCAAGAAATATTTAAGTAGTTCCAGTTGTAGCATTCCAGTTCACTAACTATTAACTATAAATCACTTGTGAGTACTTAAAATTTTCTGTTGATGGATTGGCTGGTATTTTACATGTATATAAGTAATGTATCTAAGGATTTCTAGTTTGGCTTGCAAAGTAAAATTGTACTCTTGATTTCTCTCTCTGGCCCCATAATGTTTTTGTCAAACCCCTCCCCACCCTACCCTGAGCGAGATTTTCACAGGGCCCCCTTTCCTTCTCCCTTTACATATTTCGTCAGACTCTTTAAGAGACTGGTTGTGATTATTACTGAACCATATGGGTACCACACATTTGAGTTTCTCTTCTACTGTGTGGAGCACAAAAAAAGCTCAAGGATTACCTTTTAACTGCTGAAGGGCTTAGGATCAGGTAGCCCCATCTTAATTTCATTATCCAAGAAAGCCAAAGTTAGTAACCCTCTTCTCTAATTTCATTCAGCTAACACCTGAAATCCATTTCTCCACATGGGTGATACTAGTTACTGAGGTATATATTAGTATGCAGCTTTTATGACCTGGTATGTTTTTAACTAACAATTTTCTATATTGGAAGGGTCTGGGAGTCATTATATGCAGTTGCCTCTTCAACACTGGATTGTGCCTTCTGGGTAAAGTTTGAGTACAAAATATGGGCACTGATGTTTTTCGATCTTTACTTTTAATCTTGCAGTTCAGACAGTCTATTTGTTGTAATCAGCTTCCATGAGAAATATGTGAGAAAATCAAATTACAGAGAGGAAACAATTACTTCTGTCACAGTTTTAGTTTAACTCATGATTTGTTGGTCTTGTTGCTTTAGCCCAGTGGTGACATTCTATGGAAGTAGCTTTTCGTGGAGCAAACCCATTCATCTCATGACCAGAATGTTGTGATGTTTGTGTGTGTGTGTGTGTGTGTGTTGTCTGAATGTATAAGAGGGAGAGAGGGAGGTGAGGGGAAAAGAATGAAGGAGGGAAAGAAAAAGAGACCAGGGTCCCACCCCCTTTTGGCATCCCTTCAATGATACAAAGACCTCCCACCAGACCCTACCTTTTAAAGTTTTCACCACCTTCTAATAACACCAAACTGGGGAATAATTCTTTAATGCATAGGCCTTTGGGGGACACTTAAGATCCAAACTATGGCAATATTTGTATGTCTTGTTAAAATTTTACATTCATCTAACTTTTTATTGCAATTGAGAACTTAAGATTTATACTTTGAGCAAATGTAAGTGGGAAATATGTAACAACAGGCATCATGTATAGCGGATCTCTAGAAAGGTTTTCATCTTGTCTAGACACAATGTTGTTCCCATGGAACAGAAGCTTCTCGCTTCCACCCCTGGCCCTGGCATCCGCTGTTTTACACTATTTCTCTAACTTCGGCTATTTTAGATAACCTTGTGTAAATGCAGACATGTGGTATTTCCTCTTCTGTGACTAGATTATTATTTCATTTAGCGTAAGGTCTTTCATATTCACCTATATCAATTTCTTTTAGAAAAATATTCTATTGTGTAGAATATCAAATTTTCCTTATCCATATATCCATCGATGAGCATTTACACTGTTTCTACATCTTGTTTATTGTGAATAATGCTGTAGTAAGCATGGGAAGGCAAATATCTCTTGAAGTTCCTGGTTTCAGTTCTTCTAAATTAACACTGGAAAGTAGGATTTCTTGATCACACGTAGCCATGGTCTATGATGTACCACCATGTTGTGTTCTATTTTATGTTCTCTCCAACAGTGTACAAGTGCTCTGATTTCTCTACATTCTCACAAATGCTTATTTCTATATTTTGATTTTGATTAGTCATCTCCATGTTTTCATATATTTTCATGTCTTTGGAGAAATGTCTATTTATATTCTTAGCGCCCCTTCCCTCCCTTTTTTTTTAAATGAGAAAGGATCTTGCTAGTTGCTTGTGCTGGTCTGGAACTTTACTATGCATCCAGCTTGGGTCATGTCAAATCAAGACATTTGCTGTTAAGTTTCTTATATATTTTAGATATTAATCCTATAACAGAAATTGTTTGCACATATCCTTCCCCATTCTGCTCACTGCCCTTTCATTCTGTCTCTCGTGTTATGTAGAAGATTTAAAGTTTTTATGTGTGTTCCTTCCGATAGAAGAGACATTTATTTCTTCAATGTTTCATCTTGATACAGTTGTCAAAAGACATTGAGTTTGTTTCTCGGCTTCTATATTCGTTTATCACTGTGTACATATGTCTGCTTTTATGCCACTACCATAGTATTTTATCTACTGTTGTTTTATAGCATAACTTGAAACTGAGATATATGATGCTTCCAGCTTCGATTTTCTCTTTTCATTTTTTATTAGCAAATATTCATTGTACACAATGATGAGTTTCATAATAACATTTTCATTCAGGTACATCATGTTTCACTTAACCTATCTCCAGTTTTATCTATTGTCCTACAAATTATATATATGATTTTGTTTTTATTTATGGCTGAATAAAATTACATTGTGTTTATGTACCACATTTTCTTAATCCATTTATCTGTTGATGGCCACCTAGGATGATTTTATAATTTGACTATTATGAATAGTGCCATAATAATTTTGTGGGTTTTATTTCTTTCTCAAGATTATTATTTTTTCTTTTTTTGGTATTCAGGGCTCTGGGTACATCATTATGAACTTTATTTATTTTTATATTTATGTAAAAATAGGCCATTAAAAGTTTAACAGGGATTAAATCCCTTACTTTGGTACTGTGTCAATTTTTTTTTTAATCAACTTGACAGAAGTCAGGGTCATCTAGGAAGCGAGAACCTCAACTGAGAAAATAGCTTCCTCAGATTGGCTTATGGGTGAGCCTGTTGGGCATTTTCTTGATTGATTATTGATGTGAAAGATGAGACTCACAGCTCACCTGTGAGTCATGCCACTCTTAAGCTGGTGATCCTGGGTTCTATAAGAAAGCACGCTGAGCAAGAGGTGCTAGCTTATGGCGTGTGCTTCAGTTCCTGTTTCCAGATTCCTACCCTGACTTCCTTTGATAATGGATTGTGATTGAGACTGTAAGCTTTAAGTGCAATAAAACAGACCCTTTTGTCCCTAAGTTGCTTTTGATCATGGTGGTTATCACATGACCAAATACAAAGCAAGCTAGAGCAGGTAGTATAGGCATTTTGACAGCATTAAGTCTTCTACACATTAACACAGAATGCTTTTATCATTTACTTGTAGCTTCTTTTGTCAATATTTTATAGTCTTTAGTATATAAATCTCACTTTCTTATTTATATTTGCTCCTTAAATATTTTGTTCTTGATAGCAACACAAATTAGATTGATTTACCTTCCTTTTCCTGTATTGTGTTGATAGTATGTAGAAAGGACACACATTTGGCATGTTGAATTTTATTTTATTTGTTTTGGGGTTTTTTTTGAGACAAGGTCTTATTGTGTAGCTCAGGCTGGCTGCAATACTGTGGGCATCCTTCTGTCTCAGCCTCCCAAGTGCTGAGATTACAGGCATTTACCTTCATGATTGCGTGCATACATGTGTGTGTGTGTGTGTGTGTGTGTGTGTGTGTGTGTGTGTGTGTGTGTGTATCTTGTAAGTTTACAGAGTTCATTTTTTCTATTATTTCTCTGTACGTTTATGTGTGTAGTAGTTAGTATTTTCTACATAAAAGATCTCATGTTCTCTACAAACTGAGATGATTTTACTTGCTTCTTTCAAATTTTTGTTTTCTCCCCTGATAACCTAATACAGGATTTCTACTACTATGTTGTCTACTACTATGTCTATTACTACCATTTTGAGTAGGAGTGGCAGGAACTGACAGCCTTGCCTTACAGCAAAAGCTTTCATTGTTTTCACCATTGAGAATGATATCAGCCGTGGGCTTCCAAGGATTTTATTTTGTTGTAGTAATTTCCTTCTATTCCTAGTTTGTTGAGAGACTTACTCTTGAAAGCCCATTAAATATTATCCAATTTTGTAGGTATCAATATCATAATGTAATTTTTATACCTCATTCTATTAATGTGCATCATATTTATTGACTAGTATATTTTTAGTCATCCTCGTATCATAGGGATAAATCTTATTTGGTTATGATGTATCATTCTTTTAATGTCCTATTGATCTGTGCTTGGTGATTTTTTGTTGTTGAGAAATTTTACACCTATATCAACTGAGGATATTATCTTGTGTTTTGTTGTTATTTATTTTATGTTATCATTTCTGAGCTCATGAATTGAATTTGTAATTGATCCTTCCTCTTTGGTTTTTGGGAAGAGTTTCAGAAGGATTGATATCAATTCTTCTTTAAATGTATGGCAGGATTTACTAGTAGATCCATTTGGTCCTGGGCTTTTTTGTGCTTTAGGTTTGTGATTATTTCTAAATATTAATTTTTTTTCTTTGAGATCTTGGAGAGATTGCTCAGTGGGTAAGAGTGCTTGTTGTTCTTACAGAGGACCTGTGTTTGGTTCCTAGCACCCACACAGCAGCTGACAACTGAATGTAATTCCAGTTCTAGAAGATGTATCGCCCTCTTCTGACCTCCCTAGTGAATAGATACACATGCAAGTATAAACACCTATACACATAACAAAGACATAATTCTTAGAAGTAATTTTTTTCTTTGACCCAATTTGTTAAAGAATATGCTTAATTTTCATACTTTTAAAATTTCCAGTTATGGTTCTGCTATAAATTTCAAGTTTCAACACATTATAGCTGAAAACATAACTTAATCTTATTAAATTAATTAATACTTTGTGACCTGGAATATTGTCTATCCTGGAGAATGTTCTAATGGACACTTGAGAAGAATACGAATTCTGCTGATTTGAATGGAATGCTTGTATGTCTATTAGGTCTATTTAGTCTGTAGTATTGTTCAAGTCTAGTATTTCCATCTCGAGCATCTATGTGAACATTCTATTCATTACTGAGTGTGGGCTATTGATGCCTCATCCTATTACAGAATTACTATCTGTTTCTCCGTTTGCAGCCACCTTTATGCATATATGTTTATTATCAATAAGTCATCCCAGTTAATTGACTCCTCTTTTCATTATATAGGGTCCTATTTTACATCTCCTGATAGTTTGGGACCTCAATCCGCTTTGTTTCGGGACCGTCTTTTTCTGTCTCATCAGTTTCAGCTTATGTATTTTATTAAATCTACAGCAAGTCTTTTGTAGATGGCATATGTAGGTAGCCCTCCACATATGTGGGCTTGACACTCACAGATTTAACCAAGCAAGGCTTGAAAATATTTACAACAAAACTTAATCTGTACTGAATGTTTTGGCTTCATTTCTTGTAATTATTCCTAAACATTACCATCTAACAGATTCTATTTGCATAGCATTTATATCATATCACACAATATAAGTAATGTAGATATGATGTGCACTGAGGGTGTGCATAGGTTATATATTAATACTGTGTTTCTCTATATTATTTGTGAGCATTTATTTGCAGATTTGGGTATATACCTACGTATGTGTAGGGGTGGTGGGTGTTCTGGAACAAAGCCTCTGCGGACACCAAGGGATTACTCTAGGTGAATCTTGCTTTCTTATTCTTTCAGCCATTCTGTGCTTTTTGATTGGGAAATAAATGGTTTCTATTTAGAATAATTATTGGTAGGAAATGATGTAGTATAGCTATTTCTTGTTTATTGCATTCACTCCATCTTACAGACTATTTGTCCCTGTTTTTTGTTGTTTTGTTTTTCTTTTTAGTGACCTCCATTGTATTTTATTTGCTATTTTTTTTTATATTAACGGGCTTTTGTTCAGTTTTCCTTTCATGTGTATTCTATAGTTATGTTCTTTGAGGTTGATATAGGTTTATATAAACTATCATGCAATTATAACCTATATAACATAATAACAACTTAGTTGAATCACAGATTAAAAAGTACAGTTTTTACACTCAATTTATGATAGCGATGCCATAATTTATATATATTTTAAGATTTGGTGGTTGACATATAAACATTTTTAATGTTTCTCTTACTGTTTATACTAGAATTTAAAGTAATTTACCTAATATTTTCATAATGTTACATTATTCTGTTTATTGTACATCACCTCTTTTTGTATATCTGTTTGTATATTTATCTTCATCAATGAGTTTCATATGCTTATGTATTTCTGCTTGTTTTCCTTGCAATTTAGAGTGCTCTTTTAACATTTAAGGCAGCTATTTTAACAACCCAGTCTCATTCATATGCATATTTTCCCCCACTTTTCTTCCCCATTCCTTCCTCCATCCCTGTCCTTTCCTCTCCTTTATTGCCTTTATTTTACTAGATACAACATTCTTCTTTGGCATGTTTATTTTATCATTCCATACTTCACATCTGTATGTCACATTCCTTTTTGACCTGTAAAGTCTTTCCTGTGAAATTTAAACTGACAATCTAATGGAAGTTGCTATATATAAAGCATACTGTTTTTCTTTCGTTGCTTTAAAAATTCTCCATTTTCTTTGCACAACAGTTAAAATGTGTCTTGGTGAGGATTTCTTCACATTTATCCTATTTGTTCTTCATTGATTGTAGATATGAGTTTCTTTTTCTACATTTGAGAAGTTACAGATCATTACTTTTTAATAAGTTTTTGGGAACCTTTTTCCTCTTCTCCTTATTGAACTTCTCTAATGCATATATTGGTCCTAATAATGGTGTCCCATGAGTGCCTTAATCTCCCTTTGCTCTTTCTCTTTTCCTTTTGCTTCCCTGATGGGATAATTACCTTTGAGCTTGATAATTATTTCTTCTGCTTGATCTAGTCTATTGTTAAACTTTTCTAGTGAATCTTCCAGTTTAGTTACCATTTTCCCACCCAAAGAGTTCTGCTTATTTTTCCTATTTCTTTGTTGAAGTTTTACTTTTGTATATGTATCATTCTCCTGACCTCCTCCAGTATCTTTATGCTGACTATTTTGATTCTGTTAGATAAATCATATTTCTCTACTTCATTTGGTTTATTTCAGGAGGTTCATTTTGTTCCTTTGTTTCAGACTTAATATTCCTTTGAATTTTTGTCTCTGTTCACCAGACAGTTAACTAGCATAACACAGTCCTTATGTATCAGTTAGCTCAATTTTAGATTTTTTGGCTTTCAAACATCTGTACTAATCTAACCTGTATTCTTTGACGTTAGTGGCCCCAAGGATTCATGGATATACCAAGTCCAGTTAGCGGCCTAGCATAATGAGACAGAGGCCTGTCTGTAGGACTACCTCTGGAAAAACGGCATCAATAGACACTATTCATCTCTTCCCCAGCCCGAAGAGAAACTAGGGTTTTTTGTTTTGTTTTGTTTTTCCTGTTTGTTCTTTGTTGAGCCTGTTGGTAACATTATGACAACAGCCAGCATAAACTATCATCTAGGATCATACTGAACCTGGTAGTTAAGAGTATTCCAGGTCCTGTTAGCTCTTCAGGACAAACTAGATTTGGGCCGAAGAATATTACCACTGAACTGTAGGAGTCATTAGAAAAGTCCAACAGTAGATTTCACATGTACTGTAAAGAAGTTGGGGCACTGGACAGGACATTCCTTCCTTCAGAGAGAAACTGAGGTTTTCCATCTGTTGGCTCTGTGCTCTCTGAGGGGAGGGCCCGAGATGACTATCACTGATCACAAAGTGGCTAGAGTATAAGCCCATTCCTATTAGTACTCTAAGACAAAACTAGAGCTGTTCTTTCAGACAGCTCCTAGAAAAGTCTGAGTGCTAGGTGCATGCTCTAACTTTCTGTTCTTGGGGAGAAACTATAAACTGGGGAGTTTCCTATCAATCCTATAATGTAGTGGAATGGATAATGATTATGAGAGGGTGTTTCAGATCTTTTTTTTTATCAGTTTTGAAGTGATAATTTTCTTACTCACCTATGGTCCAGGAGTGGTTCAATTATTTTCTGGATTTCTCTTACATTTGTTTATTTATTTGTTTGTTTTGTAGTGTAGTGTAGTGGAGTGTGTGTGTGTAAGCATCTACCTCCCACAGGTATGGAAATCAGGATGACTTGTGGAGTCAGTTCGCTCTGTCTGTCATGCAGATTCCTTGGATTAAGCTCAGATCCTCTCAGGCTTGGCAGCAAGAGCCGTCACCCACTGAGCCACTATGTTGGTCCTTTCTGGATTTCTTATGAAAGGATTTGCTGGTGTTTTGCTGTTAGAATGAGAAACTTAACGGCTTCCTATTCTGTTGACTTGTTGACATCATTGCATATATTGATCTCTATTGGGCATGTTTTACAAATATAATCAATATTACAGGCATAGTCAGTGTATTACTGAGAAAGCAACTTAATTTTGTATTTTTTGTAATTTTGTATTTTTGAGGAATAAATGATATAGTAAAAACATCTGCATATATAATATAATATATAATTTGATGAGTTTTAACAATGCCTGTGAAACTATTATTACAGTTCAGATACCTGTGACACTCCAATGTTTCCTTGTGCCCTTGCATAATGTAGCATTTTTGATATTTTTTTCTTTCTAACAATGATATCAAACCCAAAGCCTTGAACATGCTAGTGTACAACAGAACATTTTTGTACTCCTGTATTTGAATGTAGAAGTTATATTATTTCAGTTCTTAAGCTAAAGTTTGGGAGGATAATTTTTGTATGTTGCAGAAGAAAGGACTGAGGGCTTTGTTTTGTCTTTTGAGTGCTGGGAAATGAACACAGGGCCTCAGATGTGTTAGGTGAGTACTCCACCACTGAGCTACATCCCCAGCTCCTAGATTTTTGAGACAGGGTCTCACTATTTTGTCCAGGCTGGTCTCTAACTCTCAATCCTGCTTGTGCCTCCTAAATACTAAGTTTATAGGTATGTGATATTGTGTCCAGTTGCTTGTTTCCTTTATTTTTCAATCCAGTAGTTTCAGGAGTATTTGTTGAAGCAATTATCTTTTCTCCATTTATTTGGATTGATCCTATTCCCAAATGAGGTTTATTTTGGGACATGTTGCATATTAGTAACTTGCATGTTTATCTTTGTGTTGATACAGTACTATCTTGAAATCAAGTTTTTAAAGGTTTTGTTTACTCCTGGTTGTTTGATTTTTTTTTTCCATATAAACTTTAGAATCAGCCTTACAATTTTCATTTTAAAAGACTTTTGGTATTAAATTAGGGTTGTTGTATCAATAGATCAAGTTGGGAGAGAATTAGCACTTAATGATTTTGGTTCTTCTAGTCTAAGAATAAGATAGATTTCCATCTATTTAGATCTTGTTTTATTAATCTTGGCCATGCTTTTTAGTATTTCTCTACTGGTCTCAGGCATATTTTGCTAAATTTCTCACTGAATGTTTTCATATTTGATGCTATCATAAATGATTTATATTCAAATTTTCACCTCCTTTTTATTTCCGCTATGTAGAAATATATTCCACTTAATCTTTCACTTATTAGTTCTAGTATCATTTTTAGATTCTTTAGAGTATTTTTAACATAAATTGTTCACATCATGTACAAAGAATTTTACTTCCTTTCTAATCTATATCTAGACCTGATTTGACAGTGTATGATTTGATGGTACGTAGCTTCTCATTTTATTTCATTTCCTAGAAACATTTAGCACTATATTTAAGTATATAAAACAATGTTGCCATCTATAAGTACAATGTGGTAGATCTGATTTCTAGAAAATATTCTTGCCTAACTAAAATTTTATGTCAGTTGGTTAATGACTTCCTAGTCCCTAACAGCCACATTTCCATTCTTTATTTCTATAAGTCTGATTGGTTTCTATATCTCACGTAATTGAAATAATTTGGCACTTTTCCTTCTATGACTGACCTACATTGCTTAGCATAATGTCTTTTTTTTGAGACAGGATTTCTCTGTTATAACTCTGGCTGTCCTGGACCTCACTCTGTAGACCAGGCTAGCTTTAAAACTCACAAACAGAGTTCCTTTGTCTCCCAAGTGCTGGGATTAAAGACATAGTCCACCACTGCCCAGCAGGATTCCTTTAAATTTTTTTAATTAAAAATTTTATGGGTATTTGTATTTTGCGTTTATATTTGTCCTGAACACTACTTGCATGCCTGATGCCTGTGGAGTCCAGAAGAGGATGTTGAGTCCTCTGGAACTGGAGTTAAAGTTAGGTGTATGGTACTACACGGATGCTAGAAATTGAACACAGGTCCTGTTGGAAGAACAAGTACTCTTAATTGCTTAACCATCCTTCCATCCCCTTGTTACTTTTCTTTCCGTTCATTTATGTGGGAGAGGGTATATGCCACAGTGTGTATGGAGTCAGAGAACAACTTGCTGGAGTTGGTCCTTTCCTTCTACTGTGTGGGTTCTATGGGTAGAATTTAAGTGGTCAGGCCTTTCAGGTAAGTGCCTGTACCCACTGAGCCATCATTCGTAGAGGCTAAATACTATTTTATCCATGGTACAGGTGTGTACATTTATGTGTGTGATAGCATTTTACAATCTACTTTTTCTGTTCATGGACACTTGTCTATATAATGTAACTTGTCGTAGACCCCAAGTTACTCAGCAGTAATATGGGGATCATGATAGTGCATACTTATTGTGACAATTAAATGAGACAGTTTGTAGATTGTTCCTAGAAAGGGACTGGGCAGAATATATCTCCTAACTCTTCATTTTTTGAGCCTTATTATTTTAAAAAGTCAACACAATGTTCTCGTAATATTTATTTATCTATCTATTTATTTTGGTTTCTGCCATCAAAGAATTTATCTAAATTTTTAAAAGGAAAGTATACTAATATAGTTCGGCTTTTCTATACCTTGGATTTGCTATATTCTCTAAGTTTACTAATTGAATGACATTGGTATTTATTGGAATTACTAAAAATTTACCATCATAAACGTTTTTTCTGAGCTTCTTCAGCTTGGTGTTATCATCCCTGGCATATAGTAATCAGAACTGCACACAGTATTCCAAGTGAGAGCAAATGAGCCAATTTATTGTCCCTGGTTTCCACAATCTCTGACTTGACTAGAGCAGTTAACTGTTTTGACTCAAATAGCATATTGGGCTCCCCCCAGGAAACAGTTTAGAATGACTTCCAAATCTCTTTCCTGTTTAGAACTGATAGCTTGGAGCCCACAAAGATCCTGTCCCCATCCAACTATAGAAGAACAATATTACCTCATATTTGTGCCTGTTGAGCCACTGGCACTGTAGCTAAATTATCTGGGAAGGCTCTTGGTTGGTCTCCCAAGCACTTTAACGTAAGGATGGAGGGTGATGGTAGAGTCCAGCTATCCCTGCCTCATCTACTACACTCCCATCTCTGCTCCTCTTAGTAAGCACACTCACTAGAAATATGTGCATACTTGGAGAGTTGTCTGCAAATCTCCTTCTGCCCAACCCTAACCTGCAGTGGGATTCAGATCTATTTATACTACCTGAGTTGTCATAGTCTGTTTTGTGTTGCTTCAGCAGTTTGTTTTTTAACATGGGACTGAGTAATTTGTAGAGCAAAGAGCTTTCTTTTTCATTGTTGTGAAATCTGGGGAGTCCCAGATCCATGGGCTACATCTGGTGAGGACTTTCTTGCTGCATTAGAACATTGCAGTGGAGAGCATCATATATACTAGGTTTTTAAAAAAATTTTTTCCTGTAATTGTTTCTGTGACAAATACCTGAGAATAATAATTGAAGAAGAAAGATTGCTGCTTTCCAGAGTTCTGAGCCTGTTTTTAGGCAGTATGTCACAAGAAGAGGGGAAAAAAAACAAACCTATTTACCTTGTGGAAGCTAGAGGAGGATGAAAGGGAGAGGGTTACAGGGAGGGAGACAAAGAGGACAGGAATCCTGGCCACCAGTTATCTACCTTCTTGAGCTAGGCCCTATCTCCTAAATGTTTTAGAACTTCCCTAAAGATCACCACCATCTATAGGGCCAACCCTTGAACAATGAGCCTGTGGAGAACTTTTCAGATTCAAACCATAACACATAATGTGAAAAAAGAAGTTTAGGCCTCCTCTTCAAAAAGCTACAAATCTTACCATGGGGGACCTTCAGGGTCATGACCTCTTCTAACTGAATTACCTCCCCAAAGCCTCACCTTCAAATAGCATCAGGATATTAATTTGGACACTAAATCTCCAACATATGAATGGGGAGGGAGGGAACATCCAAACCATAGCAGGTATAGAATAAAAATATGCACTTGTGGTATACAAAAATGGAAATAAGAAGCTTATACCAAATCATACTTCTGTGTTAGGCTTATTATTATTTTACTCTAACTTGGAAGATGTGTAATGAAAAGAATTTTGCAGCTTAATTTGGTAATAAAATTAAATATTTGGTGCCACCATATCAGAAGAAAGAATTTACCAACTAATCTCAAATTAGCTGTGGTAGGGGGGATGAGGCAGAGGTAAGGGAGAGGCTTGTGTCCACATATGACTTCCATTTGAGAATTTAGTATGGGAGGACAAGAAGCATCCTAGTAGCGTTGCTATTAAATTGTCCCATTGTTCTTATACACAAAGGAGATAGGTCCTGGGTATCTCCTAATTTGTTTTCTCCCAAGCTACATGTGCATTTGGTAAACATTGTTGGGCATTTGTCACATAAAAGAATTATCTATCTGAAACAGGTTCTTTTTCTCTGTATTTGTTTTGGTTGGGCAGATTGACTATTTGAGGGGACTGTTCAGTCCTTCCCAGATATAGAATTGAAATGCAAAGGATGCATGGTCCATGACCTCAGGGAATTTAATCATGTACTGGTTGGTCATGTTTTTAATTCACACAAAACAGTAAGATGCCATATACTTCTTTCATAGTTTGAACCCTAATCCTAACTATTACCTTCCCCCAATACACACACACTGTGGCTCCTGTTAAGAGCAGAGATTTACCTTAACTGGTGGTCATTGGCCATGGTGGCTGGATGACTCTATTAGAACAGGAAGGAAGAACCAAAGATAGCGACATCCAGCAGTGGAGGGTTGGAGGCACATTGTGTGAGACTCTCCTCCTCCTTCCTGTGTGTTCCAGACTCCCTGATTCTATCACAGAAATATCTGTGCCTATTTCCTGGCCAGGGCAGTCTAGATAGCTGGGGATCTGAAGTTTCCATTAACTCTTTCAGGCCTAGAGTACTTAAGGAGAAAATCCCAAGTACCCAATCAATTACCATTACTTTACTCTCCACAAACTGCTCCCTTTATGCTTAAGTCATTGAATACAACATCTACAGTACTATTTTGATTATCTGTATACTAATACAGATTAAGTTTATGAGCTCTTACAGAGCTAAATATTGGGTTCCAAAATTTAAGGACTCTAAATAGTTGACAGTCATTAGCTTTCACAAGATTCTGTATTGTCTTTAAACCATCAACTATTTTTCCTCTATTGCTAATAAAAGCCGTTGCTTTGAAATGTTAACAATATGAACTATGAAGTCCTTCAGATTTAGATTTAAGTATACTATGTTTTGCTTTCAGTAAAAATAAAGGCGGGTTAGGTACATAGCTAAGAGGTACAGCAATCGCTTAGCATGTGTGAGGCCCTGTGTTTCATCCTGAGCACTGGTAAACAAACAGATAGACACACAGACAAAGGTATCATCATCTGCAATCTTAGCACTAGGAAGGCTGACACAGGAAGCTTGCTTAAGAGTTTCAGGCTGTCCCGGATGTATAGTAAATCCCAAGCCAGCCAAGAAAATAGTTTAAGACAGACTTAAAACACTCCCCGCACCCCAGAAAAAAAAAAGAGTACTATAAATCTTTCTGAGGAATTGTGAGAATTCAGTGAGACTACTGTGTGTTAACTTTTCAACACAGAGTGTATCATAGAAATGGTTCTGACATGATGAGTAATGGCCTAAGTTTTGAATTACTTGTTAGAGTTATGTAAAGAAACATAATACTTAAAATGTTATATGGTTATGATTGCCAGATTTGTTTTCAGAACTCCCTATCTCTTCATATATTTAATTTACAACAGCTTTTGGAGATAGATATAATTAATATCTCTATTTTCACAGATGAAAAAATTGGGGTACGCATTGATTAAAGTATATGCCTAAGGTCACACAATTGGAAAGTGTTAGAAAGTGATGTTTGATCTCAGGTTAGAAGCTTCCAGATTCCATAGTCCTAATGACTATGTTGGAATTGAGTCAGTTTTTATGACATTTAATTAATTAATGAATTTTTTATGATTTGATTCTTCAGCTGCGACAGAAGAAGAAAATAATTTATGTGTTATATTTGTCCACAACTTAGATCACAATTACTGCAGAGTACCACAAATCCACAAAAAAGGTCCAGTGGGGACTATTTTGGCTACAAGCAAAGTGTATCTCTTGGTGCTTGGATAGTGACAGAAGTTCTACATTTATTGAGAGACAACTTTTAAATAACACAAACTCCCACAATTTTGTTGGTGTTCGAAGTCACAAATAATCTCTATTTCTGCTCTTTTCGCCCCAGTGGATACACAAACTAGTAAACTAGTTTAGGTGGGCCTCTGTCCTCTTCTTTCTGGCTCTAGCCTGCCCGTTCACTTCTTCCTCCACTTGGCTATCATGAAGCAGGTGTCTCTAAGAAGATGGTTTAATGATCAGGAGAGTCATGGCTACTTTTAAATATGGTTTTTGAAAGTATTTTTAGTTGCTTAGCACTTAGTGACTACCTCTTGGGTGGTAGCATTTGGAACAGAAGAAGAGAAAGATACTTTGGAATGATCTTACCATCTAAGAGAGGAAACGGACACACATACATTAGAGTCATAAAGACAGCCTACCATGAATAACTCTGCCAATTGATTTCTTTATCAACCAGTGTTTAGGACCCTCTAGATCATTGCTTCTGAAACTTTGCTGTGCCTACAGATCACCTGGGGAAGGGATATTCACATGCAGACCTTGATTCAGTAAGTCTGAATGAAGCCACATAGTCTAACGAATTCCTAGATAAAAGCTAGTGATACTGGCCCAGAGATGATACTTCGAGTATGACAGTGCCACATGCCAAGGAATGAGTACTATATAATATAGTACTTTCTGATTAAGAAAATTGACATAATGGAAGATTTTGATCTGATTATACATTGTCTGATTTTTGGACAATGTCAGAGAAAAATCAGTTAAAAATTGGCACATTGGGAATTCAGGATCCTCTGTGGGAGTCTGAAAAGCATGAATATGATCAGAAAGGTGGTCCTTGATGCCTGGTGGAGGGTGAGGATCGGTAGCAAAAACAAAACGAGATCTGGTTCAGAGACTGTTGTGGAAATCCAGGCAAAGAGAGAGTAAAGGCCTGGAGTGTGATGACGACAGTGGAAATGGCCAGTAAGGCCTGGCTGGGAGAGAGGTCAGTTAACCACAAACCACCAAAAATTCAGCACTTAGGATTTCCTCAGTAGCTCAGAGGTGAAGGGCATACTAATGGTCGAAGTCAATTTCACATCTACATTTTGTGTAATCAGCACAGCTAATGTGGGAGATTAGTTACTCTCACCCCTGTTTTACAAATGAGATTATGTAACAGAAACTTTAACTGGTGCCTGAGAGAAGCCCAACCTAACTGCAAATGAAAAGACATGGCAGAAGACGCTAAAACTGTTCCTTTTGACCTTTATAGGATTTTTCTCATTAACAGTAAAATAATTTACATATAACGGTAACTTCCATTTGAGAGTATATGCTACACAGTCATGCTGTCTTTATCCTTCCCTCCAATTCACCTGATTAATTTATTATGGCTCTTTACCCTTGTCATTAGAAATTGTTTTAAAACTTAATTTTAAATAGCCCATCACTTAGATGTATCATACTTTAATTTTCTAGTTTCATGAAATCAGTCATTTATGTTTCCTCTTTTTTTGTTCTTTTTGGCATTGCTATCAATCTACTGATGTGGAGAATGTCTTTAAATATATCTCAAGCTTTAGCAAGTCTTAAAAAAGTCTTCTTACTCATTTACAACTGGCTAACGGTTCAGTAAAAGATCAGGTGAGCTAAGGCCTTAAGTACAGTACCCAAGCATCTCTCGCCCATAGTAGCAAGTGAGCTCTTGATGGGCTTCCTAGTTCAGGAAGTCATAACTTGGAACATTCAGCTGCACTTCAGTGTCACTATTGATCTTCAGTCTGCTTCATCTGATTAGTCAGGACTCTCAACTAGAGTAGAGGTGAAATGGAAGAAAAAAAGAAAAAAGAAAAAAAAAATCCAGGTACTGCATGTGAGGTGGTCATTTGGGGAAAGAGACCAGGAACATGTGGGAAAATTAAAGAAGAGGTTGAATCAAAACACTGTCTTATGCAGCTTGAATGTCTGCGCTGGGGAAAGTGGATATATTACTGATATAATGGAGGATTTTAATGTCTTTTTCTTTGCTCATTAATATTTCCTATGGTTATATGAATCTGGAGGTGAAATCCTATAGTTCATGGGCCTTTGGGAAGTAACTTAGTGTCTCTTGATATTTTTTAATGAAATATTTATTTATTGAACAAATATGTGTTGAAATACAGACAGTATAATTGTCCCTCAATACTGTAAGATATGTTTCTGTAGCACTGATATGTCTTGATGTGGTCATTTAATGTCTCAGATTTTATCTATGAATTGAGGATAATAGTATAGATCATATGGAGACATTCTGATTTGCAGAAATGATCTCAGACACTAAGTACTTAGTGCTGTACCTGACATATAGTTATGGTCAGTAAGTACTACATAGTAGTAGTGTTATGAATATCATTATATATTTAAATAAAAGGCTAAGTTATACATACATAATTATATATAGCTGAATATATAATATTTACATTATGTTATTATAAATAGAAATTCTAATGATATAACCATATACTATTCAATATACTTAGAGAAATATAAATAATATAGATTGATATTTATAAATGTATAATGTTATATAAGATTTATATTATAGTATATATTCTATATATTTAGTTATATGTTCACACACACACACATAAAACTGTTTTAACCTTTTAAGTGCATAATAGTCATAATATATATATAATGTATAAATACATATGGGAAAATATCCTTATTATAGAATAGATAGGAAGTTAATTAAATCTAGAAATTCAGTTCTGATTGGCTGTAGCTTTGGAAAGAAGCTCTTCCCTGGCACTAATATTCCTTGCTCCCCTCCCCTTCCACACACAGCAGTGTTCAGGGCCTGGTTTCTACAGTACTCATACTGTTGAGCAGTATGAGTTGAAGAGTCCTAGCTTTGAAGCCACAGATAACTGTGCTCAAGGGCAGAAGGTTCTCCTTCTGACACAGGTACCCTTGAGCAATTTCTGTAAGCAACTTCCTTTGTCTCAGTCATCTTTCTTGTCAAATGACTGTTACACTTAGGTTTCAGAATTATTGAAAAGAGAATCAAGGGAAACAAGTCAGCCTATTTTTATTTGGCCCATGATTGAGAGGAAAATATTACTTCCCTCTCTTTTCTGACTGGCATTTCTGCCTCCGTTTTTTCCTACCACACCCTGCTCCCCCTACCTGGGCAAGGGACCAGAGTTCTCATATCCCATACTTTAATGAGACCTGATTCCTAACAGTACCTCCTTTTCCTAGTTATCTGAGTCAGTTGTTGGTCTCTTCAACATAAGTAAGCAAAAACAACCAGAAACTGTACTCACCATACATTTGATTCCTTCTGCCTTCCTTCCACCTTCTCTCCTGAGCAAGCTATTTCTTTTTGTTTACTAAGTTCTAGACTGTCCCATGTCTTTGGTAAGCTGAGGTAGGACTTGAATACTTTTTGTGACAAAGTTCAATATTTCTCTGAGCTTTGGAGTTCCTGCTCTAGCACTGTTCCTGGCCAGTCTATTTACTGGGTGCCATTTCTGCAACGCCTGCTTTCTTTTTTTAAACCCACATTTATTCTTCTCTGTTGACCATCAGTTTTTTGTTTGCTTCTATGGATAGAACCCAGGGCCTCATACACACCAGGCAAAGTCTTACTGCTTGGTTACATGTCTAGAACTTTAGCTCAAGGAGTCCTGGGGAAGAGGAGGCAGAAAGAGTATCAGAGCTAGAGAGGATGGAGGACACCAGGAGAACAAAGCCCTCTAAATCAACATGATCAAAGCTCATATCAAAGCTCACAGAGACTGAAGCAGCAAGCACAGGGCCTGCACTGGTCTGTACAGGTCCTCTGTGTGTGTACCATGGCTTCCAGTTTAGTGTTTTAATGGGACTCTTGAGTGTGCAAACGAGTGGGTCCTGATTCTTGTGCCTTCTCCTGGGTTCTATTCTTTCTGTTGGTTTGTCTTGTCCATCTTCAATATGATAGTTTTTGTTTTATCTTATTGTATTTTAATTGTTATATTTTTAAAAAATGAATAAATGAATGCATGAAAACCTAGCCACATGGGTAAAGGTTAACAACTGAACTATCATTTATACCCGCTGGAAGAGGGAAAAGCAGTTTTCCTCAATAGAGTGACACTGGATATATCAACCACTCCAGTACAGGCCTCATTTTCAGGAGTAGTTGACCAAAATATGGAGCCCACAATTGTTTTGTGTGTTTTCATTTGGTTACAGTTTGGTGTTTGTTTGCTTGTTTATTTTCTCTTTAGGTGTTATTTTACTTTATTTTCTTGGTTTTGGATTTTGGTGTTTTATTGACTTTTTGTTTGTTTGTTTTAAAGAAAGAACTTAAAGTTGAGTGGATATGGGCGGGAGAGGATATGGTAGGATTTGGGGGAGAGGAAGAATATGATCAAAGTATATTTAAAGTTGAAATGTATTTTAATAATAAAGACATAATAAAAGGAAAAAAATTAAATCTTTTGCAATTCGAATTTTTTTTTCAAATTTATTTAGAAATAAGTGGCCACCTGGTAAGACTGGAAAATAGGCAGAAACCATGAGTGAAACTGGACAGGGCAACAGTTGTGTGGCTTTTTCTGGGAAGATATCAACAAATGTCTGTTCAACTCAGATAGGGTACCAGATAGACCGAAGAAGTTATTCTATCCAGAAACATGAAGGATTCAAAGGCAGCTGTCCCAAGGGAAAGCCCACCCCAGCATGGGTGCCAACTCAAGAAAACTGTAATCTGTGAGCTTCCTACAGTATTGGCCCACACAACTTGGCCTGTTCCCTACAATTGCTACTGCTTATATAAAACTGGCAGCGGGCCTTGTGAATCTTCTAAGATTTTTGAGCTTCCTGAGACTTCTAAATTTTATTTCTAAGCCTTAAGGATGCCTCACTTCAGGACAGAGTGTTTCAATTAGGAAATATCTACACAACGGCCAGAGACCTTGTGGGGACGTACTTCCACAACCTATTTGGGTTGGGGGTGGCTCTACATGGCCTCTGGTCTTTTAGTTATCTAGAGTTCTATTCTCAAGTCCGAATGTGGCCTTTTCTGAGATTCAGGTGAAATATGTCATCTTTTCAACCTGTCAACAAGAACATAATTGTTAGTTGAGAGCAATCTGAGACTATAAGGAGGTTAAAATATTTGCTTCAGTGTAAAATTTGTAATCAGTGCATTTGGTCATTCAGTGGCAGGGGACTCCAACTCTAGCACCATATATCATCTCTAAGAATGTAGTTACTATAAGTTCTCAGATGTGGAATTCAAGGAGTCAACGGATCTTCATTTGGACACTATGCACCTTGAAGGCCTCCATCAGGAGAAAGACATTCTTTATAAACTGTGCTTTCTTGTCTTCATTCAACCTCAAAAGGGAGATAACATTGTTTTGGAAATAGGTCAATTTCTTCAAGCTTAGCTTTGATGATGTCACCTTTATGTTCACCACTTTTCCTTGGCTCAGCCTTCATGTTCATTACCTACAATCCTTCTTGCTCATTGTGACCTGACTATTGCTTTTAGCTAAAGTATACTCATTTACCAGAATGGAAGTATTGTTCACAAAAAATGTAGATAACATATAATTCAGACCTGGGTTTAAGCTTTAGCTTTGTTGTACTGAAGTTTTAGGGTCTATAGTTCTCTGAATTGTTTGTTACCTGGAAAATGGATACCTCCCTGATAAGGGTATTTTTTTAATCTCAGTATATTAAGATAATATCTATCATTTATTGGACATATACTATATTATCACTATCTGATGTATCCTTTTAAGTTAGTTACTAAAATTAGCATATAAGGCAAAAAGTATGAATTGAACTTACCACTGACCAACTATTGAATTGCAAGATTACTACATCTGGGTACAGAACCCTATACAGTAATTCATTAAGTTTGTGAACTGGGTTAAGAAAAGTCCAAAAGAAAGTATTTATGCAGGTGCCTGAGTAATCAAATATTTTTACCTCTAAGATGACTATCAGCTTCCCAGTGGTAAATAGGGGATTTGTGGAGAATTCTGGAGGCTTTGTCTGTTAGATTTGCTCTATTTTGTTGCATATCAATCCTTACCTTTAATAGATTTCTAGTTGTAAAAACTTGTGTCTTATATAAAGCACTTAGCCTGGTGTCTGTCATAGCCAGTAAGGGTGGGATAAAATGTTAAGAACCATTTTTTAATAGCAGGGGTACTAACAGAAGTAGTAACAGTGGTACTGTAAGATGTGGTACAGTACCTAGCATAGAACACGATGCATAGTGTCATTCTTCAGTAATATTTACTAGAATTTTATTAATACACACACACACACATTCACATATATACACTGTGCTTATAAAGTATAGAAAGGAAGGATTTGGTCATGTATTTTCTGTCATCACATTTCTTGCAGTGAACCTTTGGTCACCAGGCACATTTTACCCTAGAGTTTCCTCTCAAGTCACGTTTACAGGAGAGCAGGCCTGTTAGGCTATACCAGTGGAGACCAGATTGCATAGTGTATAGAGGCAGGGAGTTGGCCTTACTCACCTTTGTGCTTCTGCAGTTCTTGGCACATGATAGGTACTTCGTGAAAGAATGGGTGGATAAAGGAAGAAAGGATTGTAATCAGATTAGAAGAAATCTTATCTAAAAATGTTGTAATGGAATCAAAATATAAGTACAGTTAAAACAATGGTAAATAGTAATTCAGTAAGTGTTGGCTACTCTTACTGTTGTCATAGCATATGTCTGCTTCTTTTCAAAATGAATATAGCTTTGTTTTTTAAAATGCCATTAAGAGAAGTAATGTTTGTTGTTTTAATGTTAACTTAGATATAAATAAAAGTTTAAAGAAAACTGGCCACATTTCTATTCCTTATGTTCATATTTGGTAGTATGTATCTACTTCACACTTTATTCTTACGTGCCTACACATACATTAATAACAAGATAATATTACATACATTGTTTATAGTTAATGACTTTACACTTAACAGTATGTTATAGAATAAATTTCTGTCTACATGTTATGTAATCATTTCAATGAGTTCACAGTAACACATTTTATAAATGCTATAATTGGCATTTATATTGCATCTAATGTTTGGCTCCTATAGGCAGTACCAAAATTGTCATTTATATACATACGTGTTCATATAATTACTAGATTATTTTACTAGGAGAAAGTTGAAGACTTAGTTCATCCAGTTCCCATGAAATGCATATTGATAAAAGCATGCATGCAGTCACTGTTTATTTCAAAGGATGCACACCTTCACTCCCTCCACCAACCTGCCAAGATGAAGAAAGACTTGCAAACTTAAAGAGAAACAGTTGTTTTTTTTCTAGTTTCACAACTGGTTTTATTATAAAATATTTTTCCTTCAGCTGTTGTCACCACTGGTAGGTGGTTTTCTATGTCTTCTTTCCTTGACTACGAGTAGTTTATGACTTTGAACAAAATAAAGCCATATGGTTTCTAATAATAATTCATAGATGGCTGAGCAGTGAGAAACAGTTGCTTTTAAATATGGCTGCTTCCATACAAATGTTCAAACCTGTTTTCAGGCAACATCAGATTCTAGGAAAACTGAAGTGCAAGGTTTCCAGAGCTTCTTAGGCCTGAGTTCTGCTACACTGAAATGGGCACTGCTAGAAGGTAGGGCCAGATGTGGCAAGTTAAACCTGTAGGACTGGCTACTACTTCCTTGGTGTGTGGAGAAGTGGGAACAGTGTTGCAGAACAAGACTTTTTAGTTTTATCCTTTTTGTGTTTTGTGTCTCATGTAGCCCAGGTTAGCCTTAAACTCACTTTACAGCTGAGGGTAATCTTGAATTCTTGATCCTAATTCTCTTGCTTCCACATCCCAAGTACTGGGATTGTAGGCTTGTAGTACCCCTCCCCACTGAGAAAAAACATTTTAAGGGAAGCTCTTGGGTTTGTGTCCTGTTTAAGGATTCCTTGGCCACACCTTCAGTAAAGATACTCAGATTTCTAGGGACCCTGATAATGTTCAAGTCGCTGGCCAGCTTTCAGAGACTAACTCCCACCTACCCTCTGGCTTCCCTTTGTTGTTATTGTTGGTTTTTTTTTTTGGTTTTGTTTTTTTCAGCTAGAGTGCCTTTTGAGTTTAACTTTCCTATAGGCATGGCTGAGGAGGGGAAGTGTATGTTGAGAAGTCTTGAATCTGGATCTCCTCATCTAACAGGCTACATTCTCTCTGACTTCAAAGGCTGGGCACTGGTCCAGGAATGATGCTCTTGGCCTCTGCTAGAAGGTGGGGCCAGGTGTGGGAATGCAAACAGACTGTGGGGCCTGTATGAGGCAAATAAGCAGAATGAGAGTATGTGACCACAGAGGGGTGCAGATGCCTGTGTGCTTGGCAAGGCTCCACCTTACAAAGGGTACTCCTGGCAGGAATGTTTTCTCTGATTTGTGTCAGGGAGTGGGACTGTTTAAATGTCTAAGTCTAAATTGGGTGATGTTCTCCATAAGCAATAATAAGCATGGAAGTAATTTACTTTGGGACCTCGACTGTATTACTGTCAAATCACCAGCATACTATACTGATGGGGCCCGTTGATCCTTAAACAGTTTCCTGGGTTCTCTGCAAATCCATTCTCTCCAATTCTTGCAGATTACTTGTCACTGTGCAGTGACTCTGTGTATGCTGCCTGCCTTGAAAATCTGTGCTCTGCGAAGATTTCAGACTTATTCTTTCTCTTCTTTATTCAGTTCTCCAGCTCGCTGGCCTGTGAAATTTCACCAGGCCTCTGTAGTGTATGCACCGTCTTTCCCGTTTGTAACCAAACTGATGTGAATACATTTTCATGTGTTTACATGCATATCTAGGCACACATTCTTGGCTCCCTAAGGCTATCTGGAAGTCTTTGGCTACGCTAAATGGGTGTGCATGTGTAAAGGCATGTATTTTGTGTATATTTTGTCAGGAAGTTTGATTGGGAGTGCATTGGGGCAGACATAGGGGCAGGGAGGTGGCATGCTGGAGGACAGGAATTAACCTGTCTTTTAGATAGACAGCTTTCCATGAACCATCAATTGAATTGTGACTCTGGAGAACAGGAGGAGGCTCATCCTCCATTGGTGGGAGAAAAGAAAAAGATTACAGCTACTATGAGAGAAAATGTCTTCTCTGCCCCTTCTTTTCCCTCAGAATATGTGGGCTATACTCAGATAACTAATTCAGTGTCCAGATTCTAAAAGGACTTTCTTGTTAGGAAAACTTGGAGTTTGAGCATTGCAAATGGACTTAAGAAAAACACAGGTTTTTAAAGTTTTCTGGTAATTTATGTTTTGAAATTATAATTATTTTCCCCGTCTCTGCTTCCCCTTCCCTCCTTCCAACATCTCTCATGCATTCCCTTCTCTGTTTCTCTCAAATTCATGGTCTCTTTTTCTTTGTTCTACACACACACACACACACACACACACTCCTAAATGTGTTAACACAACCTTCTCAGTCTGTTTAATGTTACATGTATGTATATGATCTCCACCTGATATCGGATAGCAGACCGAGGGGCAAAGGTTTTGAGTTATTCCTATCTTCTCCAACTCTTCTAGACTCTAAGCCCTTTGAAAGTACTTTCTTCCTTAGATTTTTGTTTTCATCCTGGGCCTATAGAGCACAGAGATACAATGACTGGCAAACAGAGTATTAATGCACGAGGAGCAGCAGCAAGGCTTGTTAAGTTTGTTGATGACCCTGCAGACTCCCTAGTAACACCCCAGGAAGGAAGGCTCTGGTGGGGAGGTTTTGTGTCCAGAACTAGCCTTAGACAAGGGCCTACCCTCCCCACTCATGAAGTAATTGGCAGAATGGCTAGAACAAGTGAATGATTGTGCCATAATTAGTTTATGACCTGAGGGCATGCCAGTTGTAGTCCTGCCAGTCTGCTAGCTGCCACCAGGACAGATATGCCTCATAAAAGCCCAAGCAACAAGGCTATATTCTATGGGTCTGCAAAGCCAGATGACTCAGGCTTATGAACCGAGAGTGACTGAGCTAGTGTGTTACCATTTCCTGAACTGACCTTTTCTATTTTCATTTTATGCAAAAGTAACCTTTATATTTATTGTGATTGTTAATCCTTGCTTTGACTTGATTGTAATGCCTTTTCTTCTCCCATCTTTCATCTCTTCCCACCTCTGTTCCTTCTGTTTTCTCCCCTTCTTTTCTTCTCTTTCTTCCCTCCTCTCCCTCCCATCTCTATCCCTTTCCTTCCCTTAGGTTTGTTTTTCTCCACTCTCCTCTTTCCCTCTCCCCCTCCCTTCTTTTTCCTTTGTTTTGGGAGAACAGTTAGAGGAGGGTTCATCTGGCCTATTGTGTGACAATAATTGAAAGCATTCCCTTCTGATCTGCTCAGGAAATGGCTGAGCCAACGTCTTCAGGTCTTACTCCCCTGCCCTGCTGCTGGTATGATTGCTGTCCAAATATTCTCTTCCACTTTCTTCAGCATTCAAGAAACCTAACTTTGTAATGAGAAATCTATCAACCTGCCAACCTAATTCATATAAATGTTTACCAGACTGTTGGTGCCAGACCTCAGCAGATCTGGATTCTGCAAAGGGTTTTGCTGCCGAGGATCCGTGAGTTCTTTCCTTGCCTGCCCATCAACCTGTACTGCGTGTTTATTTCAGATGCTCAGCACATGGGACTCAGTGCAGCAGCTTGAGTTGAGTTAGTAGTGCATACACCATTGCTGATCAAAGCACTCAGCAGCTCGTGCTCATAGGTAGAGGAAAGGAGCTTGGGTTCCTGAACAGTGCTGTCACATATGAGAAATAAATGAAAGACCGAATTAAAAGCATCACCCTTAGTCTGCAATTTCTTTTAGAGCACTAAAGATTCTTGTTTCCACCAGAACACAGTAGTTTCAACACTCTAGCCCTGTCTAGGGAGCAGATCCCACGTGGAGATTCTGTGGGGTGTTTGGTGTTTTTCTTTTTCTTTTCTTTTTGAAATCTCCTTGCCATCAAGGCCAAGTTTTCACAACTAACATTTCTTCTGACTGATTTTGTTCATTGTGCTATGCAAAATGAAGACTATCATTCTCTTTACATTCCCACCAAGAGTGAGTAGTCTTACTTGTTTGTTTCCCATTGCTTTTAATGTGCACGTTGCCTTCTTTAGTAGGGCTGGTGTTCGGGTCTTTCAGGAAAAAAATAGCTTTAATGTGATTTAGAGTCTGTGTCTGTCCTGCTTTGATTTCAGTCTTGAAGGAACTCTTAAGAAGAACTAACAGTTTGTTTTCAATAATAAGTTTGAGATTAGGTCATCAATGAGAATCTGTAAAAATAGTGCAATTTTCATAGATTTGTGAAGGTCAAGCACATAATTTAAAAACAATAATGAGCTTTAATAAACTAAACAGATGTCCATTTAAGTGGATTTCAGTTCATAACAGACAAATGAGCTTGAGTATATTAAATGAATTTATTATGGCCTGCTCCTAGGCTCCTTTTTATTCCTAATCTGACCACATCTATTCTCAATATTAGTAACTTATAGAGATTAATACTATCTTTCCTGATTAGAAGTGTTTCCATATGAAAATATTTGTATTATGAACTAGAGGAATTTTGTTCAAATGCTTAGTGTTCATGAAAAGGAAACACTTTTCCTAAGAGCCTAAAATTCAAGCAAACCATTTTCAGTAATGCCTTGCTTATCTTAAAACTCATAACACAGCTTCAACCACAGTAATAGTTTTTTTTAAGTGCCTTGGCATTTTGAAATAGCTGCCACAAAGCCTGTGGTACACGAGGAGTGGGATATTTGTCATGACTTCAGAGAAACTCACTGATACTTACTTTTTCTTTCTTTTATTTTTTCTCCCCTCTGTCCTCCCATCTGTCTCTCCTTCCTTTTCTCCCTCCCTCCCGCCTACTCATCCTATCTCCCTAAATTGAGGCTTGCATCTGTTGCTCAGGCTGACCTTGAACTCCTAAGCTTAATCTATCCTTCCATTTTAGACTCCCTGGTATCTGGGATTATAGGCGCCTGCCACTTGTCTTCATTTGACTAGGAGCCTGTTACTTTTTAGTTATAGCAGAATCAAATCAAGGAATTAGAATTAGGGGGTAGCAGGCTAGGTAGGTTTGGGGAGGTAGTATATTCTAGAAATAGGCACAGTCAAAACCGAGTATAGACAACTAGTATGGGTATACCACAAAAAGGGAAGACAGGCAACATAGAATCTTTAAAGAGCTTTCCTTGCTAAAATTCAAGATTGTGATTTAATATGCCTGCCAGGTTTTGCTTAAGCATTTTACTGTCACTGGATATTTTAAGTTATTTAAAAAAATTTATACTTATAAAACATAGTATTGTTGAATAGTTGCCATAAAATTGTGTTTCTTTTATTGAAAGCTATTGCTTTCTAGTATCTTACGAGAAATGTATTAGCTAGACCAAAAGGTAAAGCTGTTTTATTGCTGCTGTTATATGTTGCCAGACTGTGTTTCCAAATCCTATACTATACTGTTCTGTTTGCACAGAACCCTGACACACCGAGTGTTATCATTTTAACATCTTTACTAGTTTGATAGGTTTGTAAGTATACTGTCCATTTGTTCCTTTTTAATTTATTTAACAAGGCTTTTCATTTTATGTGTCATAATTGACTGTCTCTTTGTTCCGTCATTTTCTTTCATCACTTTTCAAGGAAGTCCGGACATTAATCTTGTGTAATTTTATCCATTCCTTATATTTCGGGCAATTTTTATCATTTATGTTTGTCACATCTTTTTCCAATTTTATTGTTTTCATTTTTATGTGTGCTTTATCATCTTTCACTCTGGAAAAGTGTTCTCTTTTACATTTATGTATTCAAATACATCCGTCCTGTCTGTGATGTTTCTTTCATTTTTCAATATTCAAAAATTTACCACTCCTCCACAGATGGGACAAATATGTGATTCTGTCTTCCCTATTCCCCCAGGGTGTTTTTTTCTTTTTTGTGTTTAATTCCTGTGCCCATCTGGAATTTATTTAAGTATATGGTATGAGGTATGGATCTAAAGTAAAATCTCCATACTAATATCCAAATGTTTTAGCAATTCAATTTGGCAAATACTGCTTGAACTCCTTCTATGTGCTAAGCATTGTACTAAGTATCGCAACAGTTTTTTTTCCCCTTAAATGAAGCAGAGTCTGTGCTCTCCAAGTATGTGACTGTCTCTGTTTCCTGTCTCTGTCTCTCCATCTCTGTCTGTCTGTCTGTCTTTTTCTCTCTCTCTTTCCCTCCTTCCCTCCTCCTCTCTCTGTGCATATTTTTTGGCATTCTCTTCCTTTCCATGTTTCTCCTAAGAGAAGTGCAGAGATGGCTGTAAAAATGCATATATTTATGTAAGTATAATAAAGCACAAAGTAAATTATATTGGGTATCATTAGAACAGTTAGGAGCAGGAACTGGAGGTATAGCTTAGCAGTAGAATGCTTGTTTAGTATGCATGAAGCTATGGGTTTGATTCCCGGTACACTCCCTACCACACACACACAAATAATAGGATTCAGAAGCTGTGGGAATTTAACAGACAGTGAGATTCTACCCAACTGAAATAAGTAAAAGATTCAAAATAGAGATGACATTTATAAAGTATTCTGGTACAAGATTTCATTCATTAAAAAAACCCACAGTGAATTTCTACTGGGACTTGCTCTGGGAACTTAAGATAACTATGCACAAATCATAACTTCTGTCCTCAAGGACCACTCAGATTAATTAGCCAGACAGAGTGATGATAATAAGGAAATATACCAGTAAAGGATAGTAGAGAAACAAATATAAGGACATCTCATGTCATACATTCAAAGGCAGGATGTGACTTTGAATAGGCATTTCTTCAAACAATATATACTAATACCCTGTAAGCACCATTAATCATTAAGGAAATAGAGTCAGAATCACTACAACATTTTTCACATGTTAAAATTGTTATGATGCTAAAGAAAACCTAAAAATGAGTATTGTTACTGATGGTGGAGTATTAGAAATAGAATTCTTCCATACATTACTGGTGGAGATATGAAATGATATATTTCCTTGGAAGAGAGTTTGGAAGTTCTTCAGAATGCTAAACACAAATTTACAATGCTATTTTTGACTCTGAAAGGTCTCCATACAAGCCTTGAGTGTTTGGTTCTCAGATGGTGATTCTGTTTTATAAGGTAGAGGAAACTTTTGGAGGTCTGATCTAAATAGAGAAAAAGTAGATAATTGGAAGCAGCCTTTGAAGGTTATACCCAGTACATGGCCCTCTTCCCTCTGTCTGTTGTCTGCTACATGCTCTAATCTCTATGGTGTTCTTCTTTTTCCATTAGCCTAGAATCAGTGATACCAGACTATTGGCCTGTAACTGCCGAAACTGTAAGCCTCTCCTTTAATTTGTTACAGCAGATATTTTATCACAACAATAAAAATCTAACACAGAGATTTGGTATGAAGAGTGGAATTTTTGCTAATCTGTGAAAGGAATTTGGCGAAGTTTGGAGGAATAGGCTAGAGGAAGACTAGGATGCTCTAAGTAGAGCTGAATGGGTACTTTGGAGGGAGCTCGGATGATCAAAGTGCTAATAGGAGTGTTGATAGTAAAGACTGTGCTCTTGAAGTTTCAAACAGGAATCATAACACTATTGAAATTGGAATAAAAGCCTCATGTTTCACTATGGCAAAATGACGTGTCTGCATTTTGTCCTTGTCCTGAGATTTTGTGTGAGATCAATTAGGAAAAGATTTGAAAATACAGACTTTGGTCAGAAAAGGAGATGGTTTAAAGATGCTAATAAGAAGGTTGTGGTAATGGAGATTACATAAATTAAATAAGAGCCTATTATTTTACATTTGAACAATAGAAATATGCTTTGAGGTTGTCCCAATAATTGTCAAGACTCTGTTCCCCACCACAGACTAAATAATGCAAAGGTTTTAATTAATTTGAAAGACCTCTTTGAGAAAAGAGTTCTGGATTCCCTGATTATGCAGGGCTACTTAGGGAAATTGTTAACCCATGGTCAACCGTACAGACACACACTTAGGAGTGATGCCAACCATTATCCAAGTGTGTGTGACTCTCTTCAGTCTGTTAGCAGAACTTGCTGTCATGCACGTGATGCTTATTTTTAGGTCTGCAGAATTTATAGAAGCATAGTGGCTTCTGACCAAATTTCAAAGGAACACTTGGAAGGCTAGGCAATGTGTGGTGGGGTCAGGATTCCCTGCAGACAGCTTCTGAAAGGACAGTGTGTCAAGCTGTGAGGATGAAGTCTAAGCTCCAGTGGAGATTCAAGGACGTTTGATATGCCAAGGGCATGGAACATCTACTGAGAGAAAAGGTACTAGCAATGAGCAGAGGCAGCCAAGAAGAGAGGCCATGTGTGCTACAACCAGTAAAGCCATAGCCCGGGGCTATCCAACTTCATTGGAACTTATATCACAATATCACATGCTCCAGATGTTGACATATAACTAAAGGATTTAATGCTTGCCTGCTGAGTTTTGGTCTTGTAATCACCCTGTTCTTCCTTGCTGTTCTCATATTCCTCCAATTTCGAATGGGACTGTTTGCTCTGTGAGATTCTATGTTACAAGTATATAACATTGTTTCTGCTGTTTATAGGGATTCACAGCTAAATGTTTGTCTTGAGTCTCAGAAGAGACTTTGGACTTGGAGTGCTCAATAGTGTTGGAACTGTTAAGATGTTGATGATGCTCAGAGACGGGCCAAGAGTAGATTGCTACAGTTTGAATATGAACTCCATGGTTAGACATATGTATTGAATGTTTGGTCCCCAGTTGTGGTACTATTTGTGTGGAAGCTTTAGGAGGTAGGGTATAACTGGGAGAATTAGGTCACTAAATGCATGGTTTTGAAGGTCATATCCAGCCTCAAGTCCCTTTCTCTTTGTCTGATACCTGTTTACCATGAGGCATTTAGTCTTTGCCACATTTTGCTGCTGTCAGAATGTTTGACTTACCACAGGCATAAAATCAACAGAACCTAGGGCTGTGGTCTGAAGCCTTTGAACCCTTTATACAAAATAAATCTTTCTCCCTTTAAAGTTGTTTATATCAGGTAATTTGTCACAAAGAAGAAAGGCTAACTACCATACCATTATGACCCAGAATTTTTACTTCTAAGAGAAATTAAAACACACACACATACACACACACACACGTTCATAGAAATACAACTGACACTAATCTGAAAGTGTGTCATGCTAAATATTTGTTAACCATCTACTGATGAATTGATAAGTAAAATGTCTTAGTCACACAATAAAATAGTGTTTAGGAATGAAAAACAACGAAGCATTACTATATGGTACTATGTGAGTGAACCTAAAAAATACTATAGCTAGTGAAAAATTCAAGACATACAAGGTCATATATTATATGGTTTCACTTAAACTTATATGAACATCAAAAAAGACATTTTTGTAAACACAGAAAACTATTAGTGGTTACTTGGGACTAGATGTTGGGAATGGGGAATTATTATTTTTTTCTCTTAAGGATGATATACATGTTCTAGCATTAAATTTTTTGTGATGGTTGTACAATTCTGGAAATATGTTTAAAATGTGTTAAATTGTGTAAATGGGTGTAGTTGATCAATGCAAATTACATATCAGTAGTGATACTAAAATTTAGTACTTTAAGAAAATAGTAATTGTAGAAATCTTATGCAGAATATTACTGCCAACATGAATTAAGTCTTAAAATCCTTACCGTTAAAGTATAATTCTCACATTTTTATTCGTGGTACCTTCTAGGACCTTGTTTTGCTAGTGCCTTCTATGTGTCTTTCCCTACCCTGCTGTGGAGCCTGGCCTTTGGATTTTGTGTTCTACTTTTCCTTGTCTTGAACTTGTTGACCTTTTGAGACCTTCACTGGTGTTGTAACTTATCTTTTCCCATCTCTTCAAAATCTTTTTCTCCTGATGCTCATTTTATTTTGAAATCTGGACTTTATTTCTCAAAATTCTGCTTCTGCTTCTTTAATGAAGTAGCAAATAATTTCTCCTGAGCTCATTTATACATTTAACAGATGTTTACTAGGTTCATACTATGGATTTGGCCCTATAGTACTTGTGATGTCTTATGATATTGATCTTTATATATGGAAAACAATAAGGCTTTTAATGTGCAACAAAACCTCTGAAGAAAATTTGAGTAGCTATATTTCATAGTAGTGTTAGCTTAGCTCATAGAAAGGACTTTATTTCAAAATGACACGTGTGTAATTGCTTTTTCTTTGTCTTTGAGTAGTCCATATGTCTTTGGGTTTAAGCCAGTGCAGTGCTGGTAGATCAGCTCTCCAGAGAGAGATGCTAAACATTATTGCATTTGTAATTTCTGTAGTAGATATGCTCCTATCATGGTCAGTTTCAGGTTACTAGCATGACACTTCTAAATCATAATTGGTAAGTTAACTAGTGTGAGCCCTTCACCAAGAGGCCATTATAGAGTCCAAATTTGTCTCTGAAATATCCTCTATTTTTGAGAAAGCATCTCATGTATCTGAAGCTGAATCAGAACTTGGTTTGTAGCCAAGGCTGATCTTGAACTTCTCATCCTGTCTCTACCTCCTGAACTCTGGGATTTCAGGTGTGACCCATCATACCTGGTTTTTGTAGTACTGGGAATTGAACCCAGGTTTTCATGCATGCCAGACAAGGACTCTGCCAACCTAATTTATATAATAAATTATGTAATTTGGGAAGAAGAGAAAAATACTTCTTTAACACCAACTCTACCATCTGTGCCCTTTATGTACTCATTTCCATGACCCTATAATGGAAATGTATATCTTATAGGTAAGGAAACGGAGTCCTAGAGAGTCAAGAAGCACTGCCTAAAATCTGCACAGCTAGGATTGTATCCTGATCATTTGATATCGGCAGAAATCCATGTTACTTTCATCATATTATGGTACCTTCTGGAGAAAAGCCAGCAGTAGAGACAGTGAGACAATGAACTTTTTCAGTGGTAGTTCCTTAGATAGTGTTTACCTTATGAGCTTTTAGCATGCATATTACTTGCTGCACGTTTCTCACACTAGAAGATACTGGGAGTAATCTGTCTGTGAATAACAGGCAGAAAGGTAGCGAAGATAGATGCATGGTGTGAGGAGGGAACTTCCTAACCCTTTCATAGATTTGATCCTGAGAAAAGGATCGACTAGAAGTTTTTAACTATTGAGGCATATTTACTGGCAGAGATTGCTAGAATAACACATCTCTCATGGGCTTCAGGAGAGACCTAGAATTATCTATTTGAGAGGTCAGTGCCTTCTCCAGAGATCATTGATTTCATGTCAGGTAACATAAATGGTTGGATAAAATACCTGAACACAAGTCTATGGCATTATTTCCTAGGCTGTGTTCAAACTCTCAGCTCTCCAGTCTCTCCTTCCAAATTAGCTAAGATTGTAGGCACTAGCTTTCAGACTCAGCTAATGATGGAAGGATGAACTTTTTGCCTTTCTCAGGCCTCGCTACTTCTTTAAATCAAGTCTCTTCTTAGCTTCTCACATTTTCTTAGTCCACATTTTTAAAAATTTTTTAAATTTTATTGTTTTAATGTGTATGCATGTTTTGCCTTCATGATACATGTGCATCACATGTATGCAGTAACCTTGAAGGCCAAAAAAGGGCACTAGATCACATGGGACTGGAGTTACAGATGGTTGTGAGCCACCATGTGGGTGCTGAAGATTGGACCCAAGGTCCCCTAGAAGAACAGCCAGTGATGTTAACTACCTACCCATCACCCCGGCCCCCAAGCTCAGCAATTTTACTAGTAATTATTTTAAAACAAGTAACATGACTTGGGTGATGAGGTATGTAATATATTTTGAGAAGCCCTCTTCACTATCTGAGTAGAGTATATACTATGTGCTAAGTACAAAGACAAGTGCTTCATACTAAATAACTGCAAAGAGGCTTATTTTTGGCCTAGTGAGTTCATGGAAGTTGTCCTGGACTACATAGCCAGCATGTAGGAACACTAATAATCAAAACTACAGTTTTCTGCAACTAAAAATCACATACCTATTCCACTGCATTATCTTACTTTCAGTGGTTACTATTTGTGCATTGATTCAGGAATTATTTATTAAGTCCTTAAATTTTATTTTTATTATTTTAAAGTGTGTGTGCATGTGTGTGTGTGTGTGTTACAGAGTGGATACCAAAGGATTAAAGAGGACACAGATGCTGGATGCCTATAATCTCCAACTCCCAAAGTTCTAATTTGGGCCTTTAATACTTGAGATGTTCTCAATGAAATGCTCACTTTATATGAGGTGAGTCGGGGCTATATAAATACAGCATTTTCTTTCAAAAATATTCTTTAAAACTTATAAATTCTAGCGATAATTGATACAGATGAAAACAGAGTCACTTCAGGTAGTTAAATAAGACATTAAGAAACTCAATTAGAAAACTACTAGAAGCAAATAGAAGAAGCTTTCAATAGGGTGAAACATTGCCACAAATGCCTAGGGACCTGGGTTAACATGCAGGAGGGAAGCATGGGTGGACATCAATTCAAGTGGTCAGATTTCCACACTGGAGACTGTGTTGAGCTGAACCCAGAGGACACCCAGAATTTCTATACCTGGCAGACCCTTGGCATATACACTAGGTGTTTTATGACAATGAGAACAGCTCATATGGGCATTCCAGGGCACCTCTTGGGAACAGGGATTTCCAGATTCTTATGTCTCTGAACAAGGAATTGAACAGAGCCACCTAGGTGGAATAGAAGCAGACACTTTGTTAGGAAGAGATGCACTTTCAATGTAGTAAGCAGGGCAGAGCAAAAGGAAAATTTAGTGGCCCAGTCAGCACTGTCCTCCAAAGAGTTGGGGCTTCTATTAATGAGAGTTTGGTCCCATTTGCATAGTGTGGGATTTTAGCTTCTTTGTACGTGTGGGCTTTTCTACTCCTGCTCAGTTATATGAAGTTCTACATACAAATTATGTGTTGTATATAGCATTAGCATCTCACATCTCCACACAGGACTGTGCACTATCATATTTCAGTGAGCTACAGGTTATCTTTGGATAATCTGGAGTGCCTCTGCATCTGCACAGTAATGCCAGCTAGTTTTCATTGGTCTGGGTTGTTTATATGCAGCCTTTCTCATTAACTTATTTTTTCATGTACTAATTCTGTGCAGTTATGAACAAGGTCTTCTCTATGTCTCTATTCCTCTCTGCTGCTTTAATTCCCCACTGACAGCTGGAGCCCCAGAAACCTTTGGGCAGGCTAAATGGTAATGATCCATCATCTACAACAACTTCCATGTTGTATGTGGATATATTCCTTATTTAAGAGGGACCATGAAATCCCCTATATATTCTGCATTTCTATTGGAGAGGAAGGTCTGGATCCCCTGTGGTAGGAATTGGCTGGAATCTCTACAGCACTAGGAACTTTGCCTGAGACTACTGCACCGTGTTATCCCAAATCAACATTTCTGTTTGATCATGATGCATGTTCCACCTTGAACTGCTGTTGTAATATCTAGGGATATCAGGTCTAATAGTACATCTGCCCTCATAGTTTTAACATTTTCAGTTTAGGAGTAAGACCTGTTGTGTTGTAAAACAAACAAGGAAACATACTGATGCTTATATATTGAGAATGTGGCCAAATAGAACAGAATATTTCTAACAAGGAATACAGTGGTGGAATAGATTTAAAGTAGCAGTTCTCAACTTGTGGGTCATGAGCCCTTTGGGAGCTGAATGACCCTATCACACGGGTCACCTAAGACCATCTGCATATCAGATATTTATGTTATAATTCATAACAGTAACAACGTTACAGTTGCGAATTCACAATGAAAATAATTTTGTGGTTGGGGGTGGTGGTCACCAAACATGAGGAACTGTAGTAAAGGGTCACAGCATTAGGAAGATTGAGAACCACTGATTTAAAGGATAATAATGAGAAGTTATAATCATGGAGTATAATAATATGCATGCCAACATGCTAAAATAAAAGTGAAGAAATCCAAAACATTAAGATTACAGCTACTGATAGACCTAAAAATAAGGCTTAGATCTGCATTTAAGCAGATTAAGCGGTTAAGATACCGCTTTCTCGTATATGAGAAGAATTTTGAAGTCTTAATAATTCACAATTGTAAGAGCCCTTGCCTTCAAGATGCTCTTGAGACTGTGAAGGGAGAGGTTTTGATGTTGAGAATAAATTCTTCACATTTTCTACTCTAGGTGAGGCAAGCCTCTACCTTAAGCCCAAGAAGGTATCATCAATATCAGAAGATGATGTTTATATTTTCAACAGGGAAACAATTGATTAAAATCTAATTGTTGGTTTTTTATTTGAAATGTGTCTGGTGTTTATAGTGGCTTAGTCCCCCACTTTTAGATAGTTATGGAAACAATAATCAGGCCTTTGCCAGTTTTGGGAGTGTAAACTTTATAGACCCTTTACCCCAAAAGCGTAGTTGATGAAAACAGTTAATGTCTTTTTCCCCAGGTAATGTGAGTCATGAAGTTCCTTCATTTCCTTTGATCCATTTGGAGCAACAGAATGCTTATTTCCCTTGAATCTGCTAGTGATTTTTGTTAAGTTTTATCTTATTAAAAGCATTTGCATAGCTTCTGTAGCTTCTAAGCCTCCTAATTGCAGGCTTCGTAGTAGCTGGAAAAGTAAGGTACGAGTATAGGAATGGCCTTTAACTTTCAGGTGAGGATTGCCAATGGTAATGCCTTGTTATTTTGGCATATATAAGGCAGCTGCCAATTCTGGAGCTAACAACAATAACTCCTTTGAGTTTTCAACATTTCCTACGTTTGTAACTACACCATTCATTTAGTAAGTGCTCCTGAGATACTGATTATGCCAGAGAATAGAATTCTAATATCAGAAAGAAAATTAACATTTTTACCTGCCATGTCAAGAGCTATCTGAGGCATTTCAATGGTTGTCTACAGTTACTTGAGTGGGGCTTCAGTCTTTAAGGGTAGTCATCACTGGAACTGAAGTACCTTCCTCCCTTCAGAGGGAGAGATATTGTTTCTTAGAGTAGCGGTTCTCAACTGTGGGTCACCACCCCTTGGGGGGTTAAATGATCCTTTCACAGGGGTCCCCTAAGACCACCTGCGTATCAGATATGTACAATTCATACAGTAGCAAAATTACAGCTAAGAAGTAGCAACAAAAATAATTTTTTGGTTGGACTTCACTACATGAGAAACTGTATTAAAGGGTCACAGCATTAGGAAGGTTGAGAAGCATTGTCTTAGAGTAATCTTCCCTTTTTGCAGAAGGAGCAAAGCTCTGTAGTTTTTAGAACCCAAGTGAGGGTATTTCTTTTCCAGTACACTGGTTTCTCACTATTGTTTCAAGGAATAGCCCTTTAGAGTACTCTTCTGCCTTGAGTTTCTCTAAGGTAGTGGAGCAAGGAAATTGCCTGGGGAAACGTATTGTTTCCCAGGGCTAAGGCTACAAAGTGGGATTGTTCTTATGTCTATAATCATTTCCCCAGGGTCTTTTAGGTTGTCTCTATTTTATCTCTGTTGTTCATAATTCCAAAGTCCAAAGTTAAAAGTTAACTTGGACTATCTGGGGGCCCATTGCGTCCTTTTGTAATTTCCTTCTAATGCCTGCAGAAACTGTTAAGTATTATCCTAGAAAGAAAAGAGTAACCTTTAAGAATGTCAAATTGGTTAGATATATGTAAATCTGCCACTGCCTTCTTTTACTGCCCCTCCTCCTCTTCTTCCTCCTCATTTTCAAAACAGGATCTCACTAAATAGCCCCTGGCTGACTCTGTAGAGCTGGCCTCCATCTCGCAGAGATCTGCCTGCCTCTGCCTCCCCAGTGCTGGTTTAAAGGAGGTGTGCATCACTACGTGCAGTTTATATGCCATCTTCTTTAGCAAGTCATGCTTTTTTATAAATCAGTCAGTTCCCCCTTCATGTCTTTCCCTTCTACATAAGCTTACTGGCTTTGTTTGTGCTTCTCTCTATTTCTGTTCTCGAACAATACTTTAGGACAAAACTATCATCTAGAATCCTCTTATGTAAAAGCATTCCTTTTTCCTTACCCTTCTTTACCAAAATATGTATTTTATGTCTGTATTTTTTATATTTACTTATTACTTGGTTGTCCTTTTTGTATTATTTATCTTTAGAAAGCATTCCTTTCTGTCTTTTTTGAAGTTTATTTGATTTTATTTCCCAATGAATATACAAATAGTTTTTTTTTTCTTTTATTAAAACTAGATTCTTTTCACACATAATATATCCTGATTACAGTTTCCCTTCCCTCTACAACTCCTGGTTCCCCCTTTCCCTTCCCTCTCATCTGGATCCACTCCCTTTCTGTCTCTCATTAGAAAAGAACAGACTTCTAAGTGATGATAATACAATATAACAAAATAAAATCTAATAAGATAAAGCAAAAACTAGCACATTGAAATTGGACAAGACAAAGCAACAGAAGGAAAATACCCCAAGGGAGTGCACAAGAATAAGAGACCTACTCATTTGCACACTCAAGAATCCCACAAAAACACTAAACTGGAAGCTACAATATATACACAGAGGACCTGCTGCATAATCTGTTGTAGGTTCTGTGTATGCTGCTTCAGTCTCTCTGAGTTCAAATGAGCTTTGCTCAGTTGATTCAGAGGGCTTTGTTCTCCTAATCTTTTCCATCCCATCTGGCTCTTAAACTCTTACTACTTCTTCCTTCTCCTCTGTGGGGTTCCCTGAGCTTTGAGGGGAGGGACTTGATGAAGAAGATATCCCAGTTAGGGCTGAGAGTTACAAGGTCGCTCACTGTCTGCATGGTTTCTGACTTAGGTCTCTGTATTTGTTATCTGTTTCAGGAGGAAGCTTCTCTGATGGTAGGTGAGGAAGTCACTGATCTATGGGTATAGCAGAATATCATTAGGAGTTGTTTTATCACTACTTAAAAAAATCTTTTTTTAAACCAATATTACTTGGTATTACTCTAGGTCCCTGAGCTACCTAGTCTCTTATTCCCAAGCAGTGTGGAATATGGGTTCAGTTTCATGGAGAGAGGGTATGAATCAAATCAGATATTAATTGGTTAATTGGTTAATTGTGTAGGTGTCAGTTTGTAGTAAGCAACCATTTCTCCCAAGAAGAAGAATATAGCTTCTTCTCAGCACAACATGGAACTTTTTCCAAAACTGACCACATACTCAGAAACAAAGCAAGTCTCAACAGATACAAGAAAATCGAAATAACACCCTGTATCCTACCTGACCACCCAGGACTAAAGTTGGATATCAACAACATAAACAACAGAAGTCTTATAAATTCATGGAAACTGAAAAAAATGGGTCAAGACAGAAACCAAGGCAGAAATTAAAAACTTTCTAGAATTGAAGGAAAATGAACACACAACATATCCAAACTTATGGGACACAATGAGGGCAGTTTTAAGATGCAAGTTCATAGGAATAAGTACCTAAATTAAAAAAGGGAGAGCTTTCATACTAGCAACTTAACAGCACAACTGAAAGCTCTCAAACAAACAGAAGTGTCATACCCAAAGGAGTAGTGGACAAGAAATAATCAAAGTCAGATTGAAATCAATAAAATAGAAACAAGTCAGGTGGTGGTGACGCATGCCTTTAATCCCAGCACTCGGGAAGCAGAGGCAGGTGGATCACTGTAAGCTAAAGGCCAGCCTGGTCTACAGAGTGAGTTCCAGGACAGCCAGGGTTACACCAGAGAAACCCTGTCTCAAAAAACAAACCAAACAACAACAACAACAACAAAAATCAATGCAAGGATTCACTGAAAAAAAGAGTTGATTCTTTGTGACAATCAATAAGATGACAAAACCTTATGTAAATTAAGTAAAAGTCAGAGAAAGACTATCCAAAATTAACAAAATTAAAAATGAAAAGGAAGACATAACAACAGACACTGAGGAAATCTAGAGAATAATAAGGGAATAGTTTAAAAGCCAAATTAGAAAATCTAAAAGAAATGGATAACTTGTTAATACACACCACTTGTCAAAGTTAAATCAAGATCAAATAAACAATTTAAACAGATCTATAACCCCTAGTGAAATAGACACCATCAGTAGACATCTCCCAATCAAAAAAGCCCAGAGACAGATGGTTTTAGCATAGAATTTTACCAGACTTCCAAAGAAGAGTTAATGTCATTACTCCTCAAATTATTCCATAAAGTAGAAACAGAAAGAGTATTGCTCAATTCAAGTTATGAGATCACAGTTACCCTGATACCCAAACCATACATTATGAATTAGGTATGCCAGGAGTAGTAGTTTTAGGGCCAGAATACTGGCTCAGCAGATACAAGTGCTTGCTGCACAAGTCTAAAGACCTGAGTTCAATCCCTGGATCCCATAATGGAGAGAGAGATTTGACTCCCCAAAATTGTCTTCTGACCTCCATACAAGTACCATGACACACACACTCGTGCGCGCGCGCGCGCACACACACACACACACACACACACACACACACATGCATTTTAGCATGCAATAAGTGAAAAAATGAAAAATGAACTGGCCACAGATTTTGCTGCAGTTATTTTAAGGAATTCTAGGGATATACTGAGTTTTGCTAATACTGTTTTAGATACAGGATGACACATACAATTATGATAAAGCAATTATCATGAGCACTGGACACAATTGCATTAAATCATGACCTATGCTGTGGTAAATGCAAAAGTAGGAACTTTTTAATCTCTCTATATTTGAGATGTAAGAAGGGCCCAGTGGAAATAAGCAACAAGAGATAGAGCTTTGTTATATTTACTTAAGTTGGATACCTTGCCCTGTTCAAAAGATACATAATAGAAAAGGGGCAGCTGAAGCAACCTAAATATTTTTAAAGGCCGTCAGTAGCCCTATGAGAAATAGGACAAGATTTGTCTCCCTTTCCTGACTAACCTCTCTAGTTTTACCGTAGTTAACAGGTTTCTTAATTTAATTTTTCATCCCCCCCAAAGAGGCTTTCTACTATCAGCCTTTATCTATGGGTCCCTCGTGGGGTTTTATAATTCAGTCCTAGTCTGGCAGTCTCCAGGCAGACAACTAGTGGGTTTGCATGTGTTTTAGCTTCCTCCCAGATCCTCTATTTCCTCTCAGGGGTACAACAAATAGGACAAACTATAGGTCTTTTCATTCTTTGGCTAAACTTCTGTGTCACTCAGCATATCTCATGGCCACATATCAAGGAGTTAGAGTAAATAGTTTGCCTCTTTTTCTTTAGATTATCAGGATCAGATTTATTTTAATTCTCGAGGATTCAATGCAAGGGACTGTTCGAGGAAACAATATCTTCTCAGGGCAAAGACAGTAATAACCAGAAGGCCTCTTGAGTTGGAGATTGATCCCTCTGGCCCACATGTAAAATCTTCCATTCTTCATGGGTCATGGTATTCCCCAGTTCAATCATGCTAAGAAGCCAAGAAGCCCTATTGTATCTGGAAGTCTACAATTTTGTCATGGCAGCAGGCATCCCTGGTGAACTGAACTGTATTAGCTGATTTTCTAGTTGATGCAACAAAATACCTGACAAAAGCAACTGAAGGAAGCAATGATTTATTTTGTTTGAGGTTTATCATTGTTTGAGGTTACAGTCCATCATGGGCTGGGAGTTATGAAGCAGATGGTTACATTGTATCTGCGTTCAGGAAGCCGAGAGATGAGTTCTTGTGCTAAAAAGCTCACTTTTTACTATTTATTAGGTCTGGGACTCCAACCCATGTAACAGTGCTCTCCACATTGAGGATGAGTCATCCTTGTTGTGATGAACCTTTCTGGAAGCAGCCACATAGAGATATATCTAGATCCATGTTCCTCTGGTGATTCTAAATACTATCAAGGGGACAATGAAGATTATCCAGCACATGGGGGTAGCCAAGCAGAGGGTTAGAAACACAGGTTTGAGCCCCCAATCCTTTTGTGCTCACTTATCCTCAGCAGAGGTTTGAATAAATCACTACTATTGTCTTTCCAGGAACTATGTTTGTAATGAGTTCCCTGGGCTTGACATGTGAGCCTTTGGCATGGGTATCTCTGAGTTTTTTTCTTTTTTCACCTTGGTATAAAGCAAGGGCTCCATCCTAAGAGGTGCCAGAAAGGTCCAAGAGGCTCTTTAACCAGAGGAAAGGGCGTGCCTGTATGAACAGCTTCTGTCTCCCCATCCCATATTGCTGTCCAGGCTAAAAGTGCAAATAGGCAGTCTTCCTCCTAGGCCACATGCTCAAGGGAATGTCTTACTATATGGGAGATGACATCTATACCCCCAACCTACTTCAGAAAGTTCACAGTTTGTTTCTTTTAACTTATATGAACAAATTATTTATCAATCTATGCCTCCTCATTTGTGCTGGACAGGTGGTGGGTATCCTGCACAAACAAAATGCAGTTATTATGCCACTACGTTTGTACTCAAAATGGAGTCAGTCAACTGCTACTTTGTGAAATTGAATTGCTCGCTTCAAGGCACAGCCAAAAGCTGTTATATATGAAGTAGCTTACACTAGGGAATAGCCTGATCTCCACAATCTCCAGTTCTCAAAATTTATACTTTGGCTTTCAGTACTTGAAATGATTTTTTAAAATGCTTCCTTTTTTTTTTATCACTGTGAGTAAGGATTATATGGGACAGCCTTTCCTTTCAAAAATACTCTTTAAAAGAAGCAGAACTTGGGTGAATCCATAGTCTGGTTACATGGGAGGCTGAGGTCCAAGGGTCTCTTGAACCTGGGAGTTCAGGACCAACACAGGTAGCAAGACCTGTTTTTGAAAAACAAAAGTGAAAGGCCCACAAAGTCCAACTTAGGAATGTAACTCAGTAGTAGACTGCTTATCTATATTCAACTCTCAGTACCCACAAAAACAAAACAACAGATCCACTTAGTAGTAGTAAACGGGGGTTTTAAAAGGGTTATTTAGGAGTCTCAGCAATACAAACCCCTATCTTGGGCTTGGAATCTCAGAAGGTATAAAGGTTTAACCTGAAGATGAACACACCATTCTTTCTTACTCCTGTTATGTGCCTTGTTATCTCTTTTGTTCTTTTGAAAATTCAAGCATGTAAGGAACATAAGCTGTTTTAGAGGCAAGATACTAGACCTGTGAAGTCTCCTTCATTCCTGGTGGTGCTCTTAAAACAGCATCATTTTTATTCTGCAAACATTCTCTAAGCTAAGGAAGGCACAAGCCTTTACAGACTGAGTTTCAAGCAGAGAGTGATTTAAGGTAGGGACTTCAGGGTCATTAAAGAACTACCTGCTACTCAATCAAGTCATTTAATTCACAGGAAAGACCAAAAAGAACTCACTTCTCCCTGGAAATTAGTTCCTTCTCTCTCTCTCTCTTCTGCCTTTCTACACTATGCAATCTTCTAGAACATTCCATCTCTCTGGAATTCCATCTCTCTTCTTTAGTCTGGAGGCTGTGTGACTGTATTTGTTATGAGGGATGGATGGATGCCTATTGGTCTGTATGTGCACTATCATGACTATTATGAATCAGCTACCTCCATCCTTAGGATGAAGAGTAAAGAAATAATCAACAAGGTTCTTCCTAGTGCTTGTCCCCTTGGAAGAAAGGGATTATATAGTAATGAACCTGGAATCTAGGCCCTGAATTGGCTTGACAATTTGTGTGTTAAACTTTTTGTTGTTGTAAGGGCACTTTAACACAAAGGAGGATTCAAAACTGACGTTCAGTTTTCTCCTTTGGAAGACAGCTTTTAAATGTATTTTCTCACATAAAAGGCTTTCACTATTATCTTAGGCTTTCAGTAGTTTTCTTTTATTGAGGACTTAGAAATATGCTTTTAAAATGGGGGCCTCTGGGGAATGCAGGTTTTCTTTTTGTAATCCTTCCATGTATAAAGGAAAGGTAAGATGTGAGAGTCGCTGCATTTCAAGGGAAATCTTTCTCAGTAATCAATAATTGTAAGCCACATCAACCATCCTCTCAGCCTGATAGTCATTGCTATCTGGCTAAAGGGACTAATCACCTGAAAGTCAATGCACGTGGCCATCTTGCTGCTCCAAAACAGACTTGACCCCAGAGAGATGTGATTCTGAGCCAGCATGTCAAAGAAATGAAAAGGGGGGAGGGGCAGAGAGCTAACTCAGTGGTTAAGAATTTACACTGTTCTTTGCAGAGGACTCAAGTTTAGTGTCTACATCGGGTAGCTTACATCCACCTGTAACTCTTTCTCTAGATCAAACACCCTCTTCTGTGGGCACCACACAAGCATTTGGTACACGTACATTTAGGCAAAACACTCATACACATAATTTTTAAAAAGAAGAAGGAATGGCACATTTCTTAGGATTATATTGTGGGTCAGATTTACCCATCTGCTCTGTCAGACTATAAGGTTCTGAGAATCCATTTCCCACAGGTCTTAGTCTGCCTCAAAGAATCATGTGACGCCAGGGGAAACTAAACCAGGCTTTAAAACTGGAAGAATATCAAGAGCAGGAAGTCTTTCAAAGATTGGTGTGGTGAGCAACCTGTGTCAGAAACAGAGACAGACACATTTATATCTTACTACAATCTTGGATTTTTAATGAAGTTTTTCCAAAGCTTTGCCAATTTTGTTGGCTTTAATTCACTGTTAACTTCAAATGATAACTGTAGCTATAGGTATAGAGGTTCTTTTATTCCGATCTTAATTGCTAGTATTGCTCTCAGATCACCTAATTCATTCTATAATATCTGGGTAACAGAATGGCTAACAATGGGTTTAAATTGGTTATAAACATCATGAGGTTCAAATAGGCCTTAATGAAGGCAAGAAAGCTGACAGAGATGCAAAGAAGAGTCTCCATAGATGGTTGAATTAGGTATTAACATAAAGAATCTAAACAGAACTGCTTAGCACAGGGCTGCCAAAGAGGACATGTTCAAAACACAGAGGAGCTTCCAGTCATGTTGAGTCTGGAGGAACTGCTCTTCAAGTAGACCACACAAAGCCAAGGGGCTAAGGGACTTTATTTGTTGATCTATAAAACATGCCTCGAGATTTAGTGAACACCTGCTCAGAACATCCTGTGCTCTTTCAAGATTTAGGAAGAGCACAAAGGAAAGGGCAAGGTAAATTCTATTTTCAGCTGGCATGATGTTGATAAGCTGATGTCTGTGTTATGTTTTGCCACTGGACCTCAGTATTAAATATCTCTCTTTTTATGTGAACCAGGTGAGGGCATTGCATCATTTATTGATCTGGTATATTTGATGAACTCATGGCCTTGTTTTCTCTGAGATTATTTTGGCAATGGAGATCAAAACTAGGCAAGCACTATCACTGAGCTATACCTGTATACCGAGCCCTCCTGTATACCCCTCCCACTCTTCTTCAAATTCATGGTGTGATTTTTCATTAATTATCATTGCATGCATATATATATATATATATATATATATATATATATATATATATATATATTCCTAACCAGTGCCTTATTTTTGGTGTACCCATGTGCTCCTGATCCAATTCATAGGCGCTAATATTTTATTTACATGTTATTTATCAATCTTAACCCTGTGGTTTGTGCTTGACCAATGATAGTTGACACTTGCACAAAATACAGAGTTCTTTTGCTTCAACATTTTCTGATTTGTATAACAGAGTCACTGGGGACAAGGCACAGTCTGAAAAATGATTTTCTATGTAATATGCTGTAACATAAGACAGGGTACAATTTGATCTCCACAGTTGGAGACAACAAGCCTAGAACAACGTTTTGTTTTTTTTTCTCGATTTTTGCTCAAGATTTAGTGAACACCTGCTCAGCACATCCTGTGATCTTTCAAGATGTAGGAAGAACACAAAGGAAAGGGCAAGGTAAAATCTATTTACAGAAATGTGCTTAGTCCTTACATATTTTTAGGGCATCCTGTGTGTTGCAGTATATTCTGTCCTCTTTACATAGATAAGGAGACTAAAACTCAAAGATTTATGTGACTTACGTAGTTTCTCAAGGGCAGGAACAGTCCGAACTTGGATAGGCCTTACTCCTGAGCCCATTTTCCCACTGACCTACGCTGCTATTTTACACCTTATTGTTTAGGTAGAGAAAAAAGCCAGAGAAAGTAAAGTATTATGTTAATTATAACTGAGCAACAATTATGCAGTTGAGACAGCATGTATAGGCATGATCATAAACAGTTCTGAGATTTTATTTTTCCCTGATAGTGATGGAGAGTGTTATGTTTAGTGGCAGAAAGAGTAGACAAAAACCTGTCAACAGCATAGCACACTGTTGCTAAAGGAAATAGTTATCAACCCAAAGCTGACAATGAACTAACTCCAACTATTCCTAGATATAAGATATCATTGACACCTTAGCTGACGTGCTTTTACTAGATTGGTAGATACCTTTTTGGCAAATTAGAGTTGATTTCTAATGGTGGGTGGAAGAACACTAGTCCTCTGTTGTTCTCCCAGGATATATAGCTGAGGGCTGAATATGTGATACTTAAAGAGATAAAGACTCCATTGTTCTGTTTTTTTTTTCTTTTATCACTTCACCCTAGGAACAATAATTTCACAGTCATCCAAAGTGGTGGTATAGCATAGATCCATACAATTTGTAAACTATGTTTCGCATGAATCCATGATTTCAATTAGAGCTACAGAATTCAATCATTACCTCATAAACCTTAACAAAATCAGCTGACTTGTTAAAATGAAAAAAGATAGGTATAATTTAACACTAAATTATATTTTGCTATCTGTATGCATTTTTGAAAATGTGAGTGAGATATTGAAGGCAGATTTCTATTATTGCACATAGACTGACATACTAAGTGATGTCTAATGGCTTGATAAGTCTTGATGGCTGGAATCTTGTAGCAGCCCATGTCATGACTATCTTTAAGCCATAGAGTGTTTTGATAGCTTTTATTAAATGCCAAGAGTTGTACTGTTCTTCTACCGTTTTCCAGCCTGATCATATCCTTCAGAATGATGAGGGATGAGTATTATGGATAAGGTTTTTTCCCTTATAGTCCTACAAATTAGTTGAGGTCAATTAAGATCCACTTTAGAGATAATTCAGACTTTTAACTGCTTTAGAAGGGGCAGAGAAATGAGACAGTGTGTCTTTGAACCTTCTTAAGAGGAACTTGCATATTTGTAAGTTCCCCCCCCCACAATCTTTATTTTTCTCTGGTCCTGGGGCTGAATCTGTGGCTTTGCACTAAACCACTCAGCTAAATCCCTACCTCCAGAAGAGTACCTCTTGAGGAGAAGTCTGTAATACCAGAAGTCAGGATATCTGATTGGAGTCTTTTAAGTATTTGTTGCTGGAAAAAAAAGACACCAGACATGCCCAACACTTGAAAACCACATAGTTAAATTACTAAAAAAAGCAAAACAAAACAAAAAAAACATCAATCTACAAAAAAATCTGATAATGTTCTAAGTAAGTTTTTGTTGAGTTGCAGTGTGGCTATGCAGCCAATGAGGCATAGGTTTAATGTGTTTAATAGTAGTTGTTGGCTATGAGGCCTGCCATGTGTAGCGTTCTTTCTTACTTTCTCGATATTAAGATATGGTGGGAAGATCTGGATATAGAGTCTAGCAAAGATCTCCATACCAACCATTCCATTTCTGAAATGATTTCCAGAATGAAGCTAAGATAATGAGATGTTTATCTATGTGTGTTGATTCATTGTAGTGAGTTTGATACACCCATGAAGCTTTCTGTTGTTCATTTGCAGGTTACTGTATCTCTAATAACTCTTAAGATTTAATTGTGATAATAGTCATCAAATTACCAGAATTCCAATGACAAGGGCACAACCAAGTTTGCATCAGCACTAAATACTAGTTCAGGGGATCAGTAGTTCACAGTTTCCTATAGTAAGAATACCAAGCATGTCCTCTGAATTATATAACTAAACCGCTTTCCTTATTCATACCAAGATCATCCCATCTCTGTGCCTTTGTATATGCTCTCTACCCCTTTCAAGAATGCCTGCTCCACCATGGTAAATGACCAGTTTGTCTTCAAGGTCCAGCTCATGTGACATATTCACTGTTTAACATTTCTCTCATTCAATCCTACTCTTTCTGTAGTCACACAATCTATTGTATATATTTCTATTCTAGGATTGCTTATAACAGGAAAAAAATCTATGCGCATGTCTCTACTAAATTGTGACCTTTTAAAACTGGCAGTTGTGCCCGATTTATATCTGTTTTCTGCATTGGCCAGAACAGATTCTGACATACAAACACTGAGCCAAATAAATGCTGATTGAATAGTAGAATTATTTACTCAGAGATGGCTATAATTCTATATCCTTAGATTATATCATCATTAGGCTTTTTATTATACTCTGCATGTGTATATTTAAAAGTTTCTTCTTCCTCCACCAAGAACTGAACCCACGGTACCATGCATACTATACATGTGCTCTACCACTGAACTACATTCCCAGATTAATGACTTCTTTCTGAAATACTTATACTTTTGACTATGTAGTTTTATTTCTTTGAGCAAAAGGTGCATTTGTAGCCTTCAGGCCAATTTGTCCAATGCACAGATTCCAGTAGAACAGCACTGGCTCCCTCTTGTGAGATACTCTTAAAATTTCTATAATTTCTTAGGAGCCCCATAGACAAATCCATCTTAGGAGAGTTGTTCTAGTGATTTGAATGTTTTAGCTCTTAAGTGTTAAGGATAGGCCAGTTATTGCTTAGGAATCTTTAAGACCTTCACGTGACAAGCATGAAGAATCCCAACCAACTAGAACTCTACTGGGATCCATGTTAGCTCAGAATCCGAGCTTCCAAGAACAGAAAAGATTCCTAGAGATATCTCTATGGATCTCTAGGAAAGCAATTCATGCCAGTTTTGAGCTGCTCTCTATTGAGATTTATGTTTCAGAAGATGGCTTCTTAATCTACCTCTTATTGCTTCAGTCCCTAGCCTTTGGAACAACACAAAACTATTCACACCTTAATTTTATACTTATTGTTATTTTTGAAAATTTCAGACATGAGTTCTATATTTACATGATCGCCACCCCACTCTCACCTTTTTAACTTCATGACTTCTTTACATTGTTACAATATTTTAATACATATAAATATGTATATATGTAACAATAAAAGTTAAACAATAATTATGTACAATCTGTTAAGTCCATTCAGTGTTGCTCATATGTATATGTGTTTAGGGCTGACCACTGGCATTGGATAAGCTATTTGAGGGCTGATCACTTGGGACTGGACAACCTATGAAGGGCTCATCCCTGGAGAAGACTAATTCTCCCTCTTTTAGAAGTCATTAACTGCCTGTGGCTCTTACCCTACGGATGGGGTCTTGTGAGGTTTCCCACATCCATGTTGGCATGGCAAATGGTCTTGTTTAGGGAAACACGTTGCTAAGATTTCATGGGTGCAGTTCTGTCATATATAGAAAACACTATCTCACAGCAGACATAACCTGGTCTTCTGGCCTTTATAATCCCCCACCCTCTCTTCTGTGATGTTCCCTGAGCCTTAGATGTAGAGCTTGAATGTTTTAGATGTATCAACTGGGGATGGGTACCACACAGTCAGTTGTTCTTTGTATTTTGACCAGTTTTGAATTTTTGTGATGATCTCCATCTGCTGCAAAAGAAGCGTCTTTGATGAGGGATGAGAGCTACATTTGTCTGTGGATATAAAGATAAGTTTTAGAATGCACTTTAGAATCATACTTGTTTAGGAAATGACAGTGGTAGATTCTTCTTTAGGGTCTACGACCTCATCAATTACAGGTAGTTGGCTAGATTTCTAGCATCAGGTACAATTTCCCTCCTGTTGAGAGGGCCTTAAGTCCAACTAGAGGGCTGTTGGTAAACCTCAAAATAAAAGTGCTGCTATTGAACCATTGGAGATGTCTTGCCATGTTGGTCATTGTGGTTTGTAGGCTTCACAACTAGTAGGACAACTGATTGGTTTTTTTTTTCTTCCTTAAAAGCTTACATAGCACCTTTGGATACTATAAGAGCAAGTCTTCAGGGTTGAAGCTTCCAGGTCACATTCAACTCCATTCTTCCAAGTCCTGTATCTGAAATTGTGTGACATCTTCAGCAATATGGTCTTACCTTCAAGTTCAGGGAGACAGTTAATAGCAGGAGCATTAATAAATAGCTTTCCTTTAGATAGCTAAAGCCAATATTCTAATATTTCTATGTTCACTCACCCCTGAAAATGTATGAGCTACCTTTTTAATGCCAGGTGTCCTGGTTTTGTTTTATTCAGGTCTTTCGACTGTTACCCATAGGGGAAATGGTTCAGTTCTTAATCTTAACTATGTCTAGGTAATTTCTATCTTGTTACTAGCTCCAAAGTTTATACCTTTTACATGCTATCTTTGTTAAACATTTCCTATTGTTCTTTGCAGCCCAGATATTTTAAAACCACCTATATCTTATGTGGGTCCTACTCTGTTTTACATGAGCCTACTTTTTAGTTCATATTTATAAGCTCTCAATTAGAAGACTTTGCAATTTAATAGTTCTTAAGAAACAGCAGGGTAGAGTTGAGTTGGAGGGCACAAGATCTATGTTTGGGTTAAAACCTCTTGGAGGCTTTATTGTTAATTACATTTCCCTTAAGGGTAATTATCAGAATTCATGAAATATTATCTATAAAGATTCAACCATTATATTTGAACACTTGGTACACCACACAAACTATTGCCCTGGTTATTCTTACTTCTAGCCTTACCCTACCCACCACTGCCCTCTACTGAGAAGAGTTAGTAACTGCTTCGAATCCAAGTTCTGGCTTGAGCAAAGTAGCCCCATTCAATTTAATTCCTTTTTAGCCCTTTAAACAATAGCTATCCTTCATGAGATGTAGCACAAAACTGGAGGATGGTAGAGCTGTCTCAGTTTTGTAAAGTGGCCCTTGTAAAAGTCATTAGTCATCACTGCCAATTTCAGATACTATACCACCAAATTAGAGCTCTATCTATATTTGTAGGTATAACTATTTGTCAGAACTTTAAAAAGAAGTACAAAGTCCAAAGGGACTCATCATGAAGTTTTGGAATATAATCAACATTTTGTTGTAAAATGTCATGTAAATAGTCAAAATAGTAGCCTGAATTTGAATTCATTCACAGGTTTTCTGGATAATATGCTTGTGACCTGTGTTCCTTTGAAGGAGGGGTTTTTATGTAAATGGTACTCTGTCTCTCTCTCTCTCTCTCTCTCTCTCTCTCTCTCTCTCTCTCTCTCTCTCTCTTTTTTGGAGACATGGTTTCTCTGTTGTAACTCTGGCTGTACTAGAATTCACTCTGTAGACAAGGCTGGCCTAGAACTCACAGAGATCCTCCTGCCTCTGGCTCCCCAGTACTGGGATTAAAAGTATGTACCACCATCACCTGGTTTAAATGGTGTTCTTAATCCCTCTTATAGAGCAATGTGGGTTTTCATAAGTGCAATATAAATCAGAGGACTCAGGACCAAATTGATGGAAAGAATACTTTTGGAATTCTCTTTTTTGAAGGGTTTGGGGGTGTTGAAGGAACTCCCTAAGGTTGGCATTCAGATATTAGAGTGGATAAAGTGTACTTTTAGAGTCAAATGTGAGTTTTCAGTTCCTCTTCTGCCAATGATCCCAGATTATATTTCTTTTTTTTCTATACTATTAATGAAACTTGGGCTATTTAGTATATTAAGATGAAAACCTCCATTTGGCATGGTGGTACATGTTTCTAGCGTTAGCTATTAAGGAAACTGAGGCGGGAGGATCACCTGTGCCAAAGAGTACAAGACTTGCCTGGGCAATATATAAGGATCTCCATTTAAAAAACATCAGTTTCTTTATTGTTGTTTTCTTTTGCATGTGACATTGTTATTATACCCACTTGCTCCATTCAGTTCCCACAGACCCCACCCACTCCCCACCCCTACTCTCCATAGCCATGTCCCAACCCCAACTTGTGCAGATATCCTCTGCTCAAGTACAAGGCACTTGTTATTTGTTTAGCATCTGATTTGTTCTTGTTGTTGTTGATGATGATTTTTTGTATTAATTTGATGAAGTCTGATTCTCCTACAATGTATATTCTTTGATGTCCATGCTTAAATTTTTATTTGATTTTATCTTTTAGCCTAGATTCATAGGGAGCACCCTTGGGTCCACATGAACCATTTATCCATCAAACATTATGCTTACTCCCCAGAGGTTGTTAGACTTTGACTCCTTACTCTCAACCTTGTGTGTAGTTTGTTTTCACAGTTCAGGGTATTTATGATTTTTTTTCTTGAATTTAGTCAGTTGTTCTCTCTCTCACTCTGGGCTTCTAGGGTTGAATGTGACTTTTTAAGGGCTCAGATTCCTATGAGCTGCTCCTGGATAGGAATAGCTTATTGTTCAACTCATGTTTTATCAAGGTTGTGTTTAAGTTCCTTGATCTGATAGATCTATGTAGTTGGAGAATGTTTTTCAATCTGTCTGCCTTCTCACTCAGATTGTTCCCAGATAAGCACATATGTACACAGACTTCCAGACCTCCAGATGTTGGTGACCCCACGAGGGCTCTACTTAGCTGTGTCTTTGTTAAACTTCTGGTGAGTTTGCCATTTCATTAGGTCCTAATGTTACAGAATTACTGGTTCCCTCGTAGCTGCTCACTTAGATCTCTGTTGTTTTTTGATAAGCCTGCAGACGTGGAGCCTTCTGTATACTGTTTCAAACAAATTCAGTCTCGTCAGGCAGAGGTCTGGAAACTCCTATCTTTATGACCATCCTTTCCCCCTGAGAGTTCCGTACTGGAACTGAGGGCAGTAGTAGTGACCTATTGCTTTTGAAGCGACCACACTGCTGCATGAGCAAGTCCTTGGAGGGTAATAGGCCCCGATAGTTTCTGTTTGCACACCCAAACATGAAATATAAGGATCTCCTTCTTTTTCAGCAATGGCAAGGTGATTATACCAATGCTACCGGTTGGTTTTGCCTAGAACAGAGCATTCATGTGAGTGGAAGAGGGGGTAGGGGGATACCCATCTTTTCAGTGGTAGCATCCTAGAGCAACACTTCTATAGCAAAAGCTGCCTGCTCCCACCCCATCCCCCGCCCCCGAGTGAAACTCTAGAGGATACGGAGAGCCTGCTTCCTAACCATACTTTTCTGGAATAGAGCTTCTATAACATTGGAAAAAAGGTGGCTTAGGAACAAGTCATGTCTCAAATGCCATTGACTCCTACTGTTCTTACCACATCTTAGTAGATATAATTGACTAACAAATTCTCTACTTCCTGTATGCCATTAGGACAGTTTCCAGGGCCTTCAAATGGTGAACTTTTTCATGGTTTCCACTAGCTCAAGGTTTGTTTCTCTGGAGAAAGGATTCACAAACTCCTTATGGCTCTGTACCAGCAATGATTTCTGACATTCAGTTTCAAAGCTATAATTGATAAATCTACAAATAAGCATTGGACATCAGAAAACACTAAAATTTTTGTATTTTGAAACCCACTATTGAAAACTGAAAAAATAACTTAGTTTTATACTAATGATGTAATGCATTGCCATAAACTTACTAATTTATAACAATAAAATTATTTTACAGATTTTTTTATTAGAAATATGACATGATCTAAGTTTATTTTCTGTTAGTATAACTGAATTCATCAGACCAGAATATGTACAAAGAATGGAGGTTTAATTAGCTCATGCTTCTGGAGTATGGGAGGTTTCATGCCAATGTATGGGCATTCTGCAGAGTACCCAGGTCATCATAGGGAGATGGCATCAAAAGGTGAGAAGTGCACAATATAAGAGAGTCAAATTGGCTTCTATAATAGATACACTCTTGATATAACCAGTAACCTATTAATCCATTCACAATACCAAGCCCTAATCACCTCTAGAAGTCCTACCTAATCCTATTGCTTAATATCTGACAATAGGGATTAAATTTTTAATAGTTTTGGTAGAGACATTCAAACTACAACTGATCTCGCTAGGCTAAAATTAGTGTCAGCAGGACAGTATTTTTCCTAGAAACTCTAGAGCAGCAATTCTCAACGTGTGGGTCATGACCACTTTGGGGGTCAAGCGACCCCTGTGAAAAGGGTCGTGCCTAAGACCATCTGCATATCAGATATTTAGATTATGATTCCTAACAGTAACAAAATGACAGTTATAACAGTAGCAAAATTACAGTTATAAAGTGGCAATAAAAATAATTTTATGATTGGGGGTCACCACAACATGAGGAACTGTATTAAGGGATCACAGCACTAGGAAGGTTGAGAACCACTGCTGTAGAGAATTCGCCTCCATTATCTTTTTCTGTCTGAGAGGTACCCACTTTCCTGGGCTCCTTCTCCTTTTCTGACTCCTCTTGTGTGGTTACCTCTCCTTACCATAGCCTGAATACATTTGATAGTTTTAAGGATTCTTGTGGTTTAAGGACTCTCCTCAGTTCAGGACCCTTAACCTAATTGTATCTAGAAAGCCCTTTTTTCATGTAAATGAGCATATTCCCAGCTTCCAGGGATTGGGATGTGAGTGACTTTGATGCTAATCATCCTGCCTATAACAACCTCTGTGCCAGGAGAAAATATTTTCAAAATATCTGTCTAAAAGGAATTTGTATTCAAAATATAGTTTGTTTTACAACTCAGTGATAAAAAGACAAACTATTGAAAATGAGCATAGGATTTGAACAGATATCTCTCCCTATGAAATGAACAAATAGCCACTAAGCACAGGAAAAGATGCTCACTGTGGTGCACTCGTGGAAATGGTTACATAGAAGCTGTGGGTCGAGGGCACTTGGAACCCCAAGTCCTGACATGGGAGGCTGGCAGGATTCCTGGCTCCTCCCCTTTGTAGTCTCTGTGCTGACACTACAAGCCACAGCAAAACTCCACCCTCTTCCAGGGGTGGACTACGATTGGCAGAATTGTTTACCTAAGTGTCTATCTCAGCATCCCTGTCTCAACCAATGCCTTTACCCCTGAATACTAAAAGATCCTCCCCCTGAACCCTATAAAATACCACGACCCTTGCATTAAACTTGAGAGAATGTTCCACTGACCTGAAACCCACCTAACTATGAGCCAGGAAGGGAAGCAGGACCCCACAGGAACGGAGGGAGAGAATCAACCCAGCAGCTCATCATCCTTATTTATAAGGGGAATGGAATTGAGTTAAAATAGCACATCATTTTCACTCCCTGTAGTAATTATAGTAAAATACACAGATGAGAACAAGTATTCGTGGGGATGAGAAAAGGGCAACACCCATCCTTTTTGTGGTAGCCACCTAGAACAGAGCTTTTATAATATTAGAAAAGAAGTAGGTTAGGGACTAGCCATTTATCTACTTTTTGTATGCCATTAGAACAATGAGGGCTTTTAAATGGTTGGCTTTTTCATAGTTTCCACAACCCTGATGTTTGTTAGAACTTTTATAAATGTTGATAGGAATATAAGATGGAATAAGCATGTTGTAAAACACTTAGGCAATTCCTTTGTTTCTTACCGTACATTGGCCTATGATGCTGATACCTTCCTAGATACTACCTAAAAGAAATGAAAACTCTTCCATATAGAAATTTATACAAGTTCTTTTAGCAGTGTTATTCACAATAGCAAAACATTGAAGTAACTCAAATGTCCATCAAGAGGTAAATAGATGAAGAAAATGTGGTATGTCCCTACAGGAGCATATATCTGGCATAAAGAGAATTGAAATACTGATATGTTCCACAACATGCAAGAATCTTGGGAACATTATGTTAAGTAAAATATACTAGGGCTAGGTAGATAGAATACTTGGTAAAGTGCTTTCTGTGTAAACATGAGGACCTGAGTTTGATCTCCAGAACCAAGAAACAAATCTGGATGCTGTAGGTGCTCTTGTAATCCTACTGGGAAGGCAGCCAAGTGGCTTCCTGAGGCTTGCAGGCCAGCCAGCCTCCTACTGGGGGAGCTCCAGGCCAATAAACAAAAATGTCTCAAAAAACAAGGTTACAGCACATGAGGAACAAAGCCTGTGATTGACCCCTGGGCTTTCATATAAACACAAACACACACACACACACACACACACACACACACACACACGGAAAAGAGGTGGGGGGGGACCAGACACACAAATGACCATGTTCTTTATGATCCTATTTATAGAAAAAGGCAAATATATAGAGTCGTGATTCGCGGAGGCACCTTAGGGCTGGGTATAGGAACATAGGTTATATACGAGCTGAAAATGTCTTTTTTGGTTCATAATAATGGTCTAAAATTGAGACTTTTTGATTACTGTACCACTCTGCAAATATAGTAACAACCATTGTATTTAAAATGAATTTATTTTTATGATACGCCAATTGTGTTGTATATAAGTTATATCTCAGTAAAACTATTAATTAAAAATGATCAAAAAATCTTTCTCTCTTCCTCTCTCTTTATCTCTGTCTCTGTATGTTTCTGTCTCTGTCGTGTGTGTGTGTGTGTGTGTGTGTGTGTGTGTATGTATGTATGTATGCATGTATGTATGTATGTATGGCTTAAGTGAACTGCCAGGAATGGAGGGAGAGGAAGAACTCTCCTTTTTCTCTATAGTTGAGATTTCAGGAAATAAATTGCTCATTTGTTCATGTACATGAGTCCAGACTGAGATGGACATATATGAAAAGTTTTCTCATCTGGGCTCTATTTTAAAAACATACATTATAATATAAATTATAGTATAGTATGATGTTCATATATATTATATGAACAGAAAAGTAGGGTGATTATTAAGGTAGAAGAAGGGGCAGTTTGGGAGGCAGGTACAAGTGTAGGTAATGGAGGGCACATATCAGCAAAGTACAGTAACACACGTGAATGAAATGTAATGAAGCCATTATTTTGTGACACAAAAAATAGTAGCAATATTAAATAAGTATAAGATACATGTAAAGATGTAAGCTTGGAAGGATTCTGTTATTAACATCCTGTTCTTTGAGAGGGTAGATTTGCAATGAATGTTTTGTTGACTGCCTTTATTTGTGAAATGAAATACAAGTGACCCGTTTGTATGCTTCAGTTTCCTTGGTTAGTGGAGAAAGTCCACTCCTTGGGGTTATGCTAGGGCTATACTGAGTGCATATGACCAGAACAAAATCAGCTCTGCATGCTGATTGCAAATAAGCCCAGGGCTGGAGCTGGCTTGAGTATCAAGCAGGTAATTTTTCTGACTCCTATACACTTGTGCTAGCTGAAACTCCCCCTATGCCCTGCCCCTGGTAGCCTCATCTCCCTGTTCTTCTGTGAACATTGCTGTGGTCTTCCATGCTGGATTTCCTTCCCTCCTCAGGACCTCTGTAAAAACATCTTTTCTGCATTGCTGTAAACTCTTTCCCTCTGCTATTATTTAACTCAAGGACAGCGGAAATAGCTATAGCCCAGAAGCACACTTATAAAAAAGAAGAAAGAAAAAGAAGCCCCAAGCTCATCTCAAATCTTTCAGAAAACAATCTTGGAGGGTTTCACTGTGAATTGCCATGCAATGCAGGGAATGTGAAACATGTGCTAATCAAGGCCCTTTGTATTTGGAGTCTACCTGATTTCTCTCTGCCTGCTCCAGCCATCTGGGCTAGGCTGGTCCCAGGGGAGCCACAAAGCCTCCAGCTTAGAAAATGGAGACAAATGAGGAAGCCCCCAAGGACCAAACAAACCTTGTTAGTAGTTTGTAAGTCAAAGTAACATATGCAGTGTTTAAGGCAGGGCTGAGGGGATAGACTCTGCAAAGCCTGCAGGCACAGCTTTGAAATTAAATACTGAGACTGATTCACAGTGACTCTTCTGTTTTCAAAGCTGGGCCTCAGACTGATGGTTGTCATACTTTTTGTCTCCCTGTCTATATCCCTGCAGTCAGTGCCTCCTTCGCATCTTTGGACCATCCATCCTCACTGCCACTATGCTCTTTCCCAGCTAGAGACCTGGTCTGGTTCTTTGGTTTCTTCTAGTCTATCATACCTCTCCCAGTAGGAAATCCACCTTACTTAAGGTGGCACAGGAACCTATTCACAATCTGGTGCATCTGTTTCTGCCCCTTATTCTGTCACCTGTCTCTCCCTAGGGAACCCTATAAAAGTATTCATCATTTACTTGGATATTCTTCTTTGAATCTTCTAGTCCTTTAGCCAGGAACGAAAGCCCTTGCCTTCCTTTTCTCTGTTAGTGTGTGCTACACAGTTTTTAAAACCAAGTGTGTGAGCGCACTGGGAAGGCACGGCTATAGGAGGAACCTGTTGAGTCTGTGTTATAACTCTGATAATGGATAACAGGATTGATATCCTGGTTTCTTCATTTGTAAAATGAGTATAGGTATCCCTATAGGACAAATGAATTGATATTGTCGCTCACTATACCTGGAAAATAGTTTGTACTTGGACAGTACTGTAGATTATAAAAGAAATAGAACAAATATTCCTTCACCCTTGGTTGGAACTAAAGGAGTTTTGTACCAAACGACCAAGAAGATAATGTATTTTGAATTCTATTTACCTAGTTGGCTTCTTTGAGATTACTTGCTTTGACTACCCTCATTTCTAAATGGTGTTCTGCAAGTATCCTGTCTTGTTAAGATCAAAATTTAGCTGCCTTCTCTAAGAAATGTGGACAGGCATGAGAGGAGAAAGACTGCCATTACAGCCCTTCTCTCCTTTCTCATGCCCCCGTCTTACCAGGCTTGCCCCAAGCCTCAATGAGATTACTTAACAATCTCTCATATGTTGACCTACCTCTTTCCTGCAGCTTTGTAGTGTGTGTGTGTGTGTGTGTGTGTGTGTGTGTGTGTGTGTGTGTGTATGTTAGTGTGTGTGTGTACACGTGCATCCATGTGTATACATTTCACTTAGGGTTTCAGAAATGAAAGTGTCCATGAACAGGAATCGACTGTTTAGATCAAGATGGACATACACATGAGCTGCTTTCTCATCTGGACTCTATTTCAGAAATGTACACAAGATGTCCAAAATATACCACTTGGAACAAGAGAAATATTTATTTTGAAAAATTAGGGGTAAAAGTTTCCTTGCTTCAGTTCCTGCTGGAATATAAAATAACTATGTGCTGATGCTGCATTTTGACAGAGTTAGCTATCCTCAGGTTCATCATGTGAGTGGTGAATAGATACAAATACATATAGTTCTACATCACACACTCACCCACACCCACCCCATACACATGGATGCACACACACATGCATTGGCTTTAATGAATCAAGCCATCCATTAATAACACGTAAGTGTTCTTTTTTGTATTCAGCTTTGTACTAGACAGGAATAAGAAAGGGAGAAGCGAGGAAGCCAGAATTCGGAGACTGATTATCAGAATGCACAGTAGGAGAGACTAAAGCATTAATCTGATAACACAAAGAGTAAACATCTAAAAGGCAATGGGCTGAGGTTATTGAATTGGTGTCAACAGGAGAAATTTCCTGGTTGGTGATGATCAGACCTGAGCAGGGAATAAGTCTGGTGCCTCTTGAATCATCTCTGTATTTTAAGTGTTCTAATTATTCCTGCTATATATATGCTTAATTAATATCTAAGTATTATCATAGAAATAACCATTAAAATGGATGGATTAATTACTGATTTACAGTAAATGGGCACACTAACAATTTGAAGTTATGTCATAAGTAGCCCATATAGAAGCATGAGAGGAACAAGAAGCCAGGATGTGAGGCATTTAGTTCTAACGACATTACTATCTCATTGTGGGTGATCTTATGGAAGTCCCTTCTCTATGACGCTCAGTTTTTCCATCTATATAGTGGAGCTATATAGTGCCAACCTTATTGATTCCATTGGGCCATTATTAAGAGAAAAAAAAAGCAACATAAGTATGTAACAGTGTTTGGACTAGTAGAGAGGCTATTCAATACATAGGATAGGGAAGGCAGTTGGCTACACTGAAACCACTCTTACAGCTGGCTTCAATATTTGAATGACATTTTCTTAGTAGTCCTGTTGCCTACCATACTTATAGCCTGACAGCTACTAGTTGAGAATGTACAATGAAGCAAAATCTGTCAGACAAGTATACACCCCACTCCCTGTGTGCATGCATATGTGAATATGTAAGTTTGCAGTGGGATAGAGGACCAGAACCAGCTTGAGAACAGAGATTATATGTAGATTTGGGGATTTCTGTCAGCATCTTTGGACCTGCATATAGAAATACGTGCTTGTTGCCACTGCAGTAATTCAGGCTGTCATCCATCTTCCCTTGTGCATTCAAAGCTTTATTATCTTGTTCCCCTCATTGTATGCTGCTGATAATCCATTCCATCCTGAATACAGCTGCTAAGGATACTTCTCAATCTATATGTCATTTCCACACTCCTGGATCTCCACAAGATAACTGCCATGCTCATTCAATTGGCATTGGCATAATGCTCTATTCCACTGGGATACACTGATAGGACCATGATTCTTGTAAAACTTGTATAATACTTTGATAATGGCTGCTGTTATGAGACCCTTATGCCTCCAGCTGTCTTTCTCTATATTCTTGGACCCACCTTTAGTCCCCAGTTCAATAAGGGGCCTGGAGGACATTGCTCCATAGCTTGACTTGACTCATTCTGCTTGGTTGATGCTCTTATTGTACTAGTTTTATTTTGTTTGTCTATTCAGTATTTTGAGTATCACTTCTACATCTGTGATTCATCCAATCCACATTAAATTTTTCTGGCTTCATTGCTTAATACTTCTCTCCATAGATATTAAAAACACTTACAGTCTCATATCCCAAAGCTCAGCTCAGGTCCCAGTACACTGTGATCACTCAGTATATGTGCTTTACCATGGTGGATATTTGCAGGTGGGACTGTCCTGTTCAGTCCTGTTCCTAATCCTATAAACAACACCAGGCTTGGGGCCTGATGGTGACCAAAGGCACTTTTTTAGATCTTTATACAGATCTAATGAATGTCTTTACTGGTTTTAGTGTACTTGGAAGGGAAAGAGCCAGGTTCTTTCCATCCTATTATTGGAGAAATAGACATTTCAAGAGTGTCTTGGCCACACAAGGAGTGTTTATAGAAATGAGATATGAAGTCATCTCTGTGACACTTTTCCTTACAGTGCTAAAAGGGCTTTGAGACTTGGAAGTGAAAACTTCCATCCTAATGTAAGCGGTTCAGGACTGCAGCCTCCTAGAAAGGAGTCAGCTTGAAGTCATCTAGGGTGGAGTGAGGAATACTTGTTGGAAGTGATATGAATGTAAGTATCCTTGCCTCTTCACCCCTAAACACTGACAGGATGGAGGAGGGGTTATGAAGTTGATATGAAGAATGCATTACTTCTGATTTTGGTCCTTGGCTTTTGCTATTATGGATTACCATAGCTTTAATAATTGGTGGTTATTAAACAATAACGTTTTAAAGACAGGTCTCACTCTGTAGTCCAGGCTGACCTGGAGCCCAGGTCTGTCCTCAAACTTGTGATACTCCACAGCCTTCAACTTCAGCCTTCCAAAAGCTGGAATTGGAATATAAACAGGCTCTACTACCCTCTACAACTTACCTTTAGTTTCAGGAACTTCTCTGACTCCCTTCCTCTGAGAGCTGCCTTCCCGACTATGAGACAATAGCCCACAGGAGCAAGCCAAGCTATGAGTACTATAGGGAAGGCCAGACTCAGTAGAGCTAAACCCCAGAAACTAGATCTCCTCAGCCAGATCTGGTGGCACAGCTACTTAGGAGGTTGAGGAAGGAAGATAACAAGCTCATACCTCCCTAGCTGCGAAGCAAATTCAATGGCAGCTGAGCAACTTAGTGGGACCCTATCTCAAAATAAGTGAAAACAGAGCTGAGAGGGCTGACATATAACTTCGTTAAGCACTTGCATAGCATGCACAAGACCCTTGTTTTAATCTCTAGTTCTCTCTCCCTGTGCTGTAACACACACACACACACACACACTCACTCACTCCAAATAATTTTGTCTTCCTTGAGAAGCACTCCACAATTACCAGGTATGACGTAGGCTCCAAGTAACTAAAACAGGAATCCTAAAAGGACAGGCTTCAAATTGATTCAGCTGATCATAGTAATCGATAGTAACAAGTGGGTAAAGTATTGCCTTGTTATGGGGCTGAATAGAAATGAAGTTCTACGAAGTTCAGGACACTATGTAAGCATCAAGCTTTTCTCAGGTCTACCTTTATAGGCAATATAGGCACTTGAGAATGGCTGGGTAGATTCAGAATACCTGAGTTCATCTTAGCTGCTTGACCTCAGGGAACTCAGTTAACAGCTCTGAGCCAACTCAGTTCTTTTCATCAGAAATTGCAGGTCTTATTATATCTAACATGCTTCCTAGCAGGCTGGTGATAGGGATCATGCAAGATAATGGAAGAACATTTGATAAGCCATAGAGAATGTCACACACATTTGAGGCCTGTTTATTTTACATTTTTTTTGAGACAGGATCTCATTTTGTTGACCACACTGGCCTCAAAATTGTAAACCTCCTACTTCATTTCCCCAGGTAGCTAGGGCATGTGCTACCATACCAAAGTTATTTAAACATTTAAAACATTATTTTTAATTGGCAAAAAGTATAATTATGGCATACAGCTGAATGTTTTAAAATCCTCTCATGTTGTAGAATGGCTATATTGAGCTAATGAACATATATAGGACCTTGCATCCTTAGCATTTGTGTGGCAGAACACATACAATTGACTCTCCTGGTGATTGACAAATACAGAATCATACTTCTTATTTTCTTCCTCCTAGTCATCTGTTGTGAACCTCTAAGGCTTCTTGCAGCTCTTAAACATCAGTCTGCAAACAAAGCTGCCCATAGGCATGTCTCAAAATATCCTTGTGCTCTGATCCTTGCAGACAGAGCAGGTTCCTCTGCAGTCACCTCATGATCTTCTGTAGCATGTACATTAGAAACTGCACAGGTCCATGATAACTAGTTGGGGCCTCTGTATCAGTTTTTCAGAAAAGTTCATTTAGTGATAGCCTCATAAATTCTTTCATTACAAATTACAACTCTGTCTGATATGGCTTTCTTAACATGCAGTAAATTAAATTATATTTATAAACTTGTTAAAGTACATTTAAAATGGTGAGTAATCCTTAAATACACAACAACATGTTTGTGTTTTCAAGTGCTATGATCCTGAGTACTAAGAGTTCTGTATGCTGTATAAGGGCTGTTTGTGGCACTGGAAGGACAGGTATAATCTGTAGCCTCTGATTCCTAAAGCCAGCCTCAATTATATGGTGAGACCCAGTGACAAAGAGTTGCTTGATATCACTGTCTTATGTAGACACTTTTGTTGTCTTCTGTCTCCTTCAGTGCTTTAATCATAGCCGGATTGGATTTGAACCATGAAATAATTGGTTGTACTTTGTTTTCCTGTGCTACACAGTTCTCTGGTGTAAAGCAGTTTGATAAAGTGCTCTCCTGGACAGCTTCTTGGACTATATGTTCCCTCTTGGCAGTTTCTGGGCTTTATAAAAGCCTGAGACTGGCACTTGCTTACCTGCCTATTGTTGAGTTGCTTCCTGGGCCCCAAAGTTTGATCATGCTGTCTTTGAGGATGACAGCCACCCTCCCTGTTGCTCTAAACCTGCCAGAGGATTCACTAAAGCTAGAGGTGGCCATTTGCAGAGGAGCATGGACTTAGCCTAAAACAGTGGAATGGTTCACCTGTCTCACACTAATTAGTGAATAAGGGAGTTTACATTAAGGCAAAGAATGTAGGGAGAATCCATTCTGAAAATGAACTGAAAAGGAAACCAACAAATAATGAACATGTTTTCCATATAATAGGGTCCCTTTTCACTGAGCACCATCCCTGAGATGGAAAATGGTGCTGGAGCTATGGGAGAAAGTAAGAGATCAAGCTAAAGCACAAACAATTTGACCATAGGATCAAATGATTGTAGGCAGAGCTACTTTAGACCATACTCTATCATCACTTTTTGTCTTAAAAATTGCCTGCTAGTTCTTTCTAAAGTTTCCTCTATTGATTGCCTCTTTGCAAGAAGATGTTCAGAAGCCAATGCTTGATTGAATGTAAGTTTAGTCCTTTGGTTTGTGATGCATACGGGATAATCCAAAGCTTTAGCCCAACCTGTAAACCATTTCTAAAAAACTAAAAGTATTAAATATTTAAGCTGAGGTTGTTACAAAAGGCGTTCCATGGTTGAGACCCTGTGGAACTCATAAGAGATGAATACTGTACATTTTACTCAGAGTTTCCTACTCAACAGAGCTCTCTCTCATTGGTCAGCAATTTACATGCTATTCCAACTGTAACTACTCTATGAGGTAGGCCTCAGTCCCCCCCTTTTTTAAAGAGATAATTAGAGATAATTTAATAGATAAATAAACAGGTTCCAGAGAAGTGAAGGTCTTGCCCAAGGTCACACTGTTGTACTATGTGGATGAGTCAGGATTTGAAGTAGTGTGTAGCACATGGCACCCAGCTGTTTGTGGAATGAATAAATTAATGAAAGGTTAGTTTTAAAATTAAACCAAATGGCTCTTTGTATCTTTATGACATTTCAAAGTGGAGATTTTCTAAATAGAAAAATTGGATGGAAGTTTACAATAAATACTCTAACACCTATCACCTAGGTTCTACTGGTAACAACTTACTGTATTTTCCTTTAAAATATAAAATTCTTTTATTCTTTGAGAGTTTAATACAACATATTTTAATCATGTATTTTAGAAGAGACTATCTAGTCCTGGTCCTCTGGCTCTTACAGTCTTTCTGCTCCTATTCCAGAATATTTCCTGAGCCTTATATGTTGAAATTATGTTGTAAATGTGTTAATTGGGGATGGGCACCCCATGGTCAGTTGATGTCTGTATTTTGACCAGTTGTGGCTTTCTGTAATGGTGTCTGTCTTATGAAAAAAAAAAAAGATTCCTTGATGAGGGAGTGAGAGCTATACTTATCTATAGATAAAATGATATTTATTTATAATACAGTTAGAAATTGTCCTGGATCAGGAAAGTGACAGTATAGGTTCTCCTCTAAGATTCATGACCTCAACCAGTCATGGGTAGTTGGCTAGGTTCACAGTGCCAGACATAAATTCCCTTGTACTGAGTGGGCCTTAGATCCAATTAGGTGGTTGTTGGTTACCTCTGGGATACAAGTACCACTATTGCACCTTTTGGAATATTTTTCCATGATGGTTACTGTTGTGGTTTGTAGACTTTGTAGCTGAATAGTTCTACTGGTTGCTTTTCTACCTTGGCAGCTTGCATAACTCCTTCCAATACTATGAGGGGTAGTCCTCAGAGAGGAGGTGCCGGGGTTAAATCCAGATCAATTCCTCCATCTTTATTAACAGTGACTTATCTTCAACATTTGGAAAGCAGCTAAGGACACAGCAAAAGCCTTATGTCAGTGGTTCTCAAACTTCCTAATGCCTTGACCCTTTAATAGTTTCTCATATTGTGATGACCCCCAACCATAAAATTATTTTTGTTGCTACTTAGAGCTGTAATGTTGCTACTGTTATGAATCATAATATAAATATCTGATATGCAGGTGGTCTTAGGTGACTCCTGTGAAAGGATCATTAACACCCACCAAAGGGGTTGCAACCCACAAATTGAGAAGCACTGGCCTATATTGTTATGTGGGCCTTTTGAATTCCCTTGACCAACAATTCAAGAGGAGTTCTCTCATGCCAGGCAGTGGAGTTTTTGTTAGTCTATGGTTTACTTTCTCTATTGTAGATCTATTTACCTATTGATTTACTCCATGTAGTAGATCTATAATTTTCTGACACATTTCCAAGTAAGTTAAGAAATGGTCCCCACAAAAACTTCAGTATATGTATTACTTACCAGTATTCTATGTTTAGAATTCTCATCTTTTGAAGCAAAAATTATATATAGTGGAATACACTTATCATAAAAGTATCAAAGGGTGAGTTTTGATACAATGTACACCTGTGTATCCCTAATTTCTACTAATACATAAAATGCTATTATCACCCCCAAAATTTTCATGTGTTGATTTTTTTTGAGACAAGGTCTCACTGTGTAACACTGGTTGGCCTGGTATTGGCTATGAAGATCATGCTGGCTTCTGCCTCTCATGCATTGATTTGAATTAACTATGCTGTGTGACTTTTCTAACAGAACCAGCAGCTTTACTGACAGCCAGAAGTAGTTGATTAACTACAAGGCTGTGCTCAGATCTCTTTTTTCTTTACTAAGTGATACTGTAGGGGAGAACCAGGTGGCATTTAATAGGATTTGGTAGTGAGTGCCCTTCAATTTGATAATTAATTCACCCAGAAGCATTTCTTTTTCCTGTTTAAACAGACATTATGATTAAATTTATCAGTTCAGATCAGGATGAAACAATAATTGTTTTATTTAATTGTAATTTAATGTTAATAAGGTTTAAGGACCAGCATTAAGTGGTTTTTCTTTTATCTATGTATGTTTCAAAGTAAAAAAAAAATAATGATGCTAAACAGAAAATATTCCTGGCTCAGTCTGTAGAGTGAGCCTTAGTTAGTATGCTCAGACTCACATCCAGGCTAATGGCTAACATATTCACAGAATGCTCAAGAGTCGTGTGCGCGTGCGTGCGCGTGCGTGCGTGTGTGTGTGTGTGTGTGTGTGCGTGTGTGTGGCGTTTAGATGAGAAACCCTTCAGCTTATTTGAAAAAAGGACTTTTCGAGTAAACAAGCTGAGTTATCACCTTCAAACCCAGCCTCTGATTACAGTTGTTCTTCAGATCCGTGAAAGATTGGTTCCAGAAATCCTCCAAACACATACCAAAAATCTTAGGATGTTCAAGTATCTCATATAAAAAAAAGGCATAATGTTTGCACAGGACCTGCATGTTTCCTTCTACTGGGAAGCATTTCTAGTCACCCAGGACACCTAATCCAATGTACATGCTGTCTAAATTATTATATTGCATTATTTACAAAATAGTATAAGAAGAGACATCTAAGAATCTTCAAAACAGAGACAATTCTTCACTCTGAATTATTTTTAGTCTACAAATGGGTGACTCTGCTGATATGTAATCTATGGAGTTTCAAGTCCAACTACAAGATGACTCCATGATCCTGGTATTGTGGGAGACATTATTAGGCTAGATTGGCAGAGATGCTGATGGCTAATCCTTGTCCTTATTAAACATCCCAGTGACTTTCATTTTCTTGGTTAATGGCATTGTTGCTGATTGTCAATGTAAGCATCCCCAGGAGAATGGTCTAATCCAGGGATTTTCACATTTTAGCACTCATCATAATCACCTAGAGGAATTAAAACACACATTATGGCCCCACTCCAGAATTTGTGATTCAGTAGGTATTAGAGTATTCAGTAGGTATTAGGTTGATTTCCATTTCCAATAAACATCCAGGGGACACTGTTGCTGCTGGTCTAGGGATGACTTTTTTGAGAACCACTGCTGTCAGGAAGGAGTGAATTAGTAAATGAATGAACGAATGGGATTCCTTGTTCCAGGGCACATTTCTTCCCTTCTATAATATCCTACAGAGCTGTTTATGGTAAGAAAACGGGCAAGGCCCTTGACTTTTGAGAAGTTTTTCAGGGGGAGGTGACACGCAGCGACCTACACAGGAGAGATTTCAGTTTGTGCTGAGCTTTTCACAGTCCTGACTGATCTTGTTGTAGACAAAGAAAGAATCCAGGCCTCAAACAACACAGTACAGTTTTAATTAACTCTCCTGTGTCAGAACCCTCAGAACGAGATAATATGTGGCTATGGAGACCATACATCCCACATTTCCCAGGACAGCTCTGATTTCACAAAGTCTGGCCTTTCGTCCCCATAAATATAATTGTTAGACCATGTCCTGCTCTGGGGCTCAGAAAATATTGTTCCCATATGCATGGCCTAGGGGCACTGGCAAGTCAAAAGTGATCTTTTTCTTTTTTTCCTTTAGATTGTGGGGGCCAGAGTACAGGCTTGGTTTGTAGAAATGTCTAAAGAGTTGGGGAGACTTTAAACACGAGGTAGCAGCAGTAGGCTGCTTGTTGCTCTTGTTTTTCTCTTAGGTATGCCAGTGACCCTTCCCAAGATTTTGGAATGTTGCAAAGAAGAAAAGTCTGAGTGCTGGGGGTTCCTAAATTTTGGGCTTTCACTCTTTCCCTCTACCGCTGGAAGAAGCACTCCAAACAATATTCCATAGCTGTCACTGACCACTCCACTCCATCTAGTATTTATCTACCTTTCTTGGCATGAAGTTCTTCCTTCTTGCTATCATGAGACCTCTTATTACAATTTCAATTTCTTTTCCTGCCCCCTCCTCTCATTTTCAATCAAATTGCAAACAGTTGGTCTTCATCCTCTAAATCCTTTAAATCCTTTATATGCCTAAAAGTCATTTTTAAACCATCCTTCCTGGGTCCAGATTTAACTATCCTTGGAGCTCCTTTATCTTCCCTGCACATATCTCACTTGCCAACTGTTTAATCATCTTTGCCATAGGAAAGTGACTCAGGCAATCTGGGCGAAAAGTGCAGCAAAGCCTAAAGCTTTACGGCTTGTGCTAATAGGCATATGAAATGTTTAAAGAAGACTATTTTCAAGCACACAATTGTGAGCAATTTAAGGTGGACTGTACATGGAACCCATTTCCTCTCGTAGCTCCCCCAACAGGGCCTCTCCTTGGCAGCTGAAATGCGTTAGCAGCAATCAGTGCAGAGTAGGAATCCTGTGGTTTTTGCCCTTCCCTCCTGCTGGTACTATGGCAGCTAGTCTCTTTAAATGAGTTTTCTCCCTAGTGGAGCCAGTAAGTGGGACTTTAGAATTGGTTAGACAAAGGATCTAGGCCTCACCTTAGCCAAAGAATAAGAGTTACTAATGCTGAATCTCCACTGGAAGTTTTAATAGCAATTGAGGAGGACTGGGGTTGGTGGTGAGCAGGGAGGGATTGGTGAGAACAATCAGGGCAGGAAACAATGCATCTCACAATTGTAAATTGTGGTTTTGAAAGTTTACTGTTTTTTTTTCTTGGCCTTTGTGTACTTGGCCTTTCCCCACTGTCCCAACCCAGTTAAAGTGATGGCAACAGTCTGTGGCAGAATCCCAGCCTGAAGCCCAGTGGGGTTTCTAAAACAGAGGATGGCAATTTGTTACACACTGGGATTTTCCTTGTTGGGCAGCTTACCTGCCCATGGTGGGATATGTTCCTAGGTTGTAGTGAGGCTCCAGAGTCCTGCTATTTTAGGTAATGCTATAGTGTGGAGTCAGGGCTCTTGACCATCAGGATAATTTTTATCTAGCTGATGGCACAACTGGGGAAAGGGCAAGAGCCAACTGATATTTCTTCTCATCTTTTCTCTGCTGGCTCCTCTTTTTAATCAAATCTTAAAAACTCTTCTCTTTATAAGTGCTAGCCAAGCAATTTGTCTCTGCAAAACTGCAGAGGCCATTAATATGTCATGGTGTATAGATGGAGGAGGAGCAGGAGGAGGAGGGAGAGGAGACGATGGCCAGGGAACTCTTTGGCATTTGTGAGAGAGGCACTGAGGGCTTCATCAAAGACATATCCAGAGAGGAATAGACAATGTCTTGGTGTTGGGGCTAGGGAAAGCAGTTTGATTGAAGCGTTAGCTACCTTGGCTTTGGGCCAAGGCAAATTGCCAGAGAACCATTAAACTCTGTGTAATTCCATATAATTCACAGCAGCCACAGGTAATTTGGATCAGACCTGACAAAACTTCACTATCACTTATTGTCCATTAGTGCTGAATGCACGTTACAGATATTCAGATATTTTACATTATATCATGGTGGCCATATTTTCTAATACCCCAAGCCAGGAAATGTGGCTTGATAAAGGATTATGTCTGACCTGTGAATTTTCTTATATGAAAACTTCATGAAGGTACAAACATGAAATCACTAAAGAATAAAATTCTAAATCTACTGAACAATGGCTTTAAATAGGGATGATTATCACATGAAGTACTGATGAAGGGCAGACTTTCCTTCAAGCATTGGCGTCCCCCCCCCCGCAAGACACAGGTTTTAAGATCTGAAGGAACTGGTTAAGCACTGATTCAACTTAAAGTCTGGTTTATACCCGTGGCCTTTATTCCTTCTGAAAATTTTCTAAAAATACTAGACCGAAAATGTGTGTCGTAATGGCTGTATACAGGCAGGTAGAGTACGTGTTACATTGAATTTCCAAATACTGGGAGTCGTTAAATCTTCCACTGTTCATGGTTACTTTGTAAAGGCTTATATATGTGTTTCACAAATACCTCAAGACTTGAAATGTTAAAAACTAACAAGAATCATACTTTGGCACAAGGTATTATTGAAGTGCACCTAAATTTCCTTAAAGGCTTCATTCCTTACATTAAATTAGGAATCTAACATTTACTCATTGAGCACTTCATGACAGACAAGAAATGTTTAGTTCAAGGGTAATTATCTTGGAATATTCTGAACCAAATGCATGTGTTTTTTAGCAAAAAAAAAATTGGGGGTTGCTAGTTAATGATGACAAACAGCAGTGTATCCATAAAAAACAAATAGGTTTTGTCACAAGTTTATCAAAGGAAATATCTTAGACCTAATATGTTCTAACTTAATCAAACCGTGTAATATACCTAAACCTCAGTTAGATGATCAGTAAAATAAGAATAGTTATATTGTAGAATCAGGCAAAAAAGTAAGGTGATATCCTACAATCTCTTCTAATTTCAATGAATATTTATTGAGTAACTATATAGTGCTCTATACAGGTAGTTTTGTCTTAGATGCTAGCAATAGATATGTAAGAAGACAGTGACTATCTCTCACTATACTGTAAGTATCTTGATAGAAAGTTAACTTATATAGAAATTAGTGACATGATATAAACTGGTGATAAGTTTTATGGTATAGCTCTGTGATAGAGACTAGGATGGGGAAATAGAAAAGATGATGGATGATCAAAGGAGCTCCATAGTGATCTAGACAAAGAATATTTTCATCCTGGACAAGAAAGATTTACTTCTTTACTTCTCTGTAGAACAGAATGTTGGGAATGACTGTGTGTGTGTGGGGGGGGGTGGTGGTTGGGACTGTATGAAAGGAGCTCAATAAAATGTGCATAGTCAGTTCGTGTTGAGCTTCTGATCTTCTACTATTTATATTGTAAGAATCATTCCTTAGTGTGTCATATTTAATTAGTGAACATGAATGCCAAATATTAACAATAAGTTGAAGTTTACCCACAGGAGACCCAGAACAAGGAACTGAGACAGCAGAGGAGTGAGGAGGATACCAGGGAGTACAAGGCACACAACACGATCTCAGATGCCTTAGCAGGGAAGTGTGAGAGAAGTGGACAAGTGGTTTGGGAAGGTTTGAGTGACTTTTCTTTGTGTGAGGGATATAAGAAAAGCACCACGGTGACCTTGCCTGTGGAGAACACCCTCAGGGCCAAAGTACATGGAGTCTACTATCAGAGGGGTCCATCATTAATGGGTAACAGACAAGGCTGTACTTCTTAGCTTAAGGTTAGAGAAATGCAAAGAAGTAGGGACCAAAGCTAAAAGATATGCGTCTCTCTTTTTGTCTGATCTTAACCCAAAAAGCAATGCAAAAAACAGAAAGAATTGCTTCTGCACTGCTGGTTCCCCAGATATGAACATCAAATGCCCATCACTTTCTCCTTTGTTTTTGTTTGTTTGGTTGGTTGGTTGGTTGGTTTTTGTTTTCCCTCAAAGCTAATCCTGGCCTTACAAACGGAAAATGATAGCTGCTGTAAGAATAATCCACACCTTACACATCTCACTGAGCAGGAAAGCAATGTGTCATTTCCCAGTCACTGTGTGAACAGGATTCTCAGAACTGACAGTGTGATGGCTCACTTGCTTCTAGATATGCAGCCCTCTGTGAAAAGCAACAGCATGTGTGCCAGTTTAATTTAAAGATAGATCTGTCCTAAGGCAAGTAAAGAATATTACTGTTATTTCCTTCATACTGTACACATATGCCCTGCTCTGCCTTTCTGTGGGAGCCTTTTTCTTTGGTAGCCCAGCAGAGGATGCAAGAAGTTAAATGATTCTTTTCTTCTTCATTCCCCATTGACCAGAGGGATGCATGTAGACCAGAGATTCAACCCACTGCTGGGAGAAGGGAGCTCGGAGAGGAGCAAACAATGTACCGGGCGTGGAATACAGATTCCCAGCTCTGGAAAACAGAAGCAAGCTCCATTTTCACTTCTTCCACATCTGGTGGAGCAACTCAAGTACATATTAAAATGGTCAAGTGGTTCCCAGTTAGCAGAGCAGGACAGTGGTTTCCAAGGGCAGCCTTTAGTCTCTCCCCTGAAGATTATTTAATGTGTTAGTCCTTTTGCAGTCAGAAGTGACTAATGCTGGGTTTATACACTCTTTGGAAACCATATTTGGCTTTTTGGCACAATAGGTTATTAATAATGGCTTCAGAGAACTAGCATTGAGTTATTCAAGGAGCTTGACTTGGTAATGGTTCAGATCCCAAATAGTTATTCATATCCTCTTAGATCAGACAGTTGTTTCTATTTCATTTCATTCAGCCGCCTATTTTAAAAAGTAGGTTTTGATCAAATTAAGAGTTTTCATATAAGCAATGAGTTGATAATATAGAAACAACGATCATATTAATCCAAGAATTATTATTGCCATCTCTTTAATAATCTGTTAGACTTTAATGTATATTCTTATTTTAATTTGGTAATTATGTACAGCTCATAAATACCAATGAGTTGATATGTCAATAGAGGATTTTTGTTGTTGTTATTTTGTTTGTTTGTTTCTTTATGATGCTGGAGCTGTATTCAGAGCCCCATATGTTACACAAGTTCTCTCCTACTGAGCTATGTACCAGTCCACAGTGTTTGTATGCTGGCTTCTGTATAAAATAATGTTGGTCCTTTCAGTTTCCTAAGCGTATCCTCTAGGTTTGCACATAGTGCTATCTCCATATTGGAGGACATTTAGAGTTTCTGGTTTATCCCAGATAGTTTTCGCCTTACATAGAAGAGATTATAATGGACATGTATAGTATACTCTAATGATAACAACTTCTTCTAGAAGACTAAATTTTAATATCGAGGTATATCCCTGCCTTTGGTTTCTTCTACCCCAGGCCTCCCTGCCCCTTCACTACCCCAAGAAGACTTAGTTACCTGCGTGACTTGGCCTGATAAGGTAGCTTCTAGAATGGGTGTCAGTAATCCTGAACCATAAAAAAGAGATCTGTCTGGGTTAGACAAGAGGAACAGCAGACGATGATTCTAACAGTCAGTCGGGACTGATCTTGTGTTTAAGATATGCCAAGATAGAAAGTGACAGGAGCTGTAAAACAAAACAAAACCTTTGACCTTTACCAGTTGGCAGGTAAAGAGAATGAAGCGTTGATCCTTGTTTTTATTTCCTACTGAAAGCATCATCCCTGGGTTCAGATGTGGATGAAAACTGTCTCCAAACAGAGAATTATGGACTGTGTCAATTCATACATTAAAGCCCTATTATAGAAGCTGGCCATTTACAAGAAATGTTTTGTCTTGCAGAGATAATAAGCTTTCTACTCTAGAAATCTTTACTTTTTTTAAATTAAGGACTGATTTACATAAAGTAAAACATGCAAGTCTCAATAAATGTTAAGAAATATATATCTTCATATGATTAACAGTTAGATAAATATGCATAACATTTCTGGCACCCCACCAAATTATTCACATGCTTTCACAATTGTAGTTAACTATATTTCAAAGTTTTCATCATTGATTGGTTTTTTTAATTTTATAGTTTTAATTATATGTGTGCATGTGTGTCTGTGTGTGAGTATGTGTATATCTGTGCAAATACAGGTACCTTTGGAGGTCAGATAAAGGCAGTAGATCTCCTGGAGCTGGAGTTACAGGCAGTTGTGACCCACCTGAAGTGGGTGCTGGCAACCAAACTTGGATCTTCTTTAAAAGCAGTAAGCACTCTTAACCACTGACCCATCTCCCCAGCCCCCATTGATTAGCTTTTATTGTTCCTGATCTTTGTCATATGGAATCATATAAGAGACTGGTCTCTTTCACTTAACACAATATAATGTTCCTGAGATGCATGTGTTTTATTGCTGTATAGTATGCTATTTTGTATAAATACATACACTGATGGACTTATAAATTGTTCCTAGTTCTCCTTCATTGTGAATAAACACATTTTTATGAACACACGCATTTTTTGGGGGTATCCCTAGGTATGTATTAGAAGTGGGAGTTGTAGAATGGTTGTATAATTATGGACTCCTGCCAGCAATATTGAGAGTTCAAATTGCTTTTCATTCTTTCCAGTAGCTAGCATTTTTAGTCTTTTAAATTTTTGCCATTCTAGATGATTTATGATGATATTTTCTGTGATTTAAGATTACATTTCCATAATCAAAAATTATATTGAGCACATTTTTATATGCTTATTTGGCATTTGGCTCTCATGTTTGGTAGAGTGCTTGCTCGGATCTTTTGCCAATTGTTAATTGGCTGTTTGTTGCAGTTTTCAGTATTCTAAATATATAATATATTCTAGTCTTCATTCTTTCTTTTATTTAATTTTTTTCATGCAACATATTTTGGTCATGTTTTTCCCCTTCCCCCAACTCCTTCTAGATATTTCCCACTAGTCCTTTGTCAGATAAATGTTATGTTTTTCCAGTTTGTGGTTTGTCTTTTTACATTATTTAATGTCACCTTTAATGAAGTAAAATTTTTGTTTTTTGTGGTTTCTGACTTTTGCATCCTGACCAAGAAGCCTCTACCCACTTTAAGTGACAAAATATATTCCTATGTATTCCTTTACAAGCTTCATTGTTTTTTAGCTCTCTAGGTCTATGATCTATATTTTTTTTTAGTAAATGTTTACATTTGTAAAACTGTTTTCAGCATACGTACTAGTGCAGTCATATTTGTTTTATTTTACCTGGCCCATGAGGGATGTAGGACCATCTGTGTTAGCAGGAACAAAAACAACCTCACTTTTGGTTGCTGATGTAGGGACACTGCTTTTTATGTACCTTCCTCCATCCTTATCACCAAATTCATAGAGCTGAGCTTTACTCTGAGCTATCCGAGGTTTTGGCAAAGATCCTTAGAATTCGACTTGGACTAATCCCCAGGGAAATTTAATGATTCAGACCTTTGAAGTCCTTTGTTGTGAGGCTTTGTAAACTAGATGGAGTTAAGCAGTTGGGGAAAGATGGTAATATCTGTAGGGATAGATGACTCTTTGGCCACATCAGAATTCCATTGACTCAAGATCAGGGGAGTTCTTGGGACAGATCCACAGGGTAGCTCCTTGTAGGATTTGGTTACCTGCTTCTTAACTGGCAAAAGGACAAGAATGACTTCTCCCCTGGTGTCTGTTTCCTCACTTCAGCTATACATGTGGATTATTGCTTTGAAATAGGACTTCTTACATATTTTAAACTGACTATTGTTTTTAATTAACCTGTATGTAAAAGATTCTTTCCTGATTTGCCTTTAAGGAATCATGTAGGGAAGATGAAATTAGGAACAACAGAGGTTTTTGTTTTATTTTGTTTTCTCCTAGACAGCTTTGGTGATTGAGAGGAATTTGAGAGACAAGTTAAGGTAGACAGTGTTTATAAACTAGAATCAGAGTGTTGAAAGCCATGGCAAAGAGACTGCAGACTCTTCAAAACCCACATCTGCTCTCTTCAGGACACCCTGATTAGTTTCTCGTGGCATGAAGAAATTTAACAGATAGCATCAGTGAAGAGGGGAGATCAGGAACAGCCCACAGTCTGAATTTGCTCATGGTTTCACACCAAGTTTCAGGAGGAGCAAGGACATTATTTGTTCTTTGGTGAGCATATATCTTACTAGTTGAACTTGCCAAAAGCAGCTTATCCTCATCTTTACATTTCATTCTACTGATTTCCCAAAACAGGATAGAGTGCTGAACATAAGTTTGAGTGGTATTACAAACTTGAAAATCTATATACACACACACACACACATACACATATATATGTGCATATATATGTATATTACACATACATATGTATATATACATACATATATACATATGTATAGTATGTATATGGTTTAATATTTTCTGTGTATTTACAGAAACAATGTATCACCTAACAGGTAGGATTTTTACCTCCTTAAGAATGTGGATAAACTAGTGGAGTAAGGATTGTGGTCTGGTAACTTGGCCAGATCTCGGAGAATTGACCAAGAAAGTTTCATTTGACACCTAATTTTGCCCATAATTTCTTTATAGAGCTCATAGGTGATCATAACCACATTATTCATTTTTGTTTTGCATGTTTTTCTTTATTAGTAGTATTTTTTAAGTGTACAGAGTAAGCAGTTTCATTATAGTATTTCCACACATACGTATTAAGTAAGTACCTTGGTCAATTTCTTATTATTTCACATATGAGAGGAAAAAATGTGCTACTTTTTTTGAGTGAGTCTGACTTATATTTTTCAGTATGATGATCTCTGGTTCCACTTATTTTCCTGAAAACAAGTTTACTCTCTCTGCTTCATGCTTATGGTTCAAGATATGAGCTTCAGGTTCCTGTTCCAGCTGCCATGACTTTATGCTTCCTTCATGGACTCTAACCCTCCAGAACTGTAAGCTCAGGTGTGCCAGATATGTCTTACAGATATCTCAGATACATCTTAGTGTTTTATCAAACCCCAAAATAATTAATATACAACGAATTGATTGTATTTCATTTATTGCTCTCTTAGTATCAATTTCATTAATTTCTGCTCTGATCTTTATTATTCCTTGCAACCTACTGCTCCGAGGTTTGGCTTATGCTTAGTTTTCTAAAAACTTGGGTTGCATCATTAGGATATTTATGTGAGATCTGTCTGACTTTTTAAAAAAATGTAAGCATTCACAGATACTAACTTTGCACATAGAACTGCCTTTATTGTATCCCAAAGGTTTTTGGCAAATTGTGTTTTCATTTTCATTTGATTATAGGAGTTTTTTCTCCCCAATTTTTTTGAGATGCATTTTGTTGTTGTTGTTGTTTTTGTTTGTTTGTTTGTTTGTTTGCTTAGTGTTTCGAGACAAGAGTTCTCTGTGTAACAGCCCTGACTGTCATGCTGTAGACCAGGCTGGCCTTGAACTTACAGAGATGTGATGGTACATTCCTTTAATCCTAGCGCTCTGGAGGTAGAGGCAGGTGGATCGCCATCCCTGATTTCTTTAACGGCTTACTGGTTATTCAAGAGTGAACTGTTTAATTTCCAAGTATGTGTGTAGATTCTGTTGACTTTTTCTTTTATTAAAATATGACCAGATAAATACAGGAAACAATTTGATTCCATTGATTTTTTTTTAAAGATTTGTTTAGGGGCCAGAGAGAAGGTTCAGTAGTTAAGAGTATGTACTATATTCCAGGGGACTGGAGTTTGATTCCTAGCACCCACATTGAAAATCTCACAACTGCCTATAACTAACTCCAGCTACTTTGGCCTCCATGAGCACATACACACACATTCACGTACCAATCCAATTCACATAATTTAGAAAAGTCATATAAAAACTAGTTTTGTGGTAATGTGCTATATTTTAGAGAACATTCCATGAATTTCTGAGAAGTATGCGTATCATGTTTTTGTTGGTTATGATATTCTGTAGATATCTCTTAGACCTATTTGATTATGGCGTAGTCTAACTCTGAATTTTCTTTATTTTTTGTGTTGATGGCCTATCTAGAGATAAGAGTGAGGCTTTGAAACTATTCACTATTATTAAATCAAGACTCGACATTTTTTATGCCCATTGGCATTTTAAAATTATATGTGTGTGTGTATATATATATATATATAAAGCGAGAGAGAGTGCATGTCTGTGTCTGTGTCTGTGTGTATTGTGTTTATATTTGTTATATCTTCTTAATGAACTGTTGTTCCATTTAATAATATGTAATGGTTTTTCTATCTTCTAATTTTTAAAAAATTTTTCGAGACAGGGTTTCTCTGTTGTAACTCTAGCTGTCCTGGAACTCACTCTGTAGACAAGGCTGGCCTCAAACTCAAAAAAAATCCATCTGCCTCTGCCTCCAGAGTGCTGGGATTAAAGGTGTGTGCCACCACTGTCCGGCCTTCTATCTTCTAATTTTTGCTTAAAGTCAGTCTACTTTATCAAATAGCAGGATTGTTGCACCAGCTTGTTTCAGCTTCTAATCACTTGATAGATTGACTTCCATCCTTTGATTCTCAGTCTATGGGTGCTTTTGCTCCTGATGTTTTTTTAAGAGGCAAGAGCTAGTTCCATCTAGTTTGTTTTTGTTTTTAAGTCCAATGAGTGTATCTATGCCTCCTTGGTGAGTCAAGAACATTGATATTTGAGACTATTACTGAGAGACATTTACTAATTCTTATTATTTTGATGATTACATATCTGGTTGCCTGGATTATTTTTTCTTTACTTTCTCATGCAGTGGTAATAGGGGTTTGCTGATTTACTGTGTTAGATGTAATGAACCCCTACCTAGCTCTCCTTTTTTTATTTATCCTTTCATGAAACTAATTCTTCCCTATGCTATTTTGAATGAGATGATCTTCTTCCCCTGTGTTTAAGTATTTATTTCATTACCTTTTGCAGTACTACCTTGGTTGTCATGAACAGCCTTGGTTTGTGATTGTCTTGAAGTGTTCTCATTTTTCCATCAATTTTGAATGATAAATTTGCTGGATATAGCAATCTTAGTTGTTAGTTGCTTTCATTACTTGGAACATGTCATGTCATGCTTTTCTGGTTTCAAGAATCGCCAACAAAAGATCTGATGTTATTCTGATATGTCTGCTTTTGTGTGAGAGTTATCCTTTCTCCTACATAGCTTTTATAGCTATTGTTTATTTGCTTTTTAAATTGTAAAATATTTTATTTTTAATTTAAATTTTTATTTATTTTGAGAATTTTAGACATGGTAGTATTTATATTGTTTTCATCTCTCTCTTTTCCAATCCTCCCATTTTCCCCTACTTCCTCTCAAATTATTGACATTTTGAAATTATTATTGTCACATATATATACATATATTATCTATATCTATTCTATCATCTATATATCTATCTCTATATCTATCTATCCATTTATTTATTTACTGATCATCAGATAACTGCTGGATCTTTTTAGTACTGCTCACATGTATATGTGTTTCTGCTAAGGATTGGATGACCTAGCAGGAAGCTTATCCCTGGAGAACACTGATTCTCCCTTTCTCAGCAGTCATTAATTGCCTATAGATCTTCATCTAGGGGTGAAGGATTGTGAACTTTCCCCCATCTGAGTGGCATATACACTGATGTTGTCACTGTGCAAGTCTTGTGTATGCAAATTTATTGTTGAGATTTTTGTGGGTGCACCTTCCCTGTCATGCTTAAAGACACTATCTCATCCCCTAGCTCTTACAATCTTTCTGTTTCCCACATCTGTGATGTTCTCTGAACTTTTAAGTGTAGGAATTGTGTGTTTTAAATGTATCAGTTGGGATGGACACCACACTGTCAGTTGTTCTCTGCATTTTGACCAATCGTAGCTTTCAATAATGGTCTCCATCTGCTGCAAAAAGAAGCGTGATGATGTTTGAGAAACACACACACACACACATGTGTATGTGTATATATGTGTATGTGTGTGTGTATGCAGATATAGTGTATATATGTTACATACAACGCACATGTGTATGTGTATATATATGTGTGTATATGTGTGTGTGTGTGCAGATATAGTGTATATATGTTATATCCATATATATGGATAACGTGTGTGTGTGTGTGTGTGTGTGTGTGTGTGTGTGTGTGCAAGACAGATATTATACTGGCTTAGGAAACTGGCGGTAGTAAGTTCTCTTCTATGGTCTATAACTTTACCAGTCATGAGCAGTTATAAGTTTACAATGCATGCCATGAATTCTCTGTGGAGCAGACCTTAAGTCCAATTAAATAGTTGTTGATTATCCCCCAAATACAAGTGCCACTACTGCACCACTGAGGACATTTTGCCATGTTGGACATTGTTGTGGCTCATGGACTTTACAGTTGAGTAGGAATATTGACTGGTTTTCTCCCTTGGCAGCTTGCATAGCACTTTTGAATAATATGAGAAGTAGTCCTCAGGGAGGAGACTTCCAGGTTAGTTCCAGATCCATTCTATGAACTGTTAGGCTAGGTCTTTTGATAATGTCCTGGAGTTCTGGGTTACTGTGATCATTTTTGTCTAGTTTTGTCGTTATTGGTGTTTGAGTGTAGTATTCCCTTGACCTTGTACTTTATTTCTGATATTCTTTCTTCTGCTTGGTTGAATCTATCATTGCTGCTTTCCACTGTGTCTTTTATTTGGGTGAGTGAGCTTTTCATTTCCAATGTGTCGATTTTTTTCATCTAAAGTATCAGTTTCCTTGCTGACTCTTTCAAATATTGCTGATTTTCTTATCCACTTTGATAATTTTTTCTCTATATTACTGCCTTTTCTCTCTAGTATTCCTCCTGTTTATTTTTCATTCTTTCTATTACTTTGTCCTTACTAAGAACATGAGCAAGTGTTTTTAGACTACATATAAACAAATGTGCATTTTAGCTACTGACCTGAAAGTCCAGCTGTTAAAAGGCCAAATAATAAATGGAAGAATCTAGACCCGGAACAGGAAGGAGATAGAGTAGAGGGAAGGGACATAATACAAAACAATCCAAAAAGTCCTGATGGGTAAGTAGTTATACAGCCCAATAAATCACCTGCCTTTACAAATTGACTAGTTTGAGGCATACTTCAGTGAATCTTCAATAAAATGGAACTTTATTTCCTAATCTGGATATAGCTGGGATCTGGGAAATGCTGGGTAACAAAAAATCACTTGTTTATTATCTGAGAATCCTTATATTTATACTGAAGGGTCCGTTTTACACTGAACACATCTGTTCTAAGGTATATTCTGCTGGTGACTGAAAAGGGATGTGGAATACAGAAAGAGGCAAACAGTTGACTTACAACTATAGTTCAAAAATAATCTCTACCTAAATGCAGATAGTGGCAGCTAAAGTAGCACTAGGAAATGCAAAATATCTAAGGCTTTGCTGCAGCATTAATTAAGCATTTTAGTTTAAAACTTTGTGTGTTTTTTTATCTTGTGGCCTGGAAGGATCAGACATCTTGTTGATATAACTGAGTACTTAACCAGAGGTTCCATTTAACATCAATATACATGGAAGAGACAGCTTTCTATGGGTGGCAGTAATGTGGATAATTGAGCTGTATGAATACAAAATGTGTAGAGTAAATTAAGACTAATGTGAATCAGTGGAGAAAAACCTATTAGCATTCATTAGTTAGTCCTGTTTATGATTATTTGTTAACTGTCAGAAAGCCTAAGGCTAAGTGCCTCTCATGCAAGCCAGAAGAATGAGTCATTCAAACTGATTTTTCTGAAATTCAACTCCAGTACTTTACTTCGATTTTCCCTTTAATGTTTTGGTTCTGTTGTTGTTGTATTTTTTGTCTTGTGTTCTACTTTTTGACACAGGATCTCACATAGCTCAGACTGACCTTGAACTCCTGATTCTTCTGTCTTCCCTTCACTAGTATGTGCTATTACATGTGGTTTAGTAGATAAGTTTTTAAGGCAGGAAGCAGTGCCTGTGGAACAATAATGCTAATGACAATGGAAACAAGAGTATAATCCTAATTAATTTGCTGAGAGTTGTTCCCAGTTTGCCATTATTAGGTTGTTTCATCTTAAAAGGTTGCCCAGGTACTGTATATAATGTGTATGCATGTGTGTGTGTGTGTGTGTGTGTGTGTGTGTGTGTGTGTGTGTTGGCTAGCCTGTGATTTGTCTGAGATGAAGTATATTTTTAATGTTGGGTTAGCAGCAATATATTTAATAAGTCTGTGATTTAACCTATAATTTCAATTTATTTAATGGGGTTTAAAAATCCTAAATTAAGGGCTGGAGAAATGGCTCAGCCATTAAAGACTAGGCTCACAACCAAAATCCTGAATTAATATATTTTCTTTGAACTAAAAAGATCCAACCTGACAGTTAAGAAAATTTGACCAACATAAATCAATATTCTGTCTTTCATGGTGTGGGCCCAGGTTCAGGGGTGTGATAAAGGACTGAGAGGAAGATTAAAATGAAAGAAGTATAAACAGTCTCAGGGAAAGTCAGCTTTTAGTTATCTCATTTAGAATCTTCTTTCCCCAAAGAATTGTATGATTTAATCATTCTTACTTCCCATATTCCTCCAAACACTTGATGTAGGTGGGCTTGATCTTATTTAACCTTATCATCTTAGTGTGCATATAAACTTTAGACAATAATTCCCTTCTGGGGCAAGGAGCTAAGAGCTTTGCTTATTTATTTATCTCTACCACTTAGTGTGTTTATTGTTTGGTACATACTAAGATACATTAAGTACTTGGGGAACGGGCTAATGATGGATGAGATGACCCCATTACTCTAGATGGAATTAATACTCTAACAGGTAGAATTCACTTTTGTGGTAAGTAGAATATTACCTCCAAATTTTATTATAAACCCAGGTCTTTGGGACCATTCTGCTGTACTTTTGCCTATCCTTGTGGCTATTGCTTCTACTTTTGTTTTCAGAGTCTGTCAACCTTTTTGCCGAGATTGCCCTGGTTGCTGGGAATGTTTAGGTTGTGGTGGGTTGGTAAACACATTTCTAGTTTTTGCTAAATGCCAATTGGCAAGTACTATGCTTGGAATGTGTTGAAGAGATGAAGATAAGTAAGCATCTACATTGTACTTATTTCATATGTTTAGAATTGGGGACTCTGATTACAGAATGTTGAGCCAGAAGCCACCTTTAAGGTTTTCAGACCCAACCCCTTTGTTCAGAGCTCCAAAACAGGTGATCTAACAATCCTGTGAGGTGGATGCTTTTGATATCCACAGTTTGCATATAAGGCAATTTGATTCTAAGGTGTTAGGTACCTCCTCAGGATCTCACAGCTAGAAAGTAATCCAGCCAAAATTCAAACACAAATTTGTCAGACTTCAAAGCCTTCCCAAAGATAGGAAAAGATTTGCCAGCTTTTCATGGAGCTCTTCTAGCTCTAATTTGTGTGCATATTTTGCAATGCCATGGGGCTATGTTAGCTAACTATGGACATCCTTCTAAGCATCACTTTCATTTTTTAGAAGTGATATCTTCCTAAATGAACTGACCATTCTTTTAGGGATGAATTGCCTTATGTCTGTGTTGCCTCCTTTCTTGAGAGCTTGTTTAAGCTCTGCCTTCAGTAACCAATGGCCTGTGACCAACTCCTTAGCTACTCTTGAAGCTGACTGGAATGATTCCCAAATTGTGGCTCCAAGGTTGGGAGAAGCCAGGAAGTAAAATTATGGGGCAGAAGTCCCCTCACCACCTGCTCTCTGTTTTGTTCTCTGCAACACAGATTGAAGATGGAGGCAAGGCAGCCTTGTCCCAGAAGATGAGAACTGGTGATGAGCTGGTGAATATCAATGGCACTCCATTGTATGGCTCCCGCCAAGAGGCCCTCATCCTTATCAAAGGCTCCTTCAGGATCCTCAAGCTGATTGTCAGGAGGTAAGGTACAGGTGCAGAGGCCATTGAAAATTACTTGATTGATAATAAAGCCTCGATAAAGTGGCATCTCTATCATTATCATCAAGAAGAGAGGTATTTCATGTGCACAGAATTGTACAGACAACTAGAGCAGAATGGACAAAGGGCCTTTGCTTCAAATTTTGACACTGCCTTATACTCATTATACCCCTTCAGATAAATGCTTCTTCAGGACTCAACTTCTTTGCTATTCCGAGGACTCAGTGACTCAAAACATGCAAGGCTCTATGTAACCTAGGTGTTTTTCTAGCTTTTCTGTTATAATAGTCCTTATTCAATCATAACATATGAACAGAAATTTAAAGAAACTCTATTCCCAGCCGTGGTAGGCTCTATGGAGGCTGTGGCAAACTCTTAAGATGGAAATGTTACCCTTGAGGTCTGCATAGTCTAAAAGGAGAAAAAAAAGCCATGTATGTGCTAAGAGAAATTAAAAATACATTTTAAAGAAACAGTACAATGTTTCACAGAATTGTGTTTGTCAAATATCTGTTCAGATGGAATTGTTAATTAAAGAAAAAAGAGATCATGTTAGATAGGATTTGTAGGGTTAGATTCAAAGGAGGAGGTAAAATTGGAGCTAAAGTATTAGAAAAAGAAACCATCAGAAATGGACAGATTCTGGCTAAATGGAGTGCAGAAGGAAGGGCAGGAACACCATTGGATATTAGGACTACCGTTGGTATTCCAGTGCTGCTGCCAAAGCATCCACCTGCTCATGTGACCTTTTAAAGGTTTTTTCTTTACTTTTTTTGAGAATATAACATAATTACATCATTCCTCCCTTCTTTTTTTTTCTCCCACCAAACCCTGTCCTCTTGTTCTCTTTCAAATTTGTGGCTTCTTTCTCTCTAATTGCTGTTACTGAGAGCCAGAGAAATAGTTGTCCCCAAGGAAGAGCACACCAATCGGTTATCCAATATGAAATGGTTACTCCTGAGAACATATACATACAAGTAAGAATATATGGACATAGCAGGCTGTGTTTAATGTATTTAGCAGAAAACACACACACACACACACACACACACACACACATACACATTTTTTATTGTGGTGCTGGGGATGCATAGCAGGTCCTTCTGATGCTAGGTCAGTGCTCTCACATTTGAGCTCTACCCCTAGATCATTTCTTTCATTTTCCTGCAGCATCTCTACTCTGGGCTGCTAGAGCTCGGGCTTTTCCTTTTCATTGATTAGTTTCCATAATCTGAGACACATGCCTAAGTTTCTATACCATTGTTATAATTAAAGAAAGGTTATTATAATGCATCATATCATGTAGATTGTTATATATTATTTAAAATATATTATGATTATTAGAGGAAAACTGTAAAATACCTTTCATCTTATTTTTTGCTCTGACTACTGCTGTTTTTCTCCTTTTGCTTATATTTAGTCTCAAAAGCAGAGTCTATCCTTACTTTATACTCTTTTCTACTTTCCATTTAGCTCTAGGATAGGATCCCTATGATCTGGACTTGTCATCTATAATTCAAGTATAATGACTGTCATATTCACAAAATATTGCCTTATAGTCAAAGCCAGTAGATTATTTTTAGTCTTCATCATATACGGTTTATAGAAGACATTTTATAGAGTTGGTCCCTATTATAAAACTCCTATATGAAACTCTGACTTTCAACATGTTCTGTTTACTTCTTTGTGTCCTACCCTTTTGTCTATGTTTTTACCAGGAGTCTTTATTTCTTGCCATGACTTTGACCATTTCTTAAACACCTTTTCAGTAGTCTCGCCTTTTGTAAATTCATTATAATATGGAAATTACAATATAGAAAATCTCACTCACTCCTCCTGTTTCTATTTGTATCTATATGTGGATGATTCTCTTCTGTCACAGACCATGAGACCAATTTCTCTTGGACACTTATATTTAGATGCACCTATAGCCTTTCAAGTGCAGTATGCTTCTCCAAGTCCAACACATCAACTTATTCTCTGCCAAAGATTCTTGGTGACACTTAGGCAGCCAAGCTAGAATGAAAACTATCAATTCATCTATTGATCTCATGTAACATTCAAACAATTTATCCAAATAATTTTTCCCTAAAAGAGAAAATGTAACATGGGGCAGATTATATAGCATCCCATTTGTTTAATGCATGATCTTCTGGTATTAGGCCATGCCTTTCCAGATATAGGCATCATGTTAAGTAATGCCTTGTACTAGATAATAGCTATGCTATCACTGATTCTACCTTGAATGAAGGATTGCTTTTCCTATGATAGGGATGAAATGCAAGGCCTTGAGTATCCTAGTCAAGGGCTTTGCCATTGATCTACATCTTTATGATTTATGTTTTAAGTAAGACTTCAAGGAGGGATCACTTGATAATCGAGTTCTTGTTTAGTATCTGGTAGGTTTGTGAATATTATGCTTTTGTTCTACCACATGAAAATTGTTACTCCTTGAGTAATGTTATTATTATGACTATTAAATGATACCACTTATGGGAAACACCTTTAACATAATGATTTTCCCCTTGCAAGTACTAACCAGATCTGAATCTGCTTAGCTTCCAAGATCAAGATGGTATGGCCATACATAAATAATGCTGTATCAGGGAATTTCAGTTCCATTCTGTAGCAGTACGCTACTGGATGGCTCAGCAATAAAGACAAGGAGACATTTTTATAGTTGCAGACCCTGCCAGACCTCAGCAGAGGAAACTACCTGTCATGGAAAATGCCATCCTGGACAGTGGAACCCCAATTGTCTGATCTCCGGGGTTTTTGTTGACACAGAAGCTCCTTGGGTATTTCATTGATTAAAAACTCTACCCCCTCATGGCTCTGCCAGACAGTACCAAGCATGTGCAGATCATGAGGAATCAAATATCATTTACTTAAAGCCAATACCTGCAGACAATACAAAATGTCAAGGCCTAGGCAGCCCTTTCCTCAATACAGCACAAAACAGCTATTTTAAACATACTAGAAATAAACTTCTGCAACACTGTCCCTTCTCCGAGGTATAAAAGAACCATATAATTGGAATAGCCAAACATAGTTATATAGGAAATACATTTGACCTGTAATGTCCATTATACCCTAATCTACAAGAGTATGATTTGCTGGAAAACCCATTAGAGGTGGCAAACATCTAAGCAGAAAACATGGCTCTTGCTGAGATGCTGATTGCAGAGAGACAGAGGCAGTTTAGAGTGTGAATACTGTCAGAGAAGTGTCAAAGTTTGGTCTCACAAAAGAATGTGAAGATGCTGGTGTTTTAACCACTCACCCCTCTTTCTCTTTACTATAGCAATATCTGCCACTGTAAACCATCACTTAGGAGTGGCTATAACTACAGCCTTGGAGATAGCAGGGACCTTTGTTTTTTATGGTGTGGGAGGTTCTATGGCTCCCAGTACCTACATTTTCTACCTTTTCAGCACCTACACTTCAGCCCTTATTGTTTGAGGCATTCAATGCATAATTTATGAGGTGATGCTGCCCTCTTGTGGAAAACTTAACCTTCCCTTATGGACTCCTGTGGGCATGGTATTGGAAGTTAGTTCCTTCTTGTTTAGCCCAATTTTCCCTCCAGTTTACGAAAGAGGACTCTGTTCTTCATAAATTAGCACATAAAAGAACTGTGATGTGCTTATAGTTTGTAAGTATTCATCCCATTGTCTTGTACCTAAATAAAAGGACTTTGGTTTAAGTAAATCACTGACAAAGCTCCAATGTTGGGCTTCACGTCTTGATTTATGTCCTTTGAAGATGAACATTCAAAGAGACTTTAAAAAAGGCTTATTATGAAAACTCAATCCAGCTCATCCTTCTCTACACCACCCTCGTGTGCATGTCTGTGCGTGTGGGGTGGGGGTGGGGGATTCAGGTTTCTGGGGATCAAACCCAGGGCCTTGTACAGGCTAGGCAAGCTCTCTATCCACCCCCCTCTGAGCCATATCCCCAGCCCTGTATTGCCCTTTAAATGATAGTTAACTAAGGCAGAAGTCAAGGTGTCATCTTCAAGCCTCCTCTTGCCTCACCCTCCTCCAATTCAAATAATTTCAAGCCTTGACATGTCCAACCTGCTCTAAACCTCTGTTGTTTTGTCTTAATTCAATCACTCATGATTTCTCACCTGTACTATTTTGAGAGCCTTCCCACTGGCTTCTCAGCATTCAGTTTCATCACTTTCCAGTCAATCCATGCTCCAAAACAGCATCTGAGCAGGTCACTTTTCTACTTGAAAAAAAACATTGAAAATAAGAACCATAGAGCCACGCCATTCTCAAAAGATTTGTTTTATATAGACAGAATATTTAACCACGTGAAAGATATCATATTCAGAAGTCATTTAAAATATTTTGTTAATTATTTAAGAATTTCATGCATTGTATTTTGATCATATTCATCCTTTTAATTGATAAAATTTAAAAATATTTTATAGATAATAGTTTATTATTTCTAAATATTCAAGGGACATCCTAAATATTATGCTGCAGAGAAAAATTTATGCAAATTCTTAGCAACAGAAGTGACATTGGCTTTGTTTCTGATGGTAATGTACAAATTTTACAAATTTAAACAAAAATCTTTAACAACTTTAATATATCAGAACACATTTATATGCAAATAGCAGATCAAAGAAAAATAGCAAACTAATATAAATAATAAAGGTAAGAGCATGACTTGTCAAAACTTTGAGATTAGTATTCAGAAGTAAATTTATAATATTAGATATTTTATTAAAAATGAAAGATACAATTACATATCTAAGAACCCAATATAATTTTGGTGCCAAGGGGACTGGGAAGATAGATTAAATACATAAGCCTCTAGCAAATTTAATCAAGTAAACAAAGATGAATTATAAATAAAATTTAAATGAACATGATAAATAACGTCATAGAAAGTTTCTGGAATTAACTATAGATATCTATGATTATACTTTAGGAAATCTTGGAGTTACAGAAAAAGTTAACATATCTACTTCAGTTTTAAATGCTGAAATTATTGAGAAGCTGAAAGTATTGAGGGCCTGAAATAACAGAAACATTGAAAACAGCAATAATAAACAGGAATTTCCAGAATTCTTTAGGTTCACATACTTTCAATCAGTGAGTGCCTTTGAGGTTTTTGGAACAGCCTAGACTCTATTACAATGTTACAGCCTTTAAATTTTGAAATTCAAAGCAGCTTTTATCATTCTATTTTCCTTATAAATGTTATCAGTCAGCCTCAAGATCATTTTTCCATTTGTATTTTAAACTTTTGTACCTGATTCATGGTCATCTTTTCTATCACAATTTAAGATACCATGCTGAGAAATTTCATTGTCCATTTAGATGGCCACACACATTATAGTCTTGGGCACTTTTAAGGACTAAATCATTCTGTATCAATGGCTCACTTTTCCTGGTTGTACAGTGGACCTTTCAAACATCCTTGACCCTTTTCGAGAGAGGGTCTTATCCAGGGTGGTCTTTAACTCATGATCATCCTGCCTCAGCCTCCAAGATCCTGGAATTAACAGGCATGCAGCACCATGCTTAGCTTAGCTTTTGCAAGCATTAAGTTGGCAATTATTTACTGAATGCCAGGCTTTTTCTGGAGTCTGTGAATTCAATCATGAACAGCATGGTTATGGTCTCTGCTTTCATTGGCTGCTGACAACTAAGGTCTTTCTTGACCAGGGTTCCTTAGTCACTGAGCACAGAATATAATTTGTGACTAATATTTCAGTTTTTCTAAGTAAGATGCATAGATCCATTAGAGATAAATTAATTAATCCATTAGAGATAACTAAATACAATAGATATTTTAGAGCTGGTACTCATTAGTGAGAATCACTTAGGAATTTGTTACAAATCCATTTTATTGGACGCCACGTTAGGTCTACTGAATCAAAACGTTGGATTAGTAAGAGCTATTTCCCTTATGTATTTTAATAAGATTTCTAAATGAAAAGCCAAGTTTGAGAACCAATACCTTGAGGCATCAAGGCTCAATTCTCTGGAATCAATAGATACAAATTAAATTCAACTCTCTAGTAACAGCCTCTTCTCCTTCTAGCTTTTTCATGTACCATTCTCTTCACTTCTGTTCTTCTACATTATCAAGGCCTCAATTTCATTTTTTCCAAATTCTACTTACCTCCCTTTGACCACCGTCATAAGCAAGCTCATAGCTTGCTTACTCTGTAGTCATTTAATCTGAACTATTCCATTCTCTCATTGTTTCAACTAGCACCTCAGTGCTAATGAATATATTTCTAATTCTAATATCCCCTTAAATTCAGATTCATATGTTCAAAAGACCAATAAAAATAGCCACAAGAAATTCCAACAAGAAATTCAAATGCAGTATGTATGGATTTAAACTCATTATCTAGTCCATTACACTCTCCCATCAGCAGGAGTAGCTGATAGTGCCATCATCCATTCAGACTGTTTCCAGCTGAGAAACCCAATAGTCATTCTTGGCTCATTGCTGTCTGTCACTGAGAGCTCTGTGTGCCTTTTAGACAGTTCCAGAATCTTTACTCTTCTTTCCATTTTCTCTGACACTACCCTAGTTCACTCCCTCCTTTTCTCTGAACTATTTTGTTAGCCTCTCAACTGTCTCAGATCTGTCAAGGTGTTACCACAGAGATCAGTCCAGAATATAGATTCAATTATCTATACCCTGCCAATGGTGACCTTCTCAGTGACCTTCCTTGCCCAGAGAACAGTAAGAAGAGTGATTTATCTGATTCTCTGCTCACACCTACAACCTCATCTAGTATACCTTGTTGGTTATTTATTCAGGAGCCATAAAGTTTCCAAAAGTATCATGCTGATTATCAACTCTATGATTCTTCATTTTCTACTTCTTCTCAGAACTGGCTGTTTCCATTTCTTTCTCCAGATTCCTTGATATTAGCATTCACATGCTTGAAAACACAGCCCCAGGGTGACCATTTCTAAGATGCCTTCTTTAGCATCTTGGGTTGATTCAAGTAACCCTTCTTTGACTCCTATAGAATTCTGATCATTATCACAATGCACTGAAAGATTTTTTGTATTTTTCTCACGAGATTATACTAGGGTTTGGCAGGCCAGTCTAACCTACCACCTGTTTAATATGGCCTGTTAACTGAGTATTATTTTTTGTATTATTTGTTATATTTATTCTTTGAATATTTTATACACGTATATGATATATCTTGATCATAACTACCCCTCACTTTTTCCTCCAAATGCCTGCCCAGGACCCCACCATCATATTTCCCTCCCAATTTCATATTTTCCTTCCTCCCTTTATTTTAACCCAGAGGCCAATTAGTGCTTTCTGCATGTACATGGGTATGATATTATATACTAGGGCATAAGGAACTTACTTACCAGTGGCCACACCTCCAAAGCCCCCAAAGAAAAGTGACTATCCATCTCCTAGCAGCCATCAATTGCCCATAGGTTCTCTTAGCTTGGGGAGGGGCCTCTGGAGTCCCTTCTTTTTCCATACTAGAATTTTAAATTGGCTTGCTTTTATATAAAGATCTTGTGCAGATAACCACAGCTGATGTGAATTTATCTGTGTAACAGCCATGTCATATTCAGAGGCCAGTATTTCACATCATGTCTCCCCATCCTCTAGCTTTTACATTCTTTCTGCCCCTTCTTCTGTAATATTTTCTGCCCTCGGGAGCAGGAAAATTGTTGATGTATGAATCCTATCTACAGTTGAGCACACACAGTTCCTTTTTCTCAACAGTAATGAGTCTCTATGAACTATGAGTCTCTATTAACTATGAACCATGCAATAAGAAGCTGCTCAGACCAAGAATAGAAGCAACACAAAATCTATGGATATAAACATAAATATTTACAAGGCGGTTTGATAACATGACCATTTAGAAAGACAACATCAATAGTTTCTTCCCAAGTGCCCATGACTTCCCTAGGCATGGTTTATCACCATGTATATATTACCAGGTATGAATTCCCTCCTGTGGAGCAGACCAAAAATATAATCATGAGAGTCATTGGTTACCTCCATAAACAGCCATACCACTATGACACAAGTGTGGACATCTTGCCTGGTAGGTCAGTATAGTAGCATTCGGGGTCCCGGGCTGTATAACATCATTAATGTCTTTTCTTCCCCAGCAGCCTGCATAACACATAACACCTTCCAGAACTATGAAAGTTAACCAACAGAGAGAGCTTTCTTGTCAGTTCAAGACTGATTTTCTGCGTCCTACAACAGAAATATGTGGTGCCTTCAGCAATATGATGTCAGTGTCTAGTTATAGAGGGTAACCTAAAGAAAATGTAATTGCCTGTGTTGTTTGGGGTGCCTCTGGGACCTTCTTGACTAATAATCATAGGCAAGTATAACACATGTGGTTCAGAAATTTTCCCACCCCTAGACTACAAGAACCATGAAGGGTGAGGATAATCTTTATTCATTGTTGTGTTTTTATCATGCAGTGTTATTCATAGGCACTTAACTATATCAGACTATGTGCAAAAAAATCTCTGAGTCTTTCCTACTTCCCTATAGTAGGATATAGAAAAAAATTCCTCATCCTACCTTAGTTTATAAAACTTAATATAAAAATGGACATGTATATCATACCCCATGCCTGTTCCAAAGGCTCAGGGACCATTGTGGAAGAGGGTACAGAAAGATTGTAAGCTGAAGGTTAGTTTGGGCATGACCAAAACAAAACAGTATCTTTGGATATGACAGGACCACTGCACACCATGAACTCACAATAGCTGTGTTTACCTCTATAATTTGCTGCACAGAATCAAGTCAGTCAACATTCCAGTATGGAGAGGGGAAGGGCTCACTAGGACCCAACCCTAGCTGAGGAGCTATTGGTAGTTGAGGGCTTCTGTGGAAGGAAAAGTCTTTTCTTAAGGGTGTGGCCATGGATAGGTCAACCATAATATTACACCTCACCCACAAGAATGAATAAGAGCAGTAGAAATTGGACTCACTGGGTTATTTTTAGAGGCAAGAATTTAAGACAGGGTGGTGGGACAGAGGGTAGATCTTGGAGGAGTTAGGGAGAGGAACAAGAGTAATATTTAGTACCTGGCCCTTTACAAAATAAATTTGATGGTCTCTGGTAGAAATCATTCTCAGAACAAAACTTTGAGATTCCATATAATGGTTAAAAAAAAAAACTAAAGGGTTTGTGCATGAAAGGTACTCAATACCACTGAGCTACAGATCCCCAATTCTCCAATCCTTTGCCTTTGCTATGTTGTTCCTCAACCTAGAAAGTTTTCTACCCTGCTTTGCTACATCAAAGAGTAGCTCCAATCAAAGAGGCTGTGTTGTTAGAACTCCCTGTAATCACCATTTTCCACAAATCTACTCCACTGTACTCCACAACTCTGCTGAGGCCTGCGAGGAAGGCCTCCTATGTCCTCACAACTCAAAATAATGAAGTAGCACTAAAAGCTGCAGTTTCTGTCTACCAATCTGGCTTTCTTTCTAGTGTTTCTGGAGTTTCTCATATTGGCTACCTCTAGGGAGCCTTCCTGCACTTCAGAGAAGCAACTTCTTTCTGTGCCTAAAGTAAGCATGGGATTCTACCCTTTACCTTAACTTCTTCCTTTGCCAACTCTTCTTTTATGAAATGGTCTACTTCCAAAACCTCTTCTGGATACTGAAGACTGCCAGATCCTTCCCCCAGCTTTTCTTCTGAGCTCCACATTTCCATTCCAAGATGCATTACCTCTGTCCTGATTGATGATGATGATGATGATGACGATCTTTGGCATCATCCCCATCACTATAAATCAAGCTCACAACTATAGAATCTCTTTAATTTCTTTCACACCCCCTAAGTCCTTTCTGAGCTCCCTCTATAATGTTTCTAATATCCATGTCATCCATCTCCTTCGCCTTCTTCCTACTACTGCCTGGTACTCATTACCTCTTATCTGGATGCCCTCCAACCCATTCTTTGCACTTCTGCCAAATTAATCTTCCTAAAGTAATCTCAGTATTTATTTTAATCAGCAATAATTCTACTTCGGGTAAACCTCATGAGTTACGAGATCTCTATTGTGCCAGTCTGGGTCATGTAATTCCCTTTCTTAAATACACCCCAATTGTCTCCAGAAGTAAATACACATACCCTATCTTAGCATTTATGACCCTCTATAGCTGGATCTACATGACTCTTTTCTATCTTATCTTCCTGAAATCCAAAACAGTGTAACTTTCCTTTGCACATTCTTTTACCTGTGCTGTGGCTCTTGTTGTCTTCTTAGGAAATACTTCTTTAATTTCTATTCTCCCTTCTTCAGTTATTGTCAGCCCGTCATCTTTTGTTGCTTCTTTTCTCCTAGTGCTACAAACCTGCATGGGTTCCTACCATTTTGAAAATATATTTCACCGTTAGGTGTACTAAACTGATTACATTTCACCTCTAAACCCTGATAAAAATCCATGTCTCTGTATGTCTCTATAAACATAAATAGTTCACAGGGAAGCCAGTTTTCTCCACCGATTTCTGTTTAATTGGTCAAGTCCTGATAATTTTTATCTACTGAAAATGTCTCCCATTTCCTTTTTTCTTATTTGTGTACTGCAACAGCATCTTAGCATATTACTTAGTTCCAGTCTTGTCATTCTCTTTACCTCCTGAATTTAGTCTCTGTGCTGCAACCAGAGTCATCTTTTAAAATGTAAATCTATTTATGAAAACATTACTTGTCAAAACCACGCAAGGTTGCCCATTGTGTTCATGATAAAATCCAAACTCCTTAACATGGTTGAACAGGCCTCTTAAGACAGAATTGTCTGCATGTCCACCATCTGTGCAAAAGCTTGTACTTAAGTTACAGCCACTTTCAACTGCTTGTAATTTTCCAACAGTAGCATCATTTCACTTATCTCTTTGCCTTTACACATCCTGCTTCTTCTACTCAGAATCACGACTGTTCCCTTCTTTGCTTTGCTTGCTCTTACTCAACACTTTAGAATTGACTACTAATTCTAAGCTTGAAATGTATCGTGTTTTCTCTCATAGACAATACCTCTGGTTTCCTCTATCTAGGACTGTGATAGCATGTTTACTTGTCTGTTTCCCCATTTATATTTTTGGCCAAATCTGTATGATGATAACATGGCCATCCTAGTGCCTAGCAGAATTACATGTTGAGTAGCCACTGTATAGCTAAGTGAGTTGAACACAGTATGCCAAGCAAGGACAATGAGGGTCACTGTTGTGAAAAGTAGAAGCCAAGAATATCAGGAGTTTTGGGTTTCTGGGTATTCATATAATTGAAAGTTGAGGTTGTAGGTTCAGCAAAGGAAAGATATATGAATCAAAAATCAGTACAAAAGGCTAGATGGAGTTATAAGACATTAATTTCCAACATAGTTTTATGAACTTGAATTTATTGAGTAGTGAGTATTGCATTTGATACTTTATATTTGTTATATTAAAAAGGAAGAGAAATAATGTAATTTTGAAGATGTATGGTTTGAGCCATTTAAGACATCCAAGTAGGAATTATAATAGGCACTTGTAACTATGGCTCTAGGATATAGGAAAGAAGCTTGTACTCAGTAATTATATGGGAAGTTATTAGAATAGAGTGTAATTAAAGCCACTGAGGTGGATAGGATTTTCCAGAAACAGAAGTAAAAAAAGAAATGGAAGAGGTGTAGATACTTAATGTTTGGTGACATATATTTATTAGCTAAACACAGGGAGAAGGTCCCTTAATTAATTAATATGATAATAATTACTAGACCCATGCTTTGTCTATGTCGAGTAATACTATGGGAACTGAGGACATAGCACTGAAAAAAACTAATCTTTCCTCACATGATTTTGATCCTGTAATGGGGATAGATAAACAATTATCAGGGAAGCAAATATATACCAACAGTTAGTGGTAGGTGCTAGGAAGAAAAGAAAAACAAAGAAGTCTAAGAGCACAGAAATAGGTAAGATATGCTAGAGGCAGCAGGGTTAGAAGAGACTTTAACTACGTCAAGGATGGTCCTTCTGCAGGGTGTGCATGTGTGTGTGTGTGTGTGGGTGTGCACACGCGCATCTGTGTACACATATATATGGAGGCCATGGGTTCAAATTGTTTGCCTTCCTTTTTTTTTCCAGAACTCACCAATTGGTTAGACAGTCTGGCTAGAGAGCTGCAGGGATCCACTTGTTTCCACATGCACACTCGGATTATGGACACATGCCACCACACCTGAGTTCTATATTGGCTCTAGTGATCTGAACTCAGGTCCTCATGTGCACATGTTATACTCTTTACCGACTGAGCCATCTTCCCAGCCTTCATCTAAAAACTTGTAAATGAAGAATTAAATGATGAGAAAGATGCCGCTCTATGAAAGTCTGAGAATAAGAACATCACAAAGCAGAAGAATGTCAAGTATAAACACCTTTAGTTGTAGAAAAATACCACCAAAGGTAAAAACAAACAAACAAAACAACAAAAACAACTGAAACTCGTTAACTAAGAAAATTAAACACGAAAAGAGTTATAAGCTCTGGCGACAATTCTAAATGTATTGTAACTGGAGGGGGAAGTTGTTAAAGCATTTCAAACAGGATAGTGGTAAGATTAGTTTTCAACTTAGAGATGATCATTCTGGCAAGTGTATGGAAAGAGACTGTAGGTAGTGAGGGAGTAAAAACCTCTCAGGATTTTAATTGTGGTGATTCAGGTAGGAGATGGTTGTGGGTTGACTTAAATTTAATCATACAGATGGAAAAATTAGTAGAATTTAAGATTTGTTTCAGAAGACTTGCTGATGGTTGAAGTGTGAGCTAGATGGGGTTATGGCAGAGAATGAATAGGTAAGGAATTATAAAGTTCTTTAGTTTAGGCTCGAATAACTGGATGGTGCCAGTTACTAAGGCAGAAAAGACTAGAGATTTTGGAAACAAGTTTGATGGGTGTGGGAAAAAGCCAAACTAATTGTTTGAATTTTATGTATAATAAATTTGATATGTCTACTTAGATATGCTAATATTAAGTGATAGAGGAGTCTAGAGATCACCTCAGGAAATAGGTCAACAATGAGTATCAAAATTTTGGACTTATTTCTGATCACTAAAGATGCGAGACTAGATTATCTCACTAATGGATTAAATATAAACAGTAAAAAAGAGACGCCATTGCTCATCCCTGAGATAATTAGGTCCTCAGGTAGGTTGAAAAACAATAACAAAAATAGCAAGGTGAGAAGTGGCCCAGTGAGGTGCTAGAAAAACCTGACAGCAGTATTTAATAGTTCTCATAAAGATACTGATTTAAAAAAAAAAAAAGAGTGAGTGCTCCTGTGTCAAGTGTGGGTGAGACACAAATTCTGAGAACTTACTATTGATTTTGGCAACATAAAGGTCATTAGCAACTTTGACAATGGAATTTGGAGCCAGAGGCCTAAGTGGATTGTTTGCTAAAATAATAGGAGGTAAAGGAAGCTTAAGGGGCAGTTGGAGCAAATATATAAAAAATTTATTTGTGAATTGTTAAAATTACTCATTTTATAAAGAAAGAAGTTATCTTTCTAAACCACACACATAAAATATCTAACTGCTAATGAGACTAATTTAGTAGAGAAAGATAAATTGGTGTTCTAGAAAGGAAGGAATAATTGCAGTACTAAGGTATTTGGGAATATTAGGACAGAAATGGGAAAAACTTTGGTAAAAAATAAGCACAATCTACCTAGTTCATGAGGAGGCCAGGGAGGGTGAATTGCTTACATGATAATGGGGAAAAGGGAGACTGCTCTCTTTGTTACTTCTAGTTCTTAAAACTAAGGGGATACCATCAGCAAAGAGTGAGGAGAGGGAAGAGTTTTACAATGCTAGAGGAAAGGCAATTAGAGATGTAGGAAGAAAAGTAGAAGAGACTGCTGTCATCTAAACCAAAGGAGCAGGAAGGAGCAGTCCATCAATCACTACTGTCAAATCAAATATTGCAGACAATTTAGATGAATACTGAAAAATAGACTATCCAGTCGCACAATTTGGAGATTGCTAGTTGGCCTTCATTAACACAGCAGGGTCAGGGTTCAGTTTCAATGAAATATGAATAGGCTTGGTATGTAGCTTAGCGGCTGCGGCGCTTCCCTCATATCCGCAAGACTGGGATCCTTAGCATCCTCTCCAAAAAGAGTGGATTGAAGGTAAGGAGACAATTTTTGTGGTATTGGGGGTCTTAGGCATTGGACATGATCAGTGAACACTGTACCACTGAGCTACAGCCCAGCTCAACAATCCTTTTTTAGAAGTAGAAAGTGGCAGAGGTAGACTGCTGAGAGGAATCTCCTTATATCAGCTGGGAGACTGTAAATTTCCTGAGGAAGAGTGACATACCAAAGTCATAGAGTCTTTCTGTAGTAACTGTCCATTATGTGGCACTGCTGATTTCCAACAGATGTTGAGAATGATAGTGATTAACTACATTCACAAATTCTATACCTGCATAGAATGAAAAGAATCTCCTAAGGCATCCATTGAGAAAACTGTTATGTCTCCTTCAATACATGTGGTTGGAAAAAGATCTCTAAAGACATGCTCCTATACCTCTGAAGAGCAAAACAGTGAAGGTGATAAGAGGTACCTCAAATAGAATCTGGGGTCTCTAGTACCTACCATCTACCTAGAGAAGATAGACATAGGGAAAGTCTAACCCAAGAACTGCAAGAAGTTAGTTTCTCTGCATAAAGTAGGAAAATAATGATACCCAGAAGTTATATTGAGTTACAGTTTCCTCTGAGGATAATGTAACAGCTGTGGTGGAGAGGAGAGACAAGTGTGTATAATAGGGTTATTTGAAGGGTATAAATTCAGCAACAAATAGGAACTGTATGGAATGAGATCAGGGTAGATCATCTCATATCTAGATGAAATTAAGACAAAGGTTGTTTAAGCTAACTATCAGAAAAACTGAATCTTGACAGCAAAAAATACTGTGTTGTGGGCTGAACTTTGGAAAGAAATATTGGAACTCTGCCACTGAGTCATTTTAATTATTAACAACTAGACAGGACAATGTCATTGAAAATAATGTAGCATAATACAAGGAGTGGTTTTGCTCTGTTCCCAGAGGGATAGACTGGATGTGACCTAATAGCTTTTTCCTACACTAATTTGGCTGGTTGTGTCAGAGAGAAAAAAAAAACCAGTTTGATCATTTTGTTTGTTTTCCTTCTGTTGAATGACTCACACTTGACCACAGGCATATATAGAAAGAATACTCATTGATAGGAAGATGACAGAATATACAATAGGAATCCAGTAGATTGAAAGGGAGAAGTCCCCAAAGCTTGAAGAATTAAAGACAAGTAAAGCACTATGAAGTTAGAACCTCGAGTTATTCACCATTCATCTCCAGGATATGGCTCCAGTGCCTGGGTGATAGCATTTGATGACTGAATGAATAAATAAAATGCTGATGAATTAGTGAATGGTCCCTTCAGATAGAACACCTGGAATACCAATATGAAATGGCAGTGAATTGATATGTTAGATATGTTACCTTTCTGAGTCACCTTCTGATTTCATTTTCAATGATTTCTTCTGAGGATGAAATTAAAGAATTCTGATGATGTCCTTGAAATCCAGCATCTTAAGAAGTATTAGCTCTTTCGCCTCTATTTTTCCCAACTCATCTCCCCACACATGTCAGTGTTTCTGTTTGCATTATCACACAGAGAGGAAAGAAATTTATGTCCTCTTAAAAATCACAGCTACTGATATTAAAAGCAGCTTACTTAACATTAACTTATAACTGCAATAACTTTTAGAGTAACTTAAAAATATTTCTTTTATTTTTTGAGACTATAAAGATTATAATGTAACATTTCCCTCCCTTTTTTTCTTGCCCCCAAATCCTCCCAATACCCCTCCATACTTTCTTTCAAATTAATGGCCTCTTTTTTCTTAACTGTTGTTACATGCATATATGTATATAAATACTACCAGGAATGATGGTCTTTTACTTTGTTTTTGTTTTTTTTTTTAAATCAATCTGCCACAAATCTAAATGAAAATAAAACGACAGTGTTCTCCTAGCAGCATATTTTTGTTCTTGGAATTTTTTCAATATCCCAAATACCCAAATTGGTCTCTCTTAGTGATTAACTGTCCTTCACACCATGTTGGCCACAGCTGATAAAGTAACTCTTCTCCTAGCCTTGGCTGTTGGCACTAACCAGTGGGAAAGTCCAAATTTACCTGTTTAATTGCCTTGCTCTCAAATTTCCTTCTTCAGTTATTTTTGTCTTCCTCTACCAGACAGAATTTCTAGAAAAAAAAAAGAACAGCTTCATTTAGGACGTGACAGCACTAAGAATAAGAAACTTGATTTTCTCTCTTTCTTTAAACAAGAGACATTTTCAGCTTTGTCTCCATTACATGTCTTCTCTTCCTTCCACTTTGGAACTTTGAAAGCTACAGATAGGAGACACCACTTCAATTTAGATAAAATAACCGGACTTAATTAATATCCCAGACCAGCTCACTTCCTTTAACAACATTGTCCGACACATTTTTTTCCTTTGAAATATTTTCTTTTCCCAGAGGCTCATATTCCTTGCACAGAACAGAATGTTTTGAAAAACAGTCGAACAGTTTGTTGTTGTTGTTTTATCAGAGAGCTAAGTGGTCCTATCACAACTATAAAGGTGAGTACAGAAAACATGGTGAGCGATCATGAAAGCACTATAAAATTATCAATGGATAAAAAAGTCATTCAAGTGAAAGCTTTGTAAATGAATCAAGCTTATTCAACCTGAAGAGATAATGTTTTCAGATTCTTAAAAAGGTAGACACTTGTTCAAATGGTTTAACAAACACAAAGCAAAAAAAAAAAAATCCTACCTAATGCATTTTATAAACATAGGGAGTTTTGCCTTACAAAATAGATAAACTCTATGATGCTTTCTTTTAAAACCATGTATCATGAGGCTGGAGAGATAGAGACTTAAGTTAAGCAGTTAAGACCAGTGACTGCTCTTCCAGAGGACCTGGGTTCAATTCCCAGCACCCACATGGCAGCTCACAACTGTCCCTAATTCCTGTTGCGGGGGAGGGATAAAATATTAAAAAAGACAGTGTATCACTATATAGTCTAGGCTCTTCTTAAACTCAAAATCTTCTTTTTTATCTGAGTGTTAGGATTCCAAGGTTGAACCACCCTGCTCAATTTGTTCTTTATAGATTTGTTTTATAGGACAGGAAGAAGTGATTTATGAGCTGCTTTTAAGTACTGAAAATATTCTCTAGAAAAAAAAAGCTTCTTCAGACTGCCAGGAATTGATTCCTATGGCTTCCTCTATCCACCCATTTTTCCTTGTCAACCCTAAGGCCTCCCACCAGCCACTTTATTCTTGACAGATCTTCTTTTCCTTGAAGTCCACACCAGGAACACAAATTGGGTGATCCATGCAAGAGAACTTTTGTTTTCCTTTTCTATTAAAGGCTAGGAGAAATTAGCAACCGTTGTAGCAGCAGAGATGTTAGATCTTCTGGTGGACTTCTAAGTGACTCTCTCTAGTCAGTGGTAATGCACTAAGGAAAGCTGTGGGATTTTCTTTTACTGGCTTCAGCAAATTATTTCCTCCCCAGGGAAGTCTTACTGGGACAGAAGAGAAGGGAGTTGGCAGCAATGGCAGAGAAATGAATTAACCACAGCCTTTTCATCTTTGTCTTTATTTAAGCCAGAGTTCTCTATAGGTTGGTGCATTGAAGAAAATCGTTTTGTGGAGACTAACTGGCAAGCAATCAAAAAAGAACTTTGGACTTTTCTCAATCAATTCATCAAAAGTTTTTCCAGAAAGATGATAGATAGATAGATAGATAGATAGATAGATAGATAGATAGATAGATAGATAGATAGATAGATAGAGTAAAGACAGAGAGAGACACAGAAAAAGAGAGACAGAGAGGATGCGCTAACCTACATTTCTTGCCTTTGAGTATAAAACATAATTCACTACCATAGCTTCAACTCCCTGAATATTAATGCATCTTGCATTAGTATTTCTAACCCCAAACTATTTTTCTGAATACTAATGATATCTTTCCAGTTATCTTGCCATATTTTAACAAAGAAACCTCAAATACAATATATTGTGAGATTTCCCTCCTCTCTTCCTTTCATGGTCATGGTCTCATCCAGTGGTCTGGTCCCTTAAAATAGGATGTCATGAAGCATTTTGATTTCTCCCTTCTCTCAGCTACTTACTTCATCTTTATCACATCAATGACAGAATCCTTTAATACCACCTCTAATATGTTGTGTTTTAAATCTCATTCTTCTATCGTCTTTCAACATCTTTACCATGTACCCAGAGCTGTGTCCTCTCAGGACTCTGCCTTTGCAGATGCTATTCTCTCTGTTTAGAATGTTCTCCAGCACCTCCGTTGACTACTAAAGTCCCTACTCTGTTAAAGGTCCACCATTTATCACCAGCCATCATTCACACAAGACACAAAATGATTCTCCTTTGTGTTCTTATCACATAGCTAACAGTTTGGGCACTTTTCTGATGTGCCAAATTGTGAGTCCTTTGAAGGCAGGAAATAGCACTTTCATCATTTTTGAAATCCCAACACTTAACACATGATAGTCCATGATAAAAATTACCGAAATAATGAATTATGTAATTTTAAATTGAAGTTTATCAATTCCTTTACCAAATCTTGATATTAGGATTCAAGTTCAAAGAATACTTTATCTTATTTTTCTAAGAAGTTTATAGTTTTACACTTACATAAAATCTTTGATCCATTTTGAATATGTATGTGTATGTATATGTGTGTGTATATACATAAGTATGAGTCTTGAAGTTTGCTTTAAGGTATATACTTGTATAATTGTTATAGCACCATTTCTCAAAAAGGCTAACTTTCCTCCATTGAATTGCTTTGTTTTTAAGAATTTATTATTATTATTATTATTATTATTATTATTATTATTATTATTATTATTTTGTGTGAATTTGTGTGTGTGTGTGTGCATTTGTGTGTGTGTGTGTGTGTGTGTGCATGTGCACATACACTATACCCATGCTGATGTCTATGGAGGCCAAAGGAGGGTATAAGGTATTCTGGAGTTGCAGTTATATAGGCAGTTGGGAGCTGTCCAATATATTACTGGAAACTGAACTTGGGTCCTCTGGAAGAGCAACAAGAGCCATCTCTCCAGCCCCTATTGAATTGATTTTGCAACTTTCTCAGAAATAAGTTCAGTATATCTAGGGCCTCTATTTATGATGTTTCTATTGGTTCCATTTGTGGAAGAGTATATAAATCTCCACCATTACCACTCAGCCTTGATTACTTAAATATAATTCTTAAAATATGATAGATTCTACAAAACTACTGATGAAATTTCAATACAAATTTCATTAATTATGTACATAAATTTGAGGAGAATTGCCGTTTTTTAATGCTACATTGAAACTTCGAATCCAGGAACACAATGTCTCTCCATTGATTTGCATCTGTGTTGACTTCGTTCATCAGAATTTTGTAGTTTTCAGGTGCACATTCTATGCATTTCTGTTACATTTATACCTAAGCATTTTATTTTTGGCAACAAGAGTAAATTTTAAAATTGTTTCTACATGTCTGATGTTAGTGTCAAAATATCATTGCTTTTAAATGGTAAATCTGCATACTTCAACCAGCTGAATTGATTAGTTCTTTGAGTTTCCTTTATTTATTTTAGATTCCTTAAGATTTTTAAATATCCTCTGTAAATAGCAGTTTTTTTTCCTGTCTAGTTTGAGTGTGTTTCATTATTTTTTAAATTATCCTATTATGTCTTTATACATTCCAGCAGTATTTTGAATAAGAGTGGGTTAAATGGCTATCTTTATCTTGTTTCTAATCTTAAGGGCAAATTAGCCAGCCTTTTATTAAGTATGGTATAAACAGCAGAGTTTACATAGATGTTCTTTACCATATAGTAAAAGTCCAACTTTTATTCTTGTATATTACTATTTTTAGTTATTTCTTTTATTTTGAGATTATAATATAATTAATTTTTCTTTCCCCTTTGTCCTTCTAAATCCTCCTTGCTCTCTTTCAAATTCATGGCCTTTTTTGTTAATTGTTGTTTCATATATATTCCTAAATATATAAGTGCATCCTGATTAGTTTGTATAATACTGTTTGTAGTTAACAGAAAATAGCAAGTTTTCTTATGGCATTTTTATATATACGTAGTTTGAGTTTAGTGTTCTGTTTCTCCCCCAACTCCTTCACCCTCCCCTACTTGTATCTGTCTACTGCCTGTATTCATGTGACACGCATTGTATTAACCTCTCAGCTCTGCTTTGTTCAAGCCTCTTTTTCCCCTGCTCCTGGGCCCCTTTAAATTTTGGCTTTATTCAATGTTTACTGAAGGTTATTGTAAATGGATGTTGGATCTTAGCAAATGCATTTTAGTTCATAAATACAGTAGATCCTTTGAATTTTCTTTATTTTATTGATACAGTATAGCTTAGTGACTGGCTTTTAAACATTTAGCTGGTGTTGCATCACAGAAATAAGTTTTTCCTGATCACATATAATATTCTTTGTATATAAGGAATGTTATTCCATAACATTTTCATAAGAATTTTTGTGTCATTCATTATATATGAAAGTCTAGTTTTTTTTTTAAAGTATGTGATATAGGCAATTGTAGCTTCATAAAGAATTGGAAAACATTCTTCTCCTGTTCTCTTAGGAAGATTTTACACACACACACACACACACACACACGGCTTTTTATTTTTTAGGTAATTCACGTTCTTTCTCTCTGGTTTTTATTTTCTTTTTAGACAGTCTTAATATATAGTAAAAAATGGCCTGAGCCTTGTTACACAGCCCAAGTTGGCCTCAAGTTGTGATTCTCTTGCTTGTGCCCGTTGGATTTTTTTGGTTTGTTTCATTGACTAATGCTCTGACTTTTTTGTGGTTGTTGTTGTTTTCGTCCTTCTGCTTGCCTTACTTTAGCCTTTTCTCTTTTTTGCTAACACGGTAATTCATGACAATCAATGTCCTGAAAGGATCGCTTCAACTGTGCCTTACAAATTTTAATCTGCTGTATTATTATTTTCATTTAGTTAATGTGATATGCAATTTCTTGGGAATGGTCTACTTAACTCATACATTTCTTTTGATATGTTGCTCAGTTTCCAATTGTTTTTATTGCTGATTTCTAGTTGGATTTCATTCTGGTAGGAAAATGTACTTGAGTTATGATTTAAATTCTTTAAAAATTGTTGATTTATCTTATGGAACAAGATACAATCTATTGCAGTATATGTTTCATGAGCACTTGAAAACAATCTGCATTTTTGTTATGTAATTTTTCTTATAAATCTCAATTAGATTTTGTTGGTAAATGGTCTGATCAAATCTTACTGTTTCTTTACTTATTTTATCTTTTCTCTATTCATTCTTCATCACTAGGGACAGAAATCTCTAACCTCTGTATAGCTGTGAATTGATCTGTTCCTCCTTTTTGTTCTATTTCTCTTATTGCAGTTATCTTACACTGGCAACCTATGAAAATAAAACAGCTCTTCTGGAGCATGAACTAATGGAGGACTTGAATTCTGTTAGCAGCCAAAAGCATTAAAATGTAGAAATAACTCTCCATTTTTACAAAGATGTTAGCAATCACTATTTCAAGTGCAGACCTCTTAGGCTGCTTATTCAACTATCTTAACAACAAATATTTTCCAGTTCCACCTCTTGAAATATATGTGGTTATAATTTTTGTAATTTCTTTGGCCACTGATGTTGCTGCACAATTAGAGATATCTTGCCATGTTGCTCATTGCTGTGCTTCAAATGCATCATGGCTGAGTATCATTAATATTTTTAAGTGTGTCTTTTCATGGAGCTTGTTAGCAACTGATATGTGTGTATAATAAAATATATATCATTTATTAGTTTGTTGATGTTATATTACAGTGTTGACTGAGATATAAATCTTTATATCTCTTTATGTTTCCCTGTTCATAATAAACTTACTCATCTGTTTCTTATACATATGTATGTATATATCATCATGTTATTTCTTCCTGATATTCAGGATTTCTTGATCATTTATTTTTAGAGAACTTATTTTAATTATTCTTTAGAATGTTATACTCTTATAGAATCTTATAGAATCTTATAGAATCTATAGTCTTCCCATAATCAGCCACCATCTTTTTTCAAGGACATTTTTCAGTCCTGCCCTTTCTTTCTCTCCTTCCAATAGACTGATTCTATGAATGTTAGCTCCTTCATGACAATCTCAGAGATTCCTGTGCTGTAGTCATTTTGAGGTCAATTTTCTTTCTGTTCATATCGGGTAATTCCTTTTCTTTTTTCTTTTTTTCTTTTGTTTTGTTTTTAAAGATAGTGTTTCTTTGTTGTATCTCTGGCTGTCCTGGAACTCACTCTGGAGGCCTTGCACTCACAGAGATCCACCTGCCTCTGCCTCCTGAGTGCTGGCATTAAAGGCGTGCACCACCATCGCCTGGACATATTGGGTAATTTTTAATTGATTTCTTTTTGCTGCTGTTGTTGTTGCTGCTGCCTCAATCTGCTTTTGAGAATATTAGGGGATTTTTATTTTATTTTTTTAAGTTCTAAAATTTCCATTTGACAGCTCTTTATAGTTATATGTCTTTGTTAAGACATGCCATTTCTTGGCTGAGATGTTCTTACTTATCATTCATTTTATGCATACTTGTAATTACTCACTGAAGTATTTTTACAATGGATGCTTTTGTTATATATACTTCTGACACATCTTATATTTTAGAGTTGGTATCATCTTTTTTAAAGACCATCCTAGAAGGATGAATGATTTTCCTACTGAAATGCACACTTTGGAAGATTCCATTAAAGATTCTGATTACACTTGAACTTTCTGTTTTAACTGGTTTACACTGATGGTCACAGAGAATAGGGCCAAGGCCACATGTAGCCAGAAGTCTAGGATCTCTACTTGACCTGTATTATCACACCCAAGGAAGGGGGTTCTTTGTTCCTGTTAGACTTCTTTCCATTCAAACTTCTCTTGCTGCTTTCTGTGTGGCCTTCTCTGATACTACCTCAGCAGGGGGAAGGACAGGCTCTTTGCTCTTGACATGTTGAGGCAGATAACTCCATTTTCTGGAATGCTCATTGATACTGTGGGTAGATGACCTGTTACCACCTAGTGTGTATGAAAGTCCTGATTCTGTATGTAGCCTGTATTGCCAATGCCTGGGGAGTGTGTGTGGTGAGGGTTGGATAACATTGTTAAAGAGTAGCTAGAGGGGGAATGTAGGCTTCACATCCAGCCTTTGCTAGCATGAGTGAGGACAAAGCCACAGATGTCCTGTGGTGTTTGGCTGGGGAAGAGTAGATATTTTCTAAAAAGTTTATATCTTCTAGGATTCTCCTTTTTTAAGTAATGGGAATGGACATTTGTTAGCATTGATTTTGTCTGTGCTTACAACTGGACAACCAAAGAGCAAAAAGAAAACCCAGGGAATTTGACACTGAGTCATGCCCTAGATCTCAACCTTTCATAGGTGCTCTATCAGCTTTGTGTAATAAAGTTTGTCTTCATTTCATTAAGACCCTTCAAATTAGATTTCTTGGTTTGGTTTTACAATGCGATTGGAATTTTTACAATGAGTTTGACAATGAGTTATTTTTTAAATACTGTTCTTTCGTCGGGTATATATTTGTGAATATTTTCTCTTAATGAATTGTATCAGAAAAAGTCATAGAAGAAACTTTATTTATTTTTATTTTATGTGCATTGATGTTTTGCCTGCATGTATGTTTGTGTGAGGGTGTTGGATCCCCTGGAACAGGAGTTACAAACAGTTGTAAGCTGCCATGTGGGTGCTGGGAATTGAACCTGGGTCCTCTGGAAGAGCAACCAGTGCTCTTAACCACTAAGCCATCTCTCCAGTCCCTAGAGTAGAATATTTTAATGATTGTTTTACTTATGTCCAAAACAAGGAAAAACTCATGTCTGTTTTCCCAGAGCAGGAGTCTCGATAATATTTTCGTGCCATCCCTTAAGAATTATATGCATTATTCCATATACCTTTTATAAAAGTTAAATGAAATATTTCACTAAGAAATGATGTCTTCACTAAAAATAGCTAAATGAAACAAACCTTAAACATTGGAAGTGCTGTTTAGCTAAATGGAAGAAACATATAGCCCCTAAAGATGTTGACTATGCTTCCTTATAATTTAACAGCTTCTTTAAGCCTAAGCCTTAAACTTAGGTCCTGATGAGCTTGCCAACTTTGGATCGTAGAGCAAGTGTCAAGATCCCTTTTGGGAATTTGTCTCTGAGCTACCAGATTTTTGGACTTCAGGCCAGTTTCTATTTTGAGTGAAAGCTCCAATCTAGCAAGAGTGCATTGATTGCTTTCCAGCTAATCAAAGGGAAAGCATTAGTTGGCTGTTCTGGCATCTCTGTACAGCTAAAAATGATTATGTCTCTGGCTCCTAATGCAGCAATATATTCTTAATATATTCTTCCCTTTTTTTCTGTGATGAGAGTGCAGAATATTTTTCAATTTTCCTAAGTATAAAGTTAATGCATATCTTTGAATGATCTTTTAGAAGTTGCATATGGTAAGTTTTTTTTTTCCTCTAGGGAAAGAACAGAAAATCCAACCTCCCTTCTCATTGTCTCAGTCATAAGAATGGTTTGCATATAGCAGAGGTTCTCTATATGAGATTGTCCCTCTGTGCTTCAGGAAGAGACTTCCTAAAATCCCTAACATTGCTAGAGAGAACAGAACATGTTGAAAACAAAGTTACAGACTAGTTTTGATGCATGCATGTTATAGGAGATTAAGAAATTTTCATTTGTAATACTCTCTCTCTGTCTCTCTGTCCCTCCCTTCTTCCCTCTCGCCCTCCTTCCCTCCCTCCTTTCCTCTCTTTCCCTCATCCTGCCTGTTCTAGTTAGGTTTCTATTGCTGTGATGAAACACCATGACCAAAAGCAAGTTGGGGAGGAAGCATTTATTTGGCTTACACTTCCACATCACAGTCCATCACTGAAGGAAGTCAGGGCAAGAACTCAAAACAGGACAGGAACCTGGAGGCAGGAGCTGCTTCAGGGGCCATGGAACGGTGTTGCTTACTGGCTTGTTCCCCATGGCTTGCTCAGCCTGCTCTCTTATAGAACCCAGGACTATCAGCCCAGGAGTGGAACCCCCCACAATGGACTGGACCCTCCCACATCAATCACTAATTTAAAAAGTGCCCTGCAAGTTTGTCTACAGCCTGATCATATGGAGACATTTTCTCAGTTAAGGCTCCCTCATCTCTGGTAACTATAGCTTGTGTTAAGTTAACACAAAGCTAGCCAGCACACCGACCCTGCCTCTCTCATTTTCTGCGTATATGTGATTCTTTGTTACCTTGTCTTTTCTAGAAAAGTTGATGTTTTAGTAAAGGAAAGTTGGAGGATGAGTAGCTCATGAAGTGATGGTGAGAATAACTGATCTTTGATATATGATTCAGAAGGGCCATTATAATGAAACTTTGAGAACAGGAAGAATTACAAGAAGCCCCTTTTATGCCACAGTAAACCTCTATCACAAAATTTGTGTATCGTATGAACACTGACATTGGCCATTATTGTGTCATAGTTGGGCTCAAAATGTAGCTCTGTAGTACCTTTGTATTATATCCAAGGATAGAAAATGTTTGCTTTGTCAGAGGCCTTGTAAGATCATAGAACACAATAATGAAAGACTAACCAAGGTTCAGAATGGGTATCACTTGTCCGTACAGGTAATACATGTTAGAACTAAGATTCAAATCTAGTACCTGCTGTACATTCCCAAGTATGTACCCATCACTTGCCTGCTACATAGACATTGCTAAAATTCCAGTTTCCAAGACTACCATAGTTCTGTAACTCATTGAAATAATCATATATCAGTCCATATGCAACAGTTGGTTTGAAAGGTGTTCAAATTTTTGTCCTTAAATGTTTGAATGTAGAACAAAAGGTTTTTCCAAAGAACTTTCCCATGTAATGTTAAGGAGGATTAGCCAAAGCTCAGGTCACTTTAGATTTAATAGGCTCTCTGTAAATGTTAGCTGTGCTTTTCTGTTCCCCTCTTACTATGGATCGGTTACAAAGCCAGGAGCTCTCAAGTGCATCCTTTTTCTTAATTGTCATAACCTGTATTTTGAGTGATAGGGATGAATGCCTCCCTGCTTTACAGATGAGGAAATTAGTTCCAAAGGAGTGAATGAGGTAACATGTCCACTCCTTTACAGCCAAAAGTGTCTGGCTTCAATCTAGTGTGTTCTCCATAGCCGCATTGGTTGGTACTTACCTACTTCTGTCTTGGTAATATTTTTGAAAACTTTCAACTGAATATTTAACTGAGTTCTTCAGAAATCCTTGTATCAATTTTAAAATCCTTAGGCTATGCATGCTTTTTCACTTGCCTCACTCTGTGAAGGTTTTCCTCAGCAGTAACCGTGTATGAGCCCAGAGTGAAAATGTAAATTAGTCTGAGATAATTGATTCTTTGCCTGTTACTCAGGCTTTAGCTTTGCCTTGACCTGGAATGCTCTCCGGTCTCCATGGAAGTATGAACTGAGTTAATTGGCTTTTGGATGGGGTTAGAGTTGAGGTTCTAGACAAGGGACTGCTTAACAACTGAACCAGTGTGATTGCTGCTGCTTACATTATGAGACATCTGTTGGGTGAAGGCATTTTCTTTTTCTGACCAGAGGCTAAGACAGCCTCAGTCAGTAGCAAAATTTTATTATTATATTCCGCACTCATGTTCTATCTCTGGGATGTGCTCTGTTTAATAATGTGTGCATTAGTAGATACTGAAAACATGCTTTTTAATCTAGGCTTTTTCTCTCAATAGATTTAGATTACCTTCAAAGAATTGTGTACATGTGTATATTTTAGACCAAATATCACTGGAAAAAAATGACACCTTATCATTTGTGAGTTATTATGTCAGTAGAACAAAATCTTCCTTAAGTGTTACATCTAATATGTATCATAAAAAATTAATTCATATTATATGTGCATGTTTTCATTTCAGGTGCCTTTAATAGGGAAATGTATTCCAGTAGATTAGTTTCAGAGTTTCTAAATAACAAATCATAACTACCAATAAAGGAGAACACCTAAATTGCTCATATTTGAGAGTCAATTACATGTTGATTAACCTTATGTACTTTTGTCATAATTCCTCCTATTATCATTTTCCACAGACGTCAAACAACAATTTACTTTGGAACACAAGATTCAAGATTCATAATTATGAGTGTTAATAAAGCACCCTACTGCATCTCATCTCCCCTTGTTTATTGCAGGAACACAAAGATACTTTTTCTTCTTATTCACAGTAACTGTAGTTATACACTAAACAAAATAGAAGTATGTTCATTGCTTACATATTTTCTTAATTTGAGTTCTTGCATCAAATGTATAAACATAATGTTTATAATTCAACTAATAACAGTGGAGATCTGTTTTAAAAAGTAAAAATGAATGAAAGGAATCTATATTTTGTTGACTAGAGCAATGAGCTTGGGTTTTAAATGCAGGCTATAAGTAGTGGGCAGAAATAGAAATACTGTGGAGTCTTTAAACTTACCTTTAGGGAAGTTAAAAGCAATGCTTCTCACTTAACAAGTATCTGGCAAGCAATAAATTGGCACTTCATGAACAAGTGCTAGACCAGTACCTGTTACTGAACATATATACCATGAATATATATCATACTGCATTTGTGATTTAAAACAGTCTATTTATCAAGTTCTCCTCACATGGTCTTCATTTAAATTTGAGTAGTTAGAATACATTTTAACACTGTGGCAGGGAACAGGTGGGAACAGTATGTCCTAGCCCTGTATTCTAGTTAAAAGAAATTATATATATATATATATATATATATATATATATATATATATATATATATATATATATATCTGATAGGAATGGGAGGGGAATAAGAGAGAGTGATCAGAGAGAATAATCAGAATATATGCATCAAACTGTCAAATAATAGAGGCTTTAAAGATAGCTTAGTTGCTAAGTGTTACTACTCTTTGAGAAGACCTAGGTTAAGTTCCCAGCTTTTACATTAGGAGGCTCATAGCAACCTTTAACTCCAGTTCCAGGGGATACAATGCCTCTGGCCTCTTCAGACACCTAGATACCAGCATTCATATGCTAGCATTCACACACACAACAACAACAACAAAAGAGAATTTCAAAGAACAAAAAATAGAAAATAAATAAAATAGCTAAGAAAAGAAGTTGATGATTATTGAGACAGATAATACCTGTATTAAATGGTTTTGAAAATTAGAGGAAGAAAACAGGAATATGTTTGCAGAAAAGGGCAAAGATGCTGGATTAAAGGTTTGTGTGAATGTGTAGAGATAGGATGGAGAGTAATCTAGGTTTGAGGAATATTAAGGAGGTCCAGCTCATGTAAAATTAGGAAGAGTTGACAAATTTGAATCTCACAGGAGCAAGTTTTTCTTCGTTGGTGATGGAAAGCCTCTCTGGAATTGTGAGTTGCTGAGTAAGAATGAAATTGGAACTTGTAGAATATTGGATTGAGTTTGATTGAGTATAGACTGCTCATGTATTATGATGGCTTATACAGGTAGAGGAATAGTGATCATTGCAATGGGCAGGATGAATTAATAAAGGGAGATGCCTTACATCCACCACCTGGTGACTAATTCAGTGTAAGTGCTAAAGCAAAAGAACAAACAGTGACCACAGAGTTTTAATTAGATCCTTAAGGATTTAAAACAAATAAGAAAACCAAAAACATAAATTAGGTTGGTATCTACTTTTGTTTGGTTTTTAACTTTAGTTTGTAGTAAGTGGTGATATATATATATATAGTATATGGTGTGTGTGTGTGTGTGTGTGTGTGTGTGTGTGTGTTGGGAAATAAATAGAAGTGGTGTGTTGTTTTGATGAGAGACTAGAACTATAGGTTGTCCTTCACCCACATGTTGTTACTACTAAGATAAGATAATCTGAATCCCGCTTAAATATGTACAGGTGGTCCTTTCATCCTTAAAACACCGTCTGCCCTTAAAATTTCATATTCTTTCAGCTACTAATGTCTTTTCCTTCACAATGAAACCTCTTTAGCTCTCAAAAAATGTTCTTAGATTTATTGTCTCTATTTTCTCACTTCCCATTTTCTCATTACGCCTGATCACACATCTTACATCACAATGCTCCTCTCTGTAGAGTTAGTTCCAAGATAAATGAATGTCTGCCAGCTTGATAAAGACATCAAGGATAGATAAGGATATTCTTTGTTTTCCAATGGATAATTTTTCATCACTATAGTAAGGTAGAGGAAGGAACTTTTTCCACTGCTATATATTAGGACTGTGATCAAGTCATCTATCAATTGGATGACCTTCAGCAAGTTACTTAATCACAGTGTCTATAAAATGAGGATGCTCTACCTTATAGAATTATACAATGATTGACATATTGCACATAACCATTTGGAAACAGTACTTGATCCACCAATATTAGTTTATTTGTTGAACAATGGATACTTTTGGACACTTCTTTCTGGAAATTTCTTCCATTTAACTACCATAAGAATTCTTTCTCCTTGTTTCCCTCTGATTTACCTTGAACCTTTCTTTCCCTTTAGTTTGTCTCTAAGCTACTGTGTGCCCCAAAGTAATGACCCCTGAAGCTTAAGTGCACATTTGATTCTACCAGAGGATTATGAAATGCACTTTACCACTCTCCTCTCTCCAGAATTTCTGATTCATAGAGGCTCAATAAATTCTCAGGTGATGGTAATGTTGCTGCTCTGACAATAGAATCTTAAAAAGTATTAGGGTTCCACCACAGACCCAGTCTTAATCTATGAACTTATACCACTGATGACTCCCAGAACTGTATATCCAAATTATGATTTTCAACCTCATGTTGTCTCCAAGACATATCACAATCAAAGCATGTCCTAGCTGATTCTAAAGTGTGCATATGAGATTTGTAAGGAACAGTCTAGAGTGAAAAAGAATAATAATGGACCATAAAACTAATCTTGTTTAAATACATTATAAACTATAATAATGTAAAATACTTTGGTTATAGTATGTGAAGAAACAGATTGCTAGGCCAATTAAGTCTGGAAATGGATCTACATTCATCATTTAGCATAGTCATCTTTCTCTGTCTACAGGTCCCACATTTACAGGTTCAACCAATCACAGATAAAAAAATATATAGAGAAAGGTTACACCCACACTGAACAAGACTTTTTTTTCTTTGCCATGATTCTCTGAACAATATTGTCCAACAACTATTTACATGCATTTCACACTTCATTAGTTACTATATGTAGTCCAGAGACAACTTAAAGTATCTGGTAAGATGTGTATAGGTTACATGGAAATATTATACTATCTTATGTTAAAGACTTGAACACCTGTGGATTTTGATATTCTGGAGTCAATCTTTCACAAATTCTGAGAGACGAATGAATATGACTTTTAATATATGAATTTATTTTGTAATATTAAAGACATTTTATAGCAAGATATAAACCTTAGGAGTCATAACAGAGAGAAGTTTATATTTGATCATGCAATATAAAAATTTAAAACACCACAAATGTGTGTGTGTGTAAAGATCATATTTTGAGAAAAATGAGGAAAGGATTTTGCATTTTCCCCAAAAGATATGGTAAGGGGCTGGTTCTCTTAAAACATGAAGAACTCTTGAAAATAAAACTGAGTAAAAAAACATTCTACAGAGAAAAAAAAAAGCAGTAGAGAAAGCAGTCCAAATCAAAAGAAATTTGGCCAATAAATATAAATGAACAGCTATTCCACCGCACTCATAATTTTTTTGAGACAGGATCTCACACTGCAATGCAGGCTTGCCTGGAACTCATTACAATTAAAGAAATATAGATTAATTTAAGATACGAGATAGAACTTTCATATATCAGACTGGCAAAATCTGAACATTTAATATATAGTTTTGGCAAGAATGCCGAGAAACATATGCTCTAATACCTCACTCTTCAAAGTATAGGGCTTAGACCAGCAACATCTGCATCAAATGAGAGCTTGTTAGAAAAGCAGCTTCACTTCAGACCTACTCAACCAGAATCTGCATTTTAAACGGATCCCTTAGGTGACACCCTTGACAGTTTAAAGGGCAACATGGCTCTAACAAACTGTTGCTGGAAATGCAAATCATATAACCTCTTTTGAATTTAATGGACTTTTATTACCTCAGTCATATAACTTAGGATCCAGAGTTCCAAGCGCAGAATTTTATCTAAAAGATGTAATCTGATATATATTTAAAGAAATACAAGGAGATTCATTGCAGCATTGTTTTTATTAGCAAAGGGTCAGAAATTACCTCAATATTCTTTGCTTGTGTGGTATGGAAATTTCAGTGAAATGCTACACAGTTATTACAACTTTTGTAAAAATACTTTTAATACATGAAATTTTCTCCAAGATGTATTGTCAAATATAAACAGCAAGCTTTAAAACACTATTATAATATATTTTCTGTCTTCCATTATTATAATTCTCATTTTAGAGATAATGTAAATGAAGGGGAGCAGCTAAGCACTGGGGCCAAGGCCACATAGGTTAAGATAGTGGGCTCAATTCTAGACACTTTGGTTCTAGAGCTCATGATTTTTATTGGGAGTAAGGAGATTACCAAGCCTTGCCATAAATTTACAGTTCTCCCCCTTATATTCCAAAGTTGCTGGGACTAGAAACTAGAGTATATGCCACCATACTCTCCTGAAATTACGTTCTTAATCTTGTGTCATATTGCTGCTTGGGTAAATGCATTTTTAGCAACTTTATTCATTTTATATTGTAAATACATTTATGTATCTCGATAACACCTTCATCTCATTCTTCCCTGTACCACCCTCCTGTTGTCTTTTGTGGGTCCAGGGTTCCTCAAGGTGGTAAGTGGTGTGGAGTCACTACCCCAAGAAGCAGACTCCGGGAAAATGCCTTCATGGTGCAAATCCATTTATTGTGTAGGGAGGCAGGTTTTTATGGAGAAAGTAGGACAGTGCAGAAGGGAAGGTCCAAATGTTTATGCAAGTGTCTAAGCAAGTGTCTATGCTTACTAGACACTTCAATCAGCCTATCTAAAGCTTGTTAATCAGAGATGGGTGGGTAATGTCAGTAAAGGCCCAGTAACCAATATTGGTGAACAAAGTTTCCATAAAGACAGAGGAAGTAGATACTGTTCTGGTGGGCTTTTCAACTGGTGTACCAGGATAGTGCAGGTGCTGAAGTCCGCCTCTTTCTCCTGCCATAATGATCCTCCCACCCCTGTGCCCTCAAATTTAAAAAAAAAGAACAAATAAAAGAGAATTAAGTCAAGCTTGTATGTTGTGTGGCAGGAGCATGGATCCTGGCATCACCATAGTCTCAAAGGTAGCAAGCTGCTCCAGTCATGCACATTTACCTGGCCCATATCAGCCCAAGACAAAGCATGACAAAGTTTGACCAGAATTTTGGCCCACTGCCCAGATCCACAGGCACCCAGACATCACCGAGGCACCCGGACACCCTGACACCCTACAAACACCAGGGCATCCCATAGGTACCCACAACATCTCATGGGTACCCAGACCTCAGGAAGGGACCAGCATCCCCCCATCCCTCCAGGCACCAGGACATTTTTAAAGGAGTATGGGAGTCTCTTGTTTTTGGGTGATTTGGCTTCTGTAAGCATTGCTTTTAAAAACCAGGCTATTTTACAAACTGACTGATCTAAACCACACTGTATTTGACAGGTTGAATACTAAGAAGTCTGATATTCATTCTGGGCTCTCTTCTTTTTTACCTCTCACATCTATGATCAGGGACTACGTTAGTCTATTTCTTTTGCTGTAATAAATATCACATATGGATTATTGCTAAGGAAAATAATTTTCTTTAGTTCCTAAGGTTGGGATGTCTTGTGTTAAAAGCATGCCTCAGATGGAGGTCTTGCTGGTAGTACTCTGTAGGGCATTGATCGTTACTAGTTTAGAGCTCTGTTTTATAAATTGACTGATGTAATCATTATGACTCTCCATGCCCGTATCTAATCCTAACTGTCTCTGAAAGGCCCTACCTCCAAATACAAGCAAAATATTAATTTGAGGATTAAGTGCCAAGTTCAAAAATTTTTAAACGTATTTTAATTTGCATATGGGGAAGGGTGGGTGCCCACATAGTCTAGAAGAAGATACCAGGTCCTCTGGAGCTGGAGTTACAGGTGGTTGTAAACTATCTAATGTGGGTAGGTGGGTATTGCAACAGAACTCTGGTTCTGCAAGAGCAGCAAGTGCTCTTAACAACTGAACAGCTATCAATTGCGCATAACTTCATGGTTAAGGGTGGGACTTTATGCCTACTTCCTCTTCTGATATTTTGTCTAGCTTGAATGTATACAGGTCTTGTGCATGCTCTCACAATAAACCTTCTGTAGAATTACAAGGTTCTCACTGGAGATCCTCAGAAGTCTATAGAAGGATGACATGGTTCTACAGGTGGTCCATAGGTGGCAGAGAATGGCGTCAACAGCAGGATGTGATACTACATGGTGGGGTGCTCAGAGCTTGTGTACCTCCAACTGCAGGGGTGGGGTCATGTTGGTGATGGGGTCTCTACCTGGGGATGATGCAGAGGATCCCTGGTCCTCAGGTGATAGACAAAGAAGATCTCAAAGGAAATTCTAAGAATGTATGAAGACATTACAATAAAATTTATGATTGTGCACAATTATTATGATAATAATTTATAAATGAAAGTATATTTTTAAAACAATGTACAAAATGACTTATTTTCATTATGATAGTTTTCATATATGTATATAATTTTACTTTGCTCATATTCATGTACATGTTACCGTCTCTTGTCCTACTGATCCCTATCCTCCGCAAAATAGATCCCCTTTCTACATTTCACCATATATATATATATACATATATATTATATATATATGTATATGTATATATGCATATGTATATATACACATATGTGTAATGATATCTGATATATCATACCTGGTATATACATATTAACATATGAGAGAAGAACGTGAGATATCTGTGTTTGTTTTCCTCTACACATTATGCTTTTTTTGTTTGCTCCTTCCCTTTTGGTATTTTGGGTATTATAAACTTCTGTGAATGAAAGATGACTGTGCAGCCAATTTCATCAAGGCTACAGTGGAGACTTTTCCTTGGTGATCCATCAAAATGCTTGGGATTGGTTCAAAAACAATTCTTTATTTCCATGATGATCTGATTGCTGTAAAAATCATCTTTCATTTGCACAAAAAGACAATGCCATGATTGGTGAAAGAACAATCTTTCATTTACACAAAGGGCTGAAGCATGGTTGGTGCAGGTATATAAACTTTTGTTTGCATTGGAGTGATGAAATGATTGGACAGACACAGTCGATTTGCATGAAGGGCTCGGCTGTGATTGTTAGACATAATCCTTCATCTTCATGAGAAACTACTATATTTAGTACAAATAACTTTGCCATCAACCCTTCTTTTGTTCACACAAGCAATATTTTTGACTTGGCTTTCAAGTCAGCTGGGAGACATTGTCTTGTGCCTCATTAGGCCCATTTACAGGGTTCTCTTGAATGATCTTTTCATATTTTTTTTAATATTAATTTAAAACTCCATATACAAGTAATTGGTTTCATTATCATATTTTTATGCATATGTATCATTGTACTTTTGCTCACATTGACTCCTTGTATATGTTTATGTTGGTTATTTTTGTGTACGAAGTATATGTATACCATCAAATCTAAGCTTTATAAATGAGGGAAACTATGTCATATGTCTTTCTTTCTCTTTCCCATTATTCATTCTGGTTATTCTCTCCCCCTTTCTATTAGCCCTTTCCCTCCCCCAAATAGTTTCCCTTCTACTTTAATGTCATGTGTGTGTGTGTGTGTTAGTGTAGTAGATTCCACATTTGAAAATGTGGTATTTGTCTTTCTTAATATGATTTATTTACTTATTGTAGTGGTCTCAAGTTATATTCATTTCTCCAGAAATAATTTTATTTATTCTCTTGATAGCGAGGTTTTCCTGCACCCTTTCTTAGGATGAGGCTGTCTTTTCCTCGGTGTTAGCTTTTGGCACCTCTGTCAAATCTCAATGGATGGAGCTGCGTGGGTTTATTTCTGCAATCTCTGTTTTATTATATTAGTCTGTGTATCTATTTCTGTGCAATTCTTTTGTTCCTATATCTCTGTAATATGACTTTATTCAGGCATTGTAATATGGTTAGCATTTCCTTTTTGTCTTTGGCCTGCATTGACTGGTCAGGGTCTCTTTTATCTTCCACATGAATTTTAGAATTTGTTTTTCTAGTTGTGTGAAGAATGTTGTTAGAATTTCAGAAGGAATTGCTTTCAACTTTAGACAGGTTTGGGTAATGTAGCCATTTTCACAATATTCCCCATATCTTACTGAGGCTATTGAAAATGGGATTTTCCTATTTGATTTCTTTCTCAAGTGTTTGTTGTTGACATATGGGACATCTACAGCTTTTGTATGATGGCTTTAATTCTGATATTTTGCTGAAATTATTTATCATGTCTTAGATTTTTCTTATGAGGTCTTTAACGTCTTCTAAGTATAGAAGAGTATAGTATATTTTTGTCTGCAAAGGGGTATAATTTGACTTCTTTCTTATTTATACCCCATTAATTTCTTTCTTTTGCCCATTTTGTTCTAAGGTTCCAAGCATCTATACTGAATAAGAGTGGAGAAAGTGGGGGCGCCTTGTCTCATTTTTTTTAGAAGATGATTTCTGGTTTTCCTCCCTTAATACAATGCTCTTTATAGGTTTTTCATATCTAGCCTTAATCTGTTGATATATGTTCCTTCTACTTGTAGCTTCTTTAGGACATTTGTCCTGAAAGATTGTGAAACATTATTAGAGGCCTTTTTGTATCTTATGAGATGATCATTTCATTTCTGTCCTTATTTATTTATGTGTATTATGTTATCCTAATATTTATGGAATGAAACCAATTTGAGCCATGATATGTAATGTTTTTAAAGTGTCATTTATTTAGTTTTCAAGTGTTTTGTTGAGGATTTTTGTGTCTGTGTTTATAAGGGAACATAGTCTATAGTTTTTCTTTTTCCTTTTTGTTATGTTCTCATATTGCAGGGTGATGCTGGCTCCATAGAATAACTTTAATGGTGTTCCTTCACTTTCTGTTTTGTGAAACATCATTGGTGTTCCTTAAAGGTTTTGTAGAATTTAAAAAAGAACAAGGGATGTACATGGGAGGGTTTGAAGAGAGAGAAGAAGAAAATGATATAGTTATAATATCAAAAGTAAAAACTATTTATTAAAATTCCAGAAATACAAAAGATCAGCACTGTATCTGTGCAGTGCTGGGGATTTTTGTTGTTATATTTGTGATTCTTTTAAGACAGACTTTTTGTCCAGACAAGTTCTCACTTCCTGGTTGGTCTGAAGCTTAAATTCCTGCCGAAGTATATACTACCACAGAGGCCTTAGTTAGATCTTAAATGTTTTCATCACACACACACACACACACACACACACACACACACTGTGTTAGGTAATAAACATACTAATCACTATAATTTAAACATAATGTTTTTCATACATAAATCATCATATTTACCATAACTTGTGTAAAAATGTGAGTTTGTCAGCTGATTTTTATAAAGCTGCAAAAAAAAGAAAATCACAGAGATGGAAAGCTTAATGAACTAAAAGTTTGTAAATACTTTCAGACTGCAAAATTCCCAGGGGTTTACACAGAATATTGTTCAACCAAGTGAGGCTTCCCAGGGGAGGCTTATATATGGAAATTGCTTAGCAGCCCATATGTCCCTCTGACAAAAACAGTTGTGACCCAGAAATTGCTTTTGTCATTCTGAAACCTTCCTTATCATAGAGAAGTCCATTCCTGCCCCTAGAGGCCAAGTACTTTTCAAACACCTGTTGTCCATTATGTATTTAGCACTGACAGCAAAAGGGAGGCTCTGAGCCTACCTTCGAGGGCAAGATTCTGCATCTGTCTAAGCAGCAGCAGCCAATGGCTGTCACTAGTACTTTGAAAAGCAATTTGAATATCTGTTCCAAAACACATGGTAGAGTAAAGGTTCTCAAGTTTTGACCGTGCATACGTGTACCAGATTACATTGGGAACATGTAGAAGAAACATGGGTTATTGCCCTCTTCCAAGTTATGGATTGAGATGTTCTGAAGTGGGGCCTCAGAATTTTATTTCTGATACAATTCCAGGAGATGCTAATGCTGGTGTTTTAGAAAAACTTTTGAAAATCACTGTTTATGGGGAAACCACAGAAACAGTGCTACAAGACTTAGGTTCAAGTTTTACACAATTGACTTCAAGTCCTTAAGTCTGAGTTTCTTTTCTGAAGTAGTGTTTATGAGGTCATTGTGAGGGTTTAGTGGAATGTTTATGAAATTTCCTTATGGACTCCAAATACCATATGCAAGTAATAGGTGCTGAACAGCTTCACGTATGGTACTTAATGAAGATTTCGTGTGTCTGTTCTTCAACCCACTGACCACAGTATATTTTCCCTTTTTTTCTGCTGCTATGGCTCCCCTAAAACTTTCTCCTTATTTTTCCAGCCCATGGTCTGCTCTTGCAGCAACTACCAGTTCTCGGTGCTGCTGCTGTGTGTGAAAACTTGTCAGATGATGGAGCTGAGTAATAGGGTCTGTGCTTTGAATGTAAGAGGCCCTAGGTTCAATTCCTAATACCGCCCCCCAATAAAATGATCCTGTTACATAGAATTTCTCTTTGCATTTAGCAAAGTGAAAATCTACTGCCAAGCGGCAGAACAGCATTGGGAAAGGCATTTTTCTAGGCTGATATGCTGAGGACAAAACCCAGATGTCTGAATAGTTTAATAGCCACAGGTACAACTGCAGAGTCTTAACAGGAACGTGTCAGAAAGCTATATCAGACAATTGCCTAGGTGAGTTATGTATTCCTATAGAACCCTGTCATTTTTCCTGAGAAGTCTCTTGTTATCCATAAAGTAGTGTGTGTGTGTTATCTAGAAGATTGGAAAATAATTTTAAAGTGAAAGATAAAATGTTTACTCCCACCACACAGAGATAAATAAATACCTGCTGTTAAAATATTTGCACATTTATATCTAACTTTCAAATTTGCACATACTTATTTACAAATATGTGTACAGGCATATGTTTAATTGCGGTGGTACTGTATTCAGGTTTTATACTATTTTTTTCATTTATGATTAATATTGTAGATGTTTTCTAGTGCTGTTAACTAGTCTTCATATTTTTGGTGTGTGTGACCTATGTGTGTATGTGTTCTTTGTGTGTGTGTGTGTGTGTGTGTGTGTGTGTGTGTGTGTGTGCGCCGCGCGCGCACGCGCACTCGTGCATGGAAGACAGAAGTTGATTTGGGGCATCTTCCTTAATCATTCTTCATTGTATATTTTTGGGATTTCAGTCTTCACTGAACCTAGAGCTCACCAATTTGAGTAGATTGGCTGACTGACTGGTGAGCTTGAGGGATCATCCAGTCTCTGCCTCTCAGCATTAGGATTATAGATGTATTCCACCTTGCTGACTTTTAACATGGGGAAGCTGAAAAGTCATGCCTGGTTTTTAAAGTGAAAACGAAGGCCTCATGTTTGTGCATTAAGCGCTTTACTGACTGAGCCACTTTCCTGGCTCCAAACACAATTTCTAAAGGTGACTGTTAATTCTTTTATGTAGGTGTATAATACTCCACATGCCTTCCAAAATGTTAGATGGATAGGACATTTTTAATTTTACCATATAAATAATTATGTAATAGAAAAAATTTCATGTACATAAATTAATATGTACTTGCCTTCTTATATAGAATTGCCATCTTATAGAATCATAAAATTCAAAAGATTGAATAAAGGATAGGAACATTTATTAGAAGAAATAGTTTATATAATATAGAATTCATTCCTCCACGTATGTTGTTCAGTCATTTGTGGTATAGTACCAAGACTATAACAGCTATAGACTATAACAGCTAATTTCAGAGAAATACAGAGTATTTAATAAATTTGTATGTCATCTTTGTACAAGTGCCATGCTAATCTCAATATCGTTACAGTTTCAGTTCATGTGAGCCAAACTGAGTGCAGAAGAAATAGATTCAGTGTCCTAATGTAGCAAAATTCCCTATAGTAAATAAATGTGTATCTATTTCCATTCCCACTGAGCAATATATAAGAATGTCTTTTGCCACACAAGCTTCCTGGCACTTTTTAAAAAATTGGCAAATATTCAATGTACTTAGTATTGGGTTTCATATAGCTATTTCTCTTTCTGCATTGGACTTACTTCACTTAATATGATAATCTCCATTTGCACCATTTTGTAGTAAATGACACAATTTCATTCTTCATTATAGATGAATTATATGTCACATTTTGTTATTCATCTGGTGATGGACACCTAGGCAGATTCTCTAACTTTGCTATCGTGAATACTGCTGCAGTAAAGATGGCTATGCAAGTAAATATGAGATATGTTGTCTTAGGGTCCTTTAGTTATATACTCAGAAGTGATATAGCTACATAGTATGGAAGTCTATTTTTACTATATTGAGGAACTTCCATACTGGTTTTCATAGCAGCTGGTCCAGCTTAAATTCTCACTAGCAGTATATAGGGGTTCACTCCCCCCTATGCACACATCCTTATCAACATTTACGTTTTATTTCTTTTATTAATGATATCCATTCTGTCTAGGGGTTGAAACTTATTTTAAAAATTATGTCAATATCATTGAAAATTGTGTTTTATCGCTTTGTCTTTCTTCCTTTTCCTCTTACCGGAAGTACAGCCATTCTGTAGAGAACTGCCTTCAACCCTCTTTCCTTTACATACACTTATCATTGACATTTGTAGCCTGACCTCTGTGGACAGTGGTCCACATATATCCATAACTTGTCCATAATTTACTCTGTTGCTTATTTGGCATGCCTGCCTATATAATTTTCCAGATTAGTGATGTCATCATTCTACAGATGCTTCATAACCATCTTCTTCATTAATCATTCAGTCCTGCTGATTCTCATATATTTCCTTTCTGTTTTATCACTACTGTTACTGTTCTGGTTAGACCATTTATCCATGTTTGTTACACTAGCCTACCCACTTGTCCATACTTGTATACTTTATCTATTCATGGGTAGGAGAACAATTTTCTGAATACTGCTTGTGCTGTATTTCTTTCCTGCTTTGGAATTTCCAAGATCTATCTCTTGCCTATGGAATTATGTAAAGCTGGCACTTTCATCTGATACTCAAGGCCTCTCATGCTCAAGCAATTCTAATTTTATAAACTTCTAGGCATTGTTTCAGTACTCTAAACTTGCGACTCTCCTGGACTATCTGTGTAGTTACCTCCTTCCTACTATTTTAGACAAAGAAATATCCCATGATTCTAAGAATCCACAGTGAAAGTGGACTAATACAAGCAAACAATCAGACATAATTTCATCTGACTGGGTCCCTGAAATCTTCACTAAAATAGACCACATACTGGGACACAAAGCATCTCTCAACAAATTCAGCAAAAATGAAAGAATTCCTTGCATCTAATCTGACCACAGTGGAATATGCCTAGATAAAAAACAACAATAGAAACCACAGAAAACACACATTGTCATGGAGCTTGAACAAAACACGACTGAATAATGACTGGATAATTGAAGAGCTAACAAAGGAATTTAAGATTTCATAGAGTTAAATGAAAATGTAAATGTAACACACACAAATCTACAAGATACAGTGAAGTTAGTCCTAAGAAGAAAGTTTGTAACTTCAGGCACCTACATCAAAAAATCTGAGAGAACCCAAATAAACAACTTCATGATGATGCCTAAACAATGTTGTCCAGACGTGACAGGTCAGTCACACACATGAGTTCACAGGAGCACAAGACCCATGCAAGGGCAAACCAAACAAAATTCCAGCGTGGATGTGTGAGGTCACAGAATTCCACCTCCAGTTGAAGAGCTATTTGTAAAGAATGACAGACAGAAGAGAATAAATTTTCTTCAAGGATATAGCCCCTAAGATGCTACCCCATGCTTTAGTAGGTAGCTGTACCCCATGCACATATGGGCAGCACCAAATGGGCTCGGTGGGTTTTTTTTTTAAAAAGACCACATGAAATTAAGAGGGAATGATGGTGGGTATACACTGTGGCTGTACATGATCATGATATATTATACACATGTATGATATTTTCAAATGGTAAAAATAATTTTCAAACCTTAAATGTCACACACACACACACACACACACACACACTTTCCCCACTTGATTGCATCATTGATAAGTAAGGGTGTCTGGATCACCAGGCTGCAGTGTCCCCCAGACAGCTGTCTGATAGAGAAAGGCCTCCAGAGCTCTGTGTCCCTCCATCATGACCAAGCCTTTCCCCTCCTCTGTCAGATAAACAAGCCATGTATTGTTCTGCAGTGCCCTGCCCCCCCCCATCTGTAGGCTTTTTTTCCTGCCTAGTGGGCCAGGATGTGCTTGGGCTTCTTCATGTGTAGAAGGTGGAATGTACTATTTGTAGGGTAGCTATAAGTGCCACCGAAAGTAAACAAAGCTAATCATGGACACTCTTTTGTGCTTCTCCTTATCCAAACACTTTCAGAAGAGGGAAGAGTCCATACTGCATTATGGCCCAGACCACAATCCCAAATAATAGGGGTCATATTTTCTTCTTGCCGTGAGTGAGAAAGAGCCATGGTTCCTTTTTTGATTGTCATCTCCTATCCAGAGTATTTAAAGGGGTTTAAATACTTCTGAACCAAGAACAAAGACAGGAGGTGCTGTAAAAATATATTGGCACCACAGTTGACTGGGGTATCTGGAGATTAGCTCCTTCCAGAACTGTTCTGTTTCCCTCCCCTGCCTCCCCACAACAGTTTTTAGAAGAACTCTTTTGGGAGACAACTTCTGAATGATCTGCCACTTCTCCTCACGTGTGCCTAGCGTACTCCTACCCCAGACTGATTTTTTTTGTCTTCTTGGTTCTTAAAAAAGAAGTGTCTTGCCCCAAGCACAGGATAGTGTATCATATTATTTGGTATTCTAGTCCACTAAGCAACCTTTATCACTCACCATATGAAAAATTCCACACTGACCAAACTATTGCTCGAGTTTTTTTTTTTTTTTTTTTTTTGTTGTTGTTGTTTTAATCTTAGCTTCCCTTGCCCAAGGATTTCTTTGTCTATGTGCCCACCTGCTAATCACCTCATCTGGGGACTGTCCAACCCTCCCTACTCTTACTGCTGCCTCCTACCTCAGCCAGTGCCAAGAACACACTCCTACCTCTAGTCAGTTTCAACTGGCTTACGACAGGGTCTGAGTGTTGTCAAAATAGTTGTCTTTATTTTGCTCAGATTGGAGGCTCAACAAACATTACCCGATAAAGACTTGCATGGGCCACAGTTGCCGAATGAAAAGAGGAAGATACTTGGCAACTGGAAGATGAGGAAATGCTAGGTACCCAAATCTGAGTATTAAAGTGAGAATAGAGTGGGTTTTTCCTTGTAAATTTTTTTTGGAACAGGGATTATTTGCCTGTACGTTGCTACATATGTGGTTATCATAGGAGCAGGAGCAAGATCACTCTGGAGCTCTTTAGAAAGTTATAGCCCTGTCCATCTTCCAAACCCACTAAATTGAGGTCTGGTACCACATGACCCATATGCCCAGTGAGGTTTGACAAGTGCTGATTGAGAGTGCTAGGTCTGACTTTGAGCCTTCTCTTCACTGGGCCTTTGTCATCCATCCCTATTTGGATTGAAGAAACCCATTTTCTTTCTGCTGATAACACTGTGCTCTTTGTTCTAATTGGTTAAGCTTAATATTGATAACATAGACCATTTATCCAGTGCCTGTTACATGCCAATTGTACTTTATAGATGAGGAGCTTGAAATTCTGTAACATTCACTAGGCCAAGAAAGTCCATTTGGAGTGAAGTCAGGGTTCCAAGTCAGATCGATACTCCCCATAAACTTAGCCCTACAATAGTAGTTTTATAAATTGATAAACTTCTGTGAGGTACAGAGGAATACAAGAGGAAGGGACTAATTTCCCCAGAGAGGAAAGGCCCAGGCATACTTTTTTGTCTTGAGGGAGCTTGCATAAGCTCTCATGGGGACCATAAATTACCAGAATTGAAGCCAGAAGCCAAAGGAAATTGGAGTAGGGATCAAGTTAATTATGACGGGAAAGCCCTGACTTGACATCCCTAAGAAAAGTTAAATCCTGATACCTGGGCCTGGGCTTAGAATGGTCTTGTGCTAGAATGGTCTTGGTTCTGGCCAGCACACAGGTCAGTAAGGATATCATTATAGACATCAGGCTACAACCACTACAATACGTTATGCCATAGGTGCAACGGTCACTCATGACAACTGAGTTCATGTTTTATTTTTTGGAGAAGAAATAGTAGCGCATAGAAGGGATGGTTGCCAGAGTTCAGATCCAGGGATGCTCCCAAATGCTACTATTCTGGCATTGCTAATGAGCTCCTTTTCTGGAATTTAGTGTTTAGTGTAAAATTAAGTTTTCTTCAGAGAGAAACAGATGCTCAATTGCCTCTTGGAAGTAAAAGCCTGAAATATTCGTAAACTTTTTATCTCAAAGTACCTTTACCTTGAAAAATGTCTAAGTCAGTGGTCCCCAGCTTTATAGAAATGAACCATAGTGCCGTTCCTCTGGACCTGGAGACTGCTAAGCCTGGCTGAGCCTTCCTTTCTTGGGGCCCTGAGGACCTGCGGAGATGGCTGGGTGGGGTCAACTCAGTCCAGGAAGTGCAGGAATTCTTTTAAGTGTATGCGTCTGGGGTGTTTTTCTCTCTCACTTACGTGTATTTTTAAAAATTCTTTTTAGACAGCCGCTTTATCTTTCCCAAACATCATTTCCTTGCTCCTTTCCTGAGTTCTAGCAGTGGCCAGGGCCCAGCTTCCTTATTGGTCTCTGAGCTGTGGAGGGGATGGGCCAGGGAACAGAGGAGGTAGGAGTCAGGACCAGGGAGGGGGCGGAGTGGGGGTGGAGGTGGGGGGTGCTGGTGGAACAGTTTTCCTCCTTCCCTTTGCCACTAGGGCGCTGGCTGGTTCCTGGAGCAGCGTCTTTTACCCTCATTACTCTTATCCAGCCCTTGACAGTGGCTGACATTCTCTAAAGCTGTGGCCACAGGAAAAACCCAAGCAGGCCGGTGGCCATGACTTTCTGTCCACCTGAACTCCTTGGATGATATTTAGGATCTTGGGCTGCTGGCCTGACACCCTAGAAGGCCTTAAGTAGAGGGCCAATGGTCCCCAGCTAAGAGAAGACACTGGAGCGGAGTAGTTGATGTGAGGGTGTGAACTGGCTGGATACTTCAATCTCTCATAAGCCATCTGTCCTCCCTGAGAAACTTCCATGGTAGGTACAGCCACAGTTCCTAACTTTCTTTTCCTCCTGCTGTCTTTCTTCAATGTCTTGATTTTTTCCTAAAACAGGCATTTGAGGATAATGAGTTATAGAGTGTGTTCAATGATAGTACCTAACCCAGCTTTAGGAAAAAAGATATGGGTTCTAGTCATCCCTATATTTGGGTTGGTTGCATAATTGATGCTTGATCTTTTCTTGCACTATGCATCTCTCATCCTCCCCCTTCTCCACTGGAGGGGATGGTTTTAAGTTCAGGTCCTCTGGGACCTCTTTCTTCTTACTGCTTCTTGAGGTATGAGTATGTCAAGCCTTGGGTATATAAGCTTTCTGATACAGAGCACCTTGGGCAGGAGGAGTCATATGGTATTCTAGAAAAAAGCTTGAGAATTTGAGTCTTTTTTTCCCTTCAAATTCATTATTCGTGTGTGAGTGTTTGTGTACCAAGGCATGCTTGTACAAGTCACAAGAAAACTTTGTGTCTTTGGCTCTCCCCTTCTATGTTTACATGGGTTCTGGGGATTGAACTTAGATTATCAGGCTTTTGTGACAAATGCTTTACCTACTGAACCACCTTGCTAGTCCCAGATCTGAGTTTTGACCCTAATTCTAACCATAAATCTGGTTATTAGTTATGTGTTTCTGGCAAATAATTTAAGCTCTCTGCATCTCTCTTTCTCTCTCTCTCTCTCTCGCTCTGTCTCTCTAACACTCTCTCTCTCTCTCTCTCTCTCTCTCTCTCTCTCTCTCTCTCTCTCTCTCTCTCTCTCTCTCCAAAGCAGGGGTAATAATAGTGCTTACACAAGTCATTAAAGTGAGGATTAAGCCAGCTAATTTGTATGAGGTACTTAGTACCTGACATAGTTTCAGTGTCAGTAGAGGCCCCTGATGTATTTTTTGTAAGTTTATAGAATGTTTGGTTTGTATCAGCCACTATGCTGTAATCAATTCCACATATGGGACTGCATAATTTCTACCAGATCATAACTCATGAGAAATAGATTGTCATCATCCCCATTTTACATATAAAGAATATATAGCTCAAGCTCCTAAGGTATAGTAGAATACTTGCCTAGCTCCCAGCCAAGTCCCCTTACCCTAAGTAAAAGTTCACACCTCAGGAAATGCCTTGGCCAAGGTTACACAGTTAGGATTTGAATACAAGTATGGGCTAAGTCTTGAACAATTCACTAATGATAATAGGCCAGGTACTGGGATCTATAGAGTGTCTCTTCTCTTTCTTAAGCTAGGGTTAAAATGGGACTGGATCTGGCTCCAATTTTCTCTGCTGAGATTTCCTTCCTCCCAGTCTTCCTTTTTTGCTAGTGTTTCTAAAGCCCTCACTACCTTTCTCTGTTTCCTTTGGGATTATTTTCTACTCCTGGAGAACCTAGAAGAGAATAGGGGTCTTTGTAAGCTACTGTTTTAAGTGTTCCAAGGGAGTAAGTAGTACAGCAGAACCTTGACAGGAGTTTCTCAAGAACACTTGGTTTAAAGTACATTGAGCCATCTAAGAGGACAAGTTTGAACTAATATCCAGTGTTATACTACATGCTATTTACTGACTACTTGATAAAACACTAGACTATTGACCGGATGCTTTCAGAATACTTCTTCTAAGGCCCCCAGTAATGTATGCAGGAGAGAATACTGTTTCTAATTCCTGTAATAACCTAGCCAGGTAAGAACCACCCTTTCATTTCTCAAGGAAAGGGTAACTCACATGTAAAATGCTAGAGTTTTTCTTCTCATTGCCTTCTGATTTAATATAGATAGTAGAACAAAGCTAATATACATGAAATGCTGATAAGCAATACAAAATAGCATGTTATAATGGGCTAAATTATGAGGGCTAGATTACTTGAGGTTGATTCCCTGGAGGCGATGATGCTAGCAGTACATATTTATTTACTTTAATTTGTACGATATTTAGAGCCTCATGTCCATGAAGATGTACAAGTTAATGACCATTGGGAACATCTCCATTTTACTGTTATGGAAATAATTTTTCTGAGAAGTTGTCACTTACTGACAGCAACAGAAGCTAGTCAGTGATAGAGTTGGTATTCAAATCAAAGCAGTCCAATCAGTGCTTTGGAAAAGAACAGAGCTAACTACAGACTGTGATTAGAGCTGGGAGATTGAGCTATGATATAATATAGCTTATAGACTTTGAAAATCTGATCCAGTTTATATTTGAATCAGGGCAGGGTAAGAAATTGGGAGCCAGTGAAGATTCTTGCATAGAGAGCGCGTCTCCAATTCAGTTGTTAGTTAACCTGGTAGTATTGAAAAGCCATGGCTGGAAATAGAATGAGAATATATTCATTGGCAAGTAGACGTGGTACTTTGGGCACAATGTTAAGGCCATGGACTAGAATTGAAAGGTAGTAGAAGTGGATTCTGGAAGGTGAGTTGTGATTCTATAAGGGTACCAAAATGGAGGAGAGAGGGAGGAATGAGGAAGAAAGGGAAAGGGAGGGTACATAGATGGCAGACAAGCCAAAGATACATCATAGATGAATACTTAGGAGAACTAATATATGGGTTAAACAGTTGGGGAGACCAGTGCTTCCTACTTCGTGTTGTGAACTCAGAAAAACCTCAGAAATCCTGGCTATGGAAGAAGGACCCAAAAGAGCACAGGTTTCCTATTTCATACTACAGTCTATGTGCTACAGACCTAATAGTACACATTCCTCCACTTGGGAGATGCTTGATAAGTACTTCTTGATCACATGACTGCTGGATGAAAGTTGCTTTGGGAGTGATATTCCAACCAAGCACAGAACAGGTGCCTTCCAGGATCATCAGCCTGCTTGCTGAGTGCCCAGTGTTCTGTCACAGAACAATGTTGATGATAAGGATGGGGCCTTGCTACAAATCTTAACCACTATGCTGATCTCTGGATCTGACTTTTGACAGGTGACTTTCTCTGCCCTCCTTCCGATATCTCTCTTTGTCTGGGTCTGACCTACTACCACTCAGTCTTATACTTCCATCAAGGAAGAGTTCCAGGAGGAGACCTGCTCCTCCTCAGGACTACCTATTGAGGCTTGGGCCTGTGCTGTCTGAATTTTCAGAATTGAGAGGCTGGAATCCTCCCTCTTGACTCTGCCTACCATTGTTCATAGGAGGTAAAGAATTCATTCGTTCCACCGGAGAGCAAGCTTTCTGACAGCAGGAGTCCTTATCTGCACCATCAGTGCCCAATGTAGGACTCATGAATGAATTAGTAAATAAACGATCATCTAGATGTCTCCCCATTATCTATTCACTTAGTGTCCATTTGTCCACAGTGTTATTCATCAGCCTAGTATCGATTGTATATTTCCATAAGCTTTCTCCATGTTTCTTCCCTTCTGATGTTTGTTTGTTCCTCTGTCATCTCCCCTTGTCTCTTGCACTTGCCTGGCCCTTCTACAACCTCTCCCTTTATTCTTCCCTCTGCTCTCTCATCTGTATGACTTCCTTCTGCTGCTTCTATTCTCCCTCCCATCAGTTATCTCTTTATCTCCTAATTCTACCATGCCCGGAGTTATCGTTCCCACTTATGGGAGTGGCTCCTATGTCATCGTGTGAAGTGTGCCAGTTGACAGGGATGGGTCTAATATAAGTAGGCTTTAGCACCAGACAGAACCTTTGCTTATGTTGGGGGCCTTGGTCTCAGACCTGTTTCCAGTTATTCCTCCCTTAACATCTGATCACCTCTGTCACCGTAGCCTGACACCACTTTTCCTTTTTCCCCTCAGAAAGTTTGGATTCTTTGCCGTGACTTTGACTATAAATTTAAGTATCTTACTTCTATGCCCATCTTAACCTTCACAGACAGGGCCATTTATGATGTTTTATTTCAATTAGCACTGTCTCTTTCACAAATCTGCAAGTTCTCATGGCTGTATCCATCCTAACTATGTGTATTTTAGATGACATATAGTAAACATACAATAAATACTTACAGAATGAATGGAGAAAATTTGAACAATTCACTCTCCAATGGTGACTTGTTCAAGCATCTTAACTACTTGCCTCGTTTTGCAGAGAATAATGGGAATATTGGTCATATTGATATTTTATTCAAAGGCAAGTGCAGGTAGGCTTGTTATTCATTGGTCAGGAGCTCTTGTGCAGTCAACAAGTATTTATTGAGCATCTACTGTGTGTTTAGCATTGGTGTTCATATTTGGATATGTTTATGAAAAAAAAATTTCTATAGAAGCTGGCATTTTATGTCTCCAGAATCATCCTCGAGATGAAGGAAATTTGAGTAATGGAGCTGAGGAGAACACTTAAGGAGCCCACACTAGCTCCTCATAAGATAATCTAGCCCATTGAATGGAAAGAGGGGCAGGGACGGAAGTTGCTTGGGAAGTGATTTCAGCACTGACTTCCTGGCTCTTTCTTGCTATAGGAGAAACACCCCTGTCAGTAGGCCGCACTCATGGCATGTGGCCAAGCTGTTGGAGGGGTGCCCTGAAGCGGCCACCACCATGCATTTCCCTTCTGAAGCCTTCAGCTTATCCTGGCATTCCGGTTGCAATACAAGGTGAGTCTAGAACTCTCCCCTCAAGGTGGGCTGGAGGATGGACAGCCTGACAACTCTCCTCCTCTGATCTTGTCCCTGCTAGATGTTTTTGAGCTGAAATGAGATAATAGAAAATGGCATGGCCATCTAGAGTCCCTGGGTTCTTGTCTAAGTATATGTCTAAGGGGCTAGCTGCATGACTTTGAGTCTGCATCTTTACCTCTTGATGGTGTTTCCTTGAAGTATCTCATTTGGATCACAGATCTATCCATTCTGCCCTGATTCTCATCCTATTTCACCAGTTAATCTTTTTTCATATTCTTTTCTGGATCCCTATGGGAGGTAGTCTTCTCTATCCATAGTCACTCACTAGGAACTTCCTCCAGTGTTCATTGGCTCTATCAGAGCAGAAGTCTCCAAAGCAGGGGCATCCCCAAGTCCCAGAGTCTAGCTCAATGCAAGGAGCTTAGTGTTGTCCATTCTTATTAAAACAATTACTCAAAGGACAAACCACTTGTTTGGTTGTTTCCTCCACAGTCACAGAGCCAGCCAAAATGTCGTCCTCGGTAGCCTTTTCCCTTCAGTAATCAGGTCTTACCTTGGAGAGTAGGTTTTTGTTGTGAGAGCTCAAGGAAGCTCAGGGATGTATTTTCCCTAATTTGGCAATTTTATTTGGTATTCAAAGATGGAGACTCATGGAATTTTTTGTTCTAGAAGAATACACAGAAATATATCTTTATGTCCTGTCTCTGTGTGTGTGTGTGTGTGTGTGTGTGTGTGTGTGTGTGTGTGTGTATGTGTGTATGTGTGTATGTTTCAGCAGAGAGTGAGATGAATAGCAGGTTCCCTTGCCAACAAGGAATTAATATATTCCTAGCTCAGAGTCAAGTGAGCAGAGTGGAAGGAGCAAGGATAAGGTGGAACTGGCCTGGAAGTCTCATGGGGTGATGTTGTAGCTCAGCTGTGGCTTTCTTTCTATGGCCTTTCTGCGAGCAACCTGTAACCTCTGAGGTTCTAGCCAAAGAAAGCTAATGGCATGTCTTGGCTCAGTCTGGCTATGCGTGTGGGAAATGGTACTTAACATTAAAAATTATGTCTGATCCTTGGGCTTCCTGGTGTGATTTTGCTGTTGGGAGATAAGGAAAATATGGTAAGCAAAGCCCACTATTATATCATTCCTAGTAGTAGAAATGACATTAGTAACAGTAACAACAACCCAGAGTAGTTACCACCATGTAGTGAACTCTTGATAGATGCCTGGGCTCTGACAAGGGCTCTTCATTTCCTATCTGATTCCACTGACACAGCAACATGCTGGCAGAGATATTACTACTTTCTCCCATTTGAAGGTGTTATCAGAGAGGAGCTAAGAGTTTGGATTGAGAGAGACCTGGCATCCAATTGCAGTTTAGCAGCTTCCTGAAATAGTCAGTTTGCTTTACTTCATAAGTTAAAAGGTGAAGAAAATAATCTCAGTTTGGCTTCAAATGGAGGATTATAAAGGGTCTCAGGGAATCATCAGAATTTCTATCAAGAAAAATAGTCAATTCTGGGGATATAGCCCAGCAACACAACCCTTCCTAGCAGGTTCCAGGCCCTCATTTTCTACCATGAGCACCACAAATCAAGTGGCATGGAATTTCCAGAATAAGGGAACACATAGACGCCAACCCTGACTGCACCACCAGTTAGAGTTTGTAAGAACTGTCTTCTCAAAGTCACTTCCCTCTGTGGAGCTTGCTTCATTGACACCAGTGGTTCTAAAAATTGTGCCGAAGTCCTGTGGCCTGTGTTCTAACAAGCCCTCCATGTGACAGTGATGCACAGTCAGGGCTTGAAAATCGCTGCTTTATGAAATGGTCTGACTGAAGTCAAATCAGCTCCATGGGGCTTCTCTCTAATCCCGATGTTCTGGATTCTCTCCTGGCAGAGAATCACACACTGACTCAGCAGGGACTACCCAGAAGGAACTTCAAACTTGCTGTTCACAGTGACTTGTGCATAATCCCCATGGCATTTCCCCATTTGTTCCTTCTTCCTCTATATGAAATCCTGTCTCCCATTTTGTCCTGTTCCTGTGTCGCTCCCCTCACTTATTTTCCTTTCTTCCCCCTTTGCCTCACTGTCCTTTCATTTAGAATATGGGTGGCTCTGACTTGCCCTGCCCGTTTATATGGTGGACTGGCCAAAGTAGAAAAGATAGCTGACTGCTTGGCTAACTAGTACATGTCCTCTGTGTTTTACAGTGACGTGTGTGTGCAGTGGTGTCCCCTGTCTCGGCACTGTAGCACCGAGAAAAGCAGCTCTATTGGCAGCATGGAGAGCTTGGAACAGCCAGGCCAAGCTACCTACGAAGGCCATCTCTTACCCATTGACCAGAACATGTACCCCAGCCAGCGTGACTCGGCCTACAGCTCCTTCTCAGCCAGCTCAAATGCCTCTGACTGTGCCCTTTCCCTTAGGCCAGAGGAACCACCCTCCACAGACTGTGTCATGCCAGGCCCAGGGCCAACTAAAGTCACTGATGGCCAATCTAATGTATCTGAGATCTCAGGAAGTAGCCACAGTACCAGTGGGGGCCATGTGACCTCCACCTCCCATGCATCATCCTGCCCAGAGGAGGGCCACTACTCAGGACCTGTCAAGATGGTCCAGGATCCACCAGAGCCTCCAGTGAGACGAGACAGCCTTCAGGCCTCTAGAGCTCAACTCCTCAATGGAGAACAGGGTCCTGGATCTGAGCCTGTAGACTCTTTGCAACAGAAGGAAAAATCAGGCTTAGAGACAATTCTGCCCCAAAGGAATGCTAACCAGTTCTGCTGCCTGAGTGGGCAAGACCAAGTAACAAGTGAGAGCCACCAGAACTGTGAGCTCAGCCAGCCTTCTGAATCCAGCCAGGAAGACTCTGAGCATCTACTGATAGAGGGCTCCTCCAAAGCTCTTGACTCCCCAAAAGCCCATGACAAAGGTTCCAACAGAGAGTTCAGCCTGCTAGAGGAGGCTTCAGCAGACTTGGCTAACACTATGTCCTTTGGTGCCATTCCACACCTCCGAGGAACCACAGAGCATCGTCATAGTGCTCCTGAACAGCTATTGGCATCCCACTTACAGCAGGTGCGTCTTGATTCTAGAGGCATCAAGGGGATGGAGTTGCCAACTGGCCAGGATGGGCACCAGTGGACTGTGTCCCCTTTGCACAACAACTCTAAGGGAAAGAAAAGTTCAGGTCTCCCCACAGGAGGCACCCAGGACCAGTCCAACAAAGAAAGGAAGATCAGGGCCATAGATGATAAGCTGTTGGATTCAGTACACCAGAGCCAAAGTGGTTCCCCACTTGGAGAAATTGATGGACACCTACCAGAACGAACTTACCTAGACCCAAACAGAGCAAGCAGAGCAGGCAGTGACGTGGCTAGCCAGCAGCACTCTGATGCTTGCTCCCTGTTCAACAAACCAGAGACTTCTTTTCAACCCCCAACGTAGCTGGTCACACAGAAGTGACTGAAGAAGGTGACAATGAGTCCAAGGAGGGTGGCCAATTGGGAGGCAGGAGAAGTGGAGGCTTCCGGGCCGCTCCATTCAAAACCGGAGGAAAAGTGAGAGGTTTGCTACCAATCTACGGAACGAAATTCAGAGGAGGAAAGCCCAGCTCCAGAAAAGCAAGGGTCCATTGTCACAATTGTGCGACACTAAGGAGCCAGTACAAGAGATCCAAGAGCCCTCAGAAAGCCCTCTACTGTCTGCATCTAACTCATCGCCTCTGTCTTCATATAAAAAAGTCCCTAGCCCAAGAGAAAAGCTCTTCAACAAAAGCCTGATTCTCAGGGCTAGGTCTTCAGAATGCCTCAGCCAAGCCTCAGAGAGCTCCAAAACTAGGGTAGGCTTAGAGGGAAGAATAAGCCCTGGCCAGAGACCTGGCCAGTCTTCTTCAGGCATGAACACCTGGTGGAAGGCATCTGACTCATCCTCCTCAGACACAGAGAAAGCAAATGCTCCCCATGGGGTCTGTGGAGGTCACTGGAGATGGTCTCCAGAACGTAACTCACAGCCACATGTGGCACTGTCCGCAGAAGGTCCTTCCAGCCCAGAGAACAACAAGGAACTGAAGACATCCACTGTTCAAGCTGGGGACGAAGCCATGCTCTTGCCATTTGCAGACAGAAGAAAGTTCTTTGAGGAGAGCAGCAAATCCTTATCTACATCCCATTTGCCAGGTTTAACCACTCATAGCAACAAGTCTTTTATCCAGAGACCAAAACCTATAGACCAAAACTTCCAGTCAGTGAGCTATAGGGAATTGAGATGTCATCAGCTGGACCAATCATATTCCACAGATCAGCCATACCATGCTGTAGACCAATATCGTTCCATGTCACCGCTTCAGTCAGAAGCTTCCACTTACCCAGAATGCTTTCCTACCAAAGGCCTAGAAACTTCCCTGTGCTGTAAGCCACTGCACTGTGGGGATTTCGATTACCACAGGACCTGTTCTTATTCCTGCGGTGTTCAGGGAACTGTAATGCATGACCCTTGCATTTATTGCTCTGGAGAAATCTGTCCTGCCTTGCTAAAGAGAAATCTGTTGCCAAACTGCCTCAACTGTAGGTGCCACCACCACCAATGCATCCGGTGTACAGCTTGCTATCACAATCCTCAGCATGGTGCCCTTGAGGACAGCAGCTTGGCCCCTGGCAGTGCTTGGAAATCCAGGAAGGCAGCAATACAGGTGAGGACTGGGTTCTCGGGTGAGTGAAATTCACTATTCTCTTATGAGGAGGAAGCTAAGTAACGCATTTGAAAATATAATTACAATTCATTACAATGATGTAACCCCTTCTCTACACTCAGCCACCAGGATTACAATATACTAATACAGTATACTAATTGCAATATACTAATTTTTGTTCCTTGCAATTAACAGAACTGAGATTTGTTCTAACGGTAAGATTAGTATCTGAGTACCCTTAAAGTAAACCATGAAACTATTATAATTTGAAGTTATATGGTCACCTTATAAAGTAGCTAATACTAATAAAAATTAAAAGGTACGATCTTCATATAAGATAAAAAACATGTATCATTTGTCTTCTTGAGTCTGGCTTATTTTGCTTAATGCAATACTTTTTAATTCGATCCTTTTTTTTCTGCAAATGCCATGATTAATTTTTTGTTGATAATTGAGTGCAGTTACATTATATATAATATCCAGGGGACAGTATCCTACCACAGTCCTATTTGTACCATCATGGCTATCACTGCAATACTTACAGTAAATGAGGAAGAGAACAGCCCTAGCTGTCCATCAACAGATGAATGGATAACATAGCTCTTCTGCTGGAAAACAGATAGGAAACAGTGTTTGCCGGTATGTATTCACACAGAAGTGGAGGAGAAAAGGGCACGAAAGCACATTAAGTAGCTTGATATGGATTAGATTTTTATTTATATGAGTTCATTTATCATCAGCAGCCAACAAGTGTGTGTGTGTGTGTGTGTGTGTGTATGTGTGTGTGTGTGTATTACATGTCATAGCAAACACATTTGCCTAAAAGAGTATAAGCAAATGATAAACTTCACCACACATGGTGAAGTATTCTTGAAGTATACTAATGTGTACACATTAAATAATCTGCATTTATTTCCGACCTATATATCTTATACATGTTTTGGTTTACATACGCCTAAGAATCCAAAAGGCTTTGAAGCTATAGTAAACAAAACTGATTTCTGAATATTAAAATACTTTGTTACTTCTACATATAAATACAGTTGAACATTGTATATTGGATTCATATCTATAACCTTGCTGAACTCACTAATGAATGCTAGTAGCTCTTTGGTAGGTTATAGAAGATTTTTCACATAGGCAGTCACATCATCTTGGAATAGGAAGAATTTTGTAGCTTTCTTCATGATCTGTATGCTGGTTCCTGGGGAAGGGAGCCTAACTGCTTTGCCTGGGATCCCCAATACAATGTTCAGAAGGAATGCCAAGAGCAACATTGTTGCTGTTTTCAATGCTTCACTGTGAAGTTTGATGGTTACAGTCTTGTAGTAATTGTTGCTCTGTAGTTGTCCTTTTACAGGTTGATAAATGTCCTTTTAGTCTTAGCTTCAGAGAAAGTTTTTTTTATTTTAAGTTAAGAATGGATTTGGGGTTCTTTCAAATGTTTTTCCTGTATCTACTGAGATGACCATACAGCTTTAATTTTTCTCTAAATTTATAGTGAGTTGTATTGATTAGGTTTTGAAATAACTATTCACTTAACATTGCCAGGATAAACCTCTCTTGGTCATAATATAGCAACTTTTTTTGTGCTACAAGATATGACTTATTAGCGTTTTGTTAAGGCCCAGTGCATCTATGTTTATTATACATTTTAGTCTATATTATAAAATCTTTGTTTTTTTTTCTAACTAGGTAATGCTAGCTAAATGAAGTGGGAAGCACTCCCTTCTCTTCTATTTTCAGGAAGAATTTGTGTAGCATTGGTGTTATTTCTTCCTTAAGCATATGGTAAAATTTATCACTGAAATCATTTGGGCCTGAATTTTCCTTGTGAGGATGTTGGAAACTGCACATTCACTTCCCTAATAGAAACAGAGTTATTAAAATTATCTTTTTCTTCTTGAGTGAGCTTTGGTAGCTCATGGATTTTAAAGAATTACTTGATGTCATTTGTTTTACATTTATGCAAATAAAATTGTTGGAACCTACTTTGAAGTGCATTTAAGAATTTAAGATGCACTGATTGATGAATAGAGGAGTAAACATACATGGTAAGATGAATACAGCAAAAAAAAGTCAATTGTAGCATCTGTATAGGATGCATGGATGATCAGTGTAAACTGCTTTCATCTTTTTGCTATGTTTAAAAATATTCGCAATACTGAAAAAAGAGCGAAGAGGAAATACAGATAATGCCCAGAGGCATTGAAGCTGAAACTAGACTGACTGGGTTTAAATTCCTTCCTCAGAATTTATAGTGCTTAATCTTTCCCATCTAAAATGAAGGTAATAACAGCACCTGCTGGATTAAATGGCAAACATGTGCAAGGCCTTTAGAGCAGTGACTGCCAGACAGTAATCATCTTATAAGTAAGCTATTTTAAGATGAAGGAAAATGGGGCTTAGCTTGAGAGATCTTGGCTAAAAGAAGTCCTCATAAGCAGGTAATAGGTAAGGGGGTTGAAAATGAGGTGAAAGAGGGGACAGGATGGCCTCAGGAGTCATCTCATGGACCAGAACCTCTGAGAGAAGGAAGTTCGATTGACAGGTAGCAGCAGCTAGCTGTAGCCATGCAGGCAAGTACGTCATAACTCTCCTTTTGTACTTGGAGGGAAGGACACATTGGGTTCCTAATATCTGTAGACTAGCTGAGCATATCAGCTTAGATACTAGGCTTTCAGGTATGTGGATGGCTATGTATATAGGAATGTGCCATTTCTGCCCTTTCCACCTGAATCCTATATTCCTGACCCTGCGAGACATACAGCACAGGTTCAGATACTGCAGCTCTGACATTTCAGGTAGTTGCTATGGTGGCTATCTGAAGAATGGCCAAGAGCCTGCTCTTGCTGCCATGAAGAATGTTGGGGAGCTAACTAGCTCTGGCTCAATGATGTCTAGAGAAATACAATAAGCATATACCTACATCACATGTACTTTATGTTAGTTTTGCACACATCACCAAATAATTTTACTTTACACCTACATGAGCCAGCTGAGGAAACTGAGTCTCAGAGAGATCAAACATCTCACAAGGTGCAGAGCCAGGATTTGAACAACATGAAAATAACTTGCATATATGGCTCTGCACTAGACTCTGGGTGCTTTAGATATATCAATGCATTGAATGTTCTAGCAATCAAGAATAGGTACTCTAGTCATGAATATGCTACCATCTAGCAAGTACCATATATTTATGGTATAATGTATACAAACACTAATATATATGGTATAACATATAGTATAAAAGTATACATACACACATATGTGTATAACATACCATATAACTAAGTTAAAGGGGAGTATAGACCATCCACTTGGTGAAGGGCAGATCTCCATCTGAGTCTCTGCCTCTAGCTGCAGAGGCTGTGCTCTGGAGTGTGTGCAACCTGCCTCTCCATACATAGACTGAAAGGCCTAGGCCTTCTCCCATGTAGTAAACAGGGTGGCTTCTAGCAATATCACTGCCACTAATGTAGCAAGTTCTACTATAATCCTCAACTGCTACCTGTTGTCATTATTGCTTCTTTGGTTCAAAGAGCACAGACCAGTTATAGGAAACTATGTGGCTCAGGGAAAAGTATAAACTAATACTGAGAATCTGGGAAGGTCAGTGGGAGTGGGTACAGGGCTTTGTCTGGTTTACCCACTGCTATTTTCTAAGCACTTCCACAAGACCAGACAGAATATGGACAGGAAATCCTGGCTCTCGCTGTGCCTGAACAAATTATGGTGCTTTTGTGAGCAGTGACATCTCACAAATGTGTCAAGGCAGACAGAGTCTGAAGTATAAATTGTTAGCATTGCTCAGACATCCCCCAAACAGGGACTGTTCTCCGGTTTTGTTGAAGCTGGAACCCGGAAATAAGCCTCACCTTTTTCATAGCTACTAACATTCAGAATGAAGTTTCATTTTTTTTTTTTTGAGGCAGAGTCTTTGTGGTGTTCAGGCTGGTCTGAACTCAAGTAGTCTTCCTGCAACAGACTCCCCAGTGCTGTGATTACAGAGCCTTCTATATACCATGCACTGTGCCAGGCATTCTCTATACATCCATTTGATCCTCACTGACAGTCTTTATTTGCCAAATATCAAACTGAGATTTGAACTGGTGACAGCGTGTCCCTCAGATAGCACAGATAATCAATGTCTCAGCCAGTATAGCTGACACCAAAGACCTATATACATCCTGCTTCACTGGGTGTTTGTCCCCCAAAAGAGAGGCCTGCTGGGGCTAAGGTAATAAACCTTAGGAAAGACTAATAATGGCAATATTGGAGCAAAATGAATTTAGAAGATCAGTCCAGCTTAGGAAAAATTCATTCTCTTGGGCTAAGCTCTGAGCCTCCAAGTGGAGAGTGCTAAATGCAAAACCAAGGAGAATCTGAAAAGCAAACATGCATTCAGATTCATGCTCTAGTAAGGAGAAAGGTAATTTTTATAAATGACATGTATGGCTGAGCAATTCAGGAAAATACATCCAAGGTAGACAACCTACTATAATGTATGAATCAGGCTACTTGATACTTGATCTCCCTAAGATGAGCTTATGTTAGCCCTTGTCTGAAGATACGGGCAGAGGAGCAAGAACTACTGCAGGATGAGCATAGCCATCATATCTGCTCTGCCCTGAGAGAGGGTTCCTGCAGCAGGACCTCTTGCCCTCAAAAACCCTTCAAGGTCAGTGCTTCCAGGAAGATGCTTTCTGTATTGAAAGAAGCAGGAGAAATGAACAGGTTTGTCCAGTAAGACAAACAAAAAGACCTCCATCCCTCAGTGCAACCAAGAGCCAGAGCAAACAGCAAATGTGCTAAACTGGTTTTTGGCATTGTTTGGGAGGGGAGTGGAGCAAGAGGGAAATTCAGCATTCCTAGCCCACAGTGTCCAGGTCCCTGAGTGCTTTCTGGATATCTGCATGACTGCAGTGGCTCAGCAGGCTTCCCAAAAGGAAGGCAGCCTTCCAAGTGTACATTTCTGTCCCCTGTCTGGAAGAGTCCATGTTACCAGCCAGGGAACCTGGCCAGGCTAATTTGAAACTATCTGGATACCTGGCTGTTCAAAGCTCCCTAATTTATCAGAATTTTCCTTTGCAGGAATTTCCTGGGGACAAGTGGAAACCAATAACAGGAAACAGGAAGAATAGCCATTCAGGGAGGTAAGTGATTTTGTGCCTCTGAGGCTTCTTTAAAAATTGCTATGGCTGTTGGTTTGCTTGATTTTCTTTGATGGAACTGATCCCCTATTCACACCGAGGACTTGTTGCCATCCATATAATCCAATGCACTCCCTACACTACCATCTGAGTATAGATCCAGTCAATTGTGAGAACATTTTAGAGTAAGTAGTAGTCAGCAGTGTTGTGATATGTCTGAGGCAGCCCCGCCTAGATATACTCAAGCACATAGAGAATGAAACTACGCTGAAACAAGGGAGAAGGCATAAGCTGCGTCCACCTTCCCAGTGGCCACGAACAGTTGCAGCTGACAGAGAAGAGGGACTATTCCCTTTGCCCAAGGTTGTTGGAGGCACCTGCTTCTTGGGCTCTGTCACCACACTTTTAGTAGGACTTTTTGAGAACGTTAAGGGCCTTGAAAACAGATTATGCTGGCCATAGGTTACAACTCCTAGAGAAAGGCACATATGGCTTGGAATAAAGAGAAAAGAACTGCTTTGCTTATGGTGGATCATCTAACTCTGTAATTGTGGATCATGGTACCCAGCACTCACTTTCCCTAGAGATGAGGCGCTCTATGTGGTGGCTCTAGGTGAATCAGCGGTGCAGATGGTCACCTTCTTCGGGTTGCTGCTTGCCTGGTCAATTCTCTTTTTTTGTACATCTTGATAATGCTCTTTCAGCCAGTTTTTCTCAGGCCAGATAGTAACAGGGGTTCTCAATAATTTGGAATTCAATTTCCATCTCCACAATAAAAGAGGAGACAGAAAAGAAGGCTCCAAGCTGTGCCTCTGCTTTCCAAGTGAAGGCACTAAGAAGCATGAAGAGAATCTGGGACTTAAATCTGTTGGCCCTTAAATATTCTTTTAGGTGGTCTACATTATGCTCCATTATTTTTAATTAAAATATAATTATGTCATTTCCCCCTTCTTTTTCCTCCAACCCCCTATGTCTCCTCCTTCCAACTCTTCCCATGTGCACTCCCTCCAGTCCCTCCCATACCTCCCCTTATTCTCTCTCAAATTTATGGCCTCTTTTTCTTTATTATTGTCATACATACATACATATATACATACATACATACATACATACATATACCCTTAAATGTATAACTGCAACCTGCTGAGTCCATTTAATGTTGCTTGCATATATATGATTTCAGTAGTTGCCTGTAGGTTTAGTCTAGGGGTGGGGACCTGTGTGATTTACCCCTTCCATGTTGTCTTGTCTATTGGGGTTGTCATTGTTCAGGTCTTGTTTAGGTGGCTATATTGTTAACGTATTAGGTGTAGCTCCCCTGCATTTTCTAGGAGAAAACACAGCAGATTTTCTGGTCCTCTAACTCTGATATCTTCCCAGTCTCTAAGATGTTCTCTGAGCCTTAGGTGTAAGGATTATATTGTATTTGGGGGATGGACACTCCATTGTCAGTTGTTCTCTGCATTTTGACCAGGTGTGGTTTTTGTAATTGTTTCTTTCTACTGCAAGAAGCTTCTTTGATGAAGAATAGAGCTACAGTTATCTATAGTTGTCTCACTGGACTTAAGGCCCACTCAACAAGAGGAAAATTATACCTTATACTAGAAACCTAGCCAACTATCCAGGGCTAGTGAGGTTGTGGATCTTAGAGGAAAACCTACTACTGCCATTTTGTTCAACTGGCATAATTCCTAATTGCATTCTAAATACTTGCCTCATGATTTGATAGTGTAGTTGGGAATTATTTTGGCTTTTATTTGATTCCAAAGGCTGGGAAACTTGCTCATTTTCTCCTGCAATGAGAAAGGGTATTATATCAAATACTTAATAATCATCTATGACTATCATTCACTAGGACAGATCATTCTACGTGAAAAATTGCATTCACTTTCCACAGTAGTTCTTTTGCTGCCTATATAGATAAGATCTAGAGACATTATATAATTTAACTGAGGTCACAGTTAGCAAATGATAGCATTAGGTTTCAGACGGTCTAACCCTAAAGTGTTTTCTCCCCCACCCCACCCACTGGGATCCAGAAAGGACAACCTGCAAATAGATCTAACAATGTCTCAGGAGTCTAAGTCCTAGTTAAAGATTCTGCAGATTAAACATACCAGCTCTGTACTGGTTTATGCTGTGTTCTTAGGGATAGTATTTTAAACTAGTGACACTGTCAAGTTTCATATATTATTAGATTGAGACACTTAAAAGAGGATATCATACCTTGGGCACAGCCTTAATCTATGTGCTTAATACAGAGAGGTCTTTCAAGTGGTATTTATTATCTGCTTGCCAAAAGAAGTAGAATCTGTTCACCACTAATGCTAACTAACATTTTACTGATGTTTTCTTCCTTTCTTTCTTTCTTTCTTTCTTTCTTTCTTTCTTTCTTTCTTTCTTTCTTTCTTTTTTATTTTCTTAAACGCTTGGGGAAAAAAATCTATGGTCTTATGCATGCTAGGCAAGTACTTCACCATAAAGAAACACTCAAGGCAGTAAATAACTCAGTTATATGTTGTAGGCACTTTGGAACACATTTTATAAGTCTTTATTTATCACCATGAGGTTGTAGAATAGGTAGAATCAGTGTAGGTGCCGTTCTTCTCTGTTTAATACAGAGAATAAATTGGGGCACACACAAACACATTCATTTGCCTAAAGCCCCTCAGCTGGTAAGTTAATTAGCCCTAAGTAGTCTCCTTTAGAAACAGTATTCTGCATCTCACCAGTCTTCAAAATGCTTTTCCTATTCACTTGTCAGTGAAGTGAGAGTCTCACTAAAAACATATCCTGTGGATTGCCTTTTTTTTTGCTTAGCAAGGTGGGAGTTACTAGTGAAAGGGCAGTGAGAAGCAGTGTCTGCCCACGGATTGAACAGAAAAGTGTAGACCATTCAAAGCTCAGCAGCAGGAATAATACATTATTACTTGCAAAACAACCTGTGTGCTATGAGTTGAGTTGCCCAACTTACAGCAGAATACCCTGACAATTCCAGCAGGTAGGTATCAGACCAGGGTGTTGAGTCTCAGAGTTGAGTATGTAACAGAAACATCTGGAGAGCTTGTTTAAACACACGAGCCAGTTGGACTTTGTCCCAGAAAATCTAATTTCATAGGTGTGAAGTACGGCTCAAAATCAGCATCACTAACTGGCTCCCTGGGTGATGCTGGCACAGCTTATCTTGGGACCACACATGGTGACTGCAAATTCAGATGAAGGATTTGAGATTCAGTGAGGGGGAGTTATCCATTTAAGGTCTCCTACCTGGTAAAGGGATCAGCTCAGCTTTAAAGCCAGCTTTTCCTTAAAAGAGTTTCCAAAAGAACACAGAGCTCTAACAAGAAGCACCAGGTCCAGTGCATGATAAGTATTTATTGTGTTTTGTATCAATTCATGGGAAGATAAGAAAACCGAAGGCTGAAAGTGGCAGGAGAGGAGACTAAGCAAGGTGTCTTAGAGGAATCAATCCTACTACTAAAGTTATGCCCTTGGAGTTAATACTGCCAGGGTTGAAATCCACGTGTGTGTGTGTGTGTGTGTGTGTGTGTGTGTGTGTGTGTGTGTGTTTCTTCTTTTTCCCCCTCGCCTCTTTGACTCTTCCTGCTCATCTCTTTCTTATCTCTGTCACTATCTTTATCTCTTACTTGTAGGATAGGATAAGAGCAACAACATCAAAACCTTGTGAGAACCAAATGTGCAAATATAGAGAAACCCTTCCAAACAAAACCTAACACTATAGCTGTTGATTGTGATGCAGAGGAGGAGAGGACGTGGAGTATGCTCAGCAACAAGAGTAGAGAAGTATAATGAGTGAAGCTTTAGACCAGGATAGGTACACCTGAGAACTAGATCTGCAAATATGAGAGCAAATCTTGATCACTGGTCACCAGTGAGTACTAAGTTCCAACTAGTTCCAACTCGAAGCTCTGGTGTGCTGTGTTTGATGTGGTAACTACAGATAGCAGTAATGAACTGTACACTTGAACAAGCTAGAAGAGGGTTTTGAACATTTGACCATAAAGAAATGATACATATTTGAGAGGAGAGAGATGTTTACCCTGATCTAATCATTATTCTTTGAACACATGTATCAAGCAATACCTGATACTCCACTGATATGTACAACTTTAGAATCATATGTATTAATTAAAAATAAATTCAAAGGAGTTATGAAAGAGGAGAATGGGATTTGAAAAATGACTAAAATTCATTATTTAAATATATGTAAACTTTCAAACAAAAATCAAGTTAAGAATTATTTACAATCAGGTAAGTGACTTGATAAATGTGGCATTTTAGGTAACTTGGCAGCATTTGAAAACTAGATGAGTTGGAGGGAAACCAACTGGTGCAGTCATCCAGGGATTAAAATGTGTGTTATGGTGGATGTGGAGGTGCAGTCAAAATATAGTACAAAAGATAGATGCATACATGTAATGTTTTGGGACAAAAAATAATTGGTTATTATGACAACAGTATTACAGAAAATTAAACACAAAATGTAACCTTATTTCTACCACCTTAATACTCCAATTTCCTGTTGGCTTTTTCTATAGGTATGGAGATTATTTCTGGCATGGTTATAATAACTATGCAAATGAGCTTTTGTATCCAGATACACTAAGCATTATTTGATGAATAATTTTCATTCAGGCTTCCTCAATAGTTATAATTTTTAATGGCCATATAATATTTCATCTGCTTATTGTATACTAATTTGCTTACTCACTTGTAAATTGTTGAATAATTGGGTTGTTTTCAGTGTCTTGTTATTATAAAGCAATTATCTAGAACATTTTGAATAACTAGATTTTTTTTCTTATTTTGGATTATCTCATTAAAACAATTATCTGAAATAATTATTAAAGAAACTACTATCTGGAGTTTGGATTACTAGTTCATAGTATATAAATATTCTTAAGACCATTCACAGATATATCAAATGACTTTCCTCAGGAAGCATTTTACATTACCATCTGCAATATACTAGAACAGTTCTTTATGCCCATCATTGAAAATTTTCTTTTTCTAACACGACGGTTATACCTGCTATCATTTTAGTTTGCTTCCCTTGATCATTTCTAGTTTGAACATTTTTCATGTGCTTAGTTAATGTCATCATTGCTTCTCATGTGAATTGTCCAGATTATCTGGGCACAAATATAAGACATCTTTTGAAGAACACGTAGAGAAAATTGGTTCTAGAGCTTAGGAACAAAGGAGATAATTAAAACTAGCTGAGACCTGGTGACCTGGGAAGTTACATAGATGAGACAGCCTAGAAAGGAAGCAAGTTTAGAGGCAAAGATAGTAGCCTCAAACTGGGATACGTTAGAGATGAAGTCAATGAGGTCTACAAGCAGAATCCCTAGAGAATACTGGCCACACACCTGGCCAGGGAAAGATGAGGAGACTGTGATAGAGCAAGTGGCTGAAGTGATAGAAGGAGCAGTCTGTCAGTGGACTGCCATCATGGAAGATAAGACAGCATTAATGGCTTTGATGGTTTGCAATCATAAGTATCCTTCAGGAAACCAATTTTAGCGAAGTATTGGGTATAGAAAGTAGATGTCAAGATTTCTTGTAAAGGGAGCTCTACAAAGAAGAAATGACAACATCTTTACTCATGAATTGACTTCTTCCAAATGTACAGCTTGAGTGTGTTTAGTAGATGTTGTATATATATAATCATTACCACAATATAGTCTTAGAACGCTTCTGCCATCCTGCAATGATCTCTCCTGTCTATTTGCAGAAGTCACTTGCCATTCCCATTTTCAACCTTAAGCAATTGCAAATTTGTTTCTTGTCTTCATAGATTTGGTTTACCTTATTCAGGTGGCATCACATAAAACATGTGCTTTTGTGTCTTGAGTCTTAATTAGAATGATGTTTTCGCCATTCATCTACACGGTAGCATATTTCAGTACTTCATTTTTCTTTACTGCCAAATAACATGATTAGACCACATTTTCCATACGCAGTCATCTAATAATAGACATTTAAGTTGGTTCCACTTTCTATTACTAATATTATTGTTATAAACATTCATTATATAATTTTCTAACAATATATGTTTTTAGTCTCCTTAGCATGTACTTAGGAGTAGAATTTCTGGTCTATTTGGTAACTTTATATCGAACTTTTTAAAGGATTTCCTGTTTGCCACCAGCAACATGTGGGAGGACTACTCCTTTTAGCTATCTTTTAATTATTATTATTATTTTACTGTGTGGTTAAAATGTCTAGAAATATTTTAACATTGACATGTTTTAAAAGAAACTGACTATGGAGAAGAAGAGACATTGGGAACATTTAAATTTAATTTAGTGATTCTCAAACATGGTCACAGGCCCAGCAACTTCAATGTCATTCAAGAATTTCTTAGAAATCAAAAGCTAACGCACTACCCAGACCTAATGAGTTAGAAAATGGCCAGCAATCTGTGTTTTATTGAGCTCTCTAGGCAATTTAGATACCTGCTGGGTTTGAAAGCCAATTATTTAACTGATGGTTTGGGAGAGGTCTCAGAAACTAGATTAAGTTTAAATTAGAAAGGAGAGATGAACAGAAAGGGAAAATATTAATGCTGAAAATGGAGAAGGCAGCACAAAGTTAAAGATCCCAGGCAACTATGGAAACCTGTCTAGAGGTTCATCAAAAACTTACAAACAGAATTACCATATGGCCCAGCTATACTGCACTGGTTCTATGCCTGAAAGGCTTCAAGTCAGCATTGCACAGAGATATTTGCACACCTATGCTATTGTTGCACTAGTCACAATAGCCAAGATAGGCAATCCACCTACATGGTCATCAGCAAGTAAATAGATAAAGAAAACAGAGAGAGAGAGAGAGAGACAGAGAGAGAGACAGAGAGAGGGAGGGAGAGACAGAGAGAGACAGAGACAGAGACAGAGAGAAACAGAGAGAAAGAAGTTTTATTTGGCCATAAAGGGGATAAGGTTATGCCATTTGTAGAAAAGTGGATGGAACTGGAGATCATAGTGTTAAGTGAAGTAAGTCAGATTCAGAAAGACAATTTTCATGTTTTCTCTCATGTTGAACATACATATATGTTCATGTATGTGTCTATATATGATATGAAAGTAGGAGACTATGTAGAGAGAGGAAGACTTTAAATAGGCGGGTAAGAGAGGGGCGAGAGGGTAAGGGGAAGAGAAAGACAATACACTGCATTGCCTCTCATATGCAGAGTCTCCGTTTATCAATATATAAATAGGTGTGAAAATACCTGGAATTGGGGCATGAGGGAGGCCAGTGGTGAGGGAGTGGGAAGCATATGGTAATAGAGGGTAGTTATGAGAAATTGCAATAATAAACATATATAAAATGCCATAATAAAACATAATTTTATATGCTAACTTTAAAATTTAGTTAGATGCAAGAAAGGTGTGTTTTTTTTTTTTCTTCAGATAAGGTAAGGAGTAGAAAAGATCCAGCGAAGACATGACATTTATAAGGGAAAAAAATCCTGATGGAGTTTTCCCCCACACTTTTTCTTAATACCACACACATACACTTTTACATTTATTATGTCATTTCTGTCACAACTGGAATGATGGGCGTAGGTGGGAAAATCAAAAGTATAATCTTAAGCTACTCTCTCTGACCTAGAAGCAGATAATTCTAGGTAGTTACATTCTTAGTTGTCTCTCTCAGTTATTATTTGGTTTGCATGCAGAGAGAATGCAAACTCATTTTGATATTTGTAGGAGGGGGAAATTATGAGTATAGCTACTGCGGGGAAAGTTACATAATGGTAGGTATTTAAAAGCCAGCAGGCATTTTTTTCTGGATTATCTCTCTTGGATGTCTATACTTGTGGTCGCCTACCATGATTCTTTCTTTTTTTCCCCTTTGTGTGTAATTTCAGAATATGTATTTATTATAGACACAGCCATAGTTAACCCCAACAACATTGCATACTTTATTTTTCCTAATTCACTCTTGAACCTAACACTCAAGAAGAAACTAAAACCAAGGAAAGAGATCATTATACTATTAATGACATGACAAAGGAGTAATAGCTAACGTGTATTGGGTGCTCACTATTTTTCAGATCCATTTTACATAAATTGTGTTATTTATCACTTATAATGGTCTTGTGTGATTGTTACTATTCGTGACATAGTTTTGCCAATGAAAACAAATGACTCACAACAAAATTGAAGTCACTGTCCCAAGGTCAGGCAGGTATCTTATTCCAGAGCCCAGTATTTCTGGGTTTATATTGTATTTGACAAAATTAGAGCTCTGTGCAGTTGTTTCAACTCCCTGCTGAGGTCTATCTTCCTTTCCTCTGACCTATTCCACCTTCAGTCAGGTGAGCGGCATCCAGGATTCAGGACACACGTCCTATTTTCTGACTGAATGGAAGCAAATGGATAGTTGAATCTGATTGTATAAGGAATGTTGCTTTTTTTTTCCCCAAGAAGCTCTTACAGGTATGAATGCAACCTTTAGAAGCATGTAGAACTTATTAAAAGTTCTAAGTAAATATTTAAAGTGTTAAAACATGGGTGATAATGCAACATTAGGTATATAACACTTAATCAAGGAAAATTATAAATGAGAGAAATGAAACAGAAATAGATACAGAATCTGTCATTTGCAAAGATCCAAATATGAACTCTAAGTTATGAAGATATGATATGAACTCCAAAGTTAATATGTGTATGTAATGTACCACAACTAGAGCCATCATGTGGTACTTTATAGAACTTGTCAAATCCAGAGTGAAATGAATCTGGAAGAAGACACTAGCTGGAACGATAGTGGACTTGCCCTCTTGAATTTAGGCAATAGTAGACTTGCACTCTCAGACTTAAAGCCCTGTCTTAAAGTGACAATGATCAAATATATGATAGTTGGTATAAAATATCAAAGTTTAAAAAGGATTCTATGAACAAATAAGCTACTTTGAAAACATGGAACACACCAGAGGCAACTTAAAACTGGTTTTAAAAATCAAATTCTTTAAGAAATTTGAGGAATTTAGGGTTTCTGCATGAAGGATAATTAACTTACAGATCATATTCCTTACTTAGATCCATAGCCCATACTAGTCAGAAGGTAAACCATTGGAATAGCATATCGATTCCAGCTGAGAATGCAAGATAAATCTGTGTCTGTTAAGTTGACAATGTCATTGGGCACAAGATGGATGGGTTGAGATATAAAAAAAAGTTAGAAAAAAAAACCTTCATACAACAAAATGTAATAAAAAGCAAAGCTGCAGAATGAGGGAAATGCCTGGGAACAGCATTATTGATAACAGTGGCCTGTCCAAGATATATAAAAAATGGATACAGATAGAGAAGGTCAGTTTACAGATTTAGCTTCCTAAGTGGACAAAGAAAATAAGCAGACATTTTACTTTACACAAGGAAAGAAAGGCTGTAAAATCATTCCATGGAAAATCTATAAACTCTGTAGCGATTTAAGAAAGGTAAATAAAATGTACCTTTCCATTTCAAGGCATTGTAACATTTTTATTAAACTATCAACAATTTACAGAAATGATAGGTGAAATTATAAAATCATACCTATGTAAGTGTGGGCAAACAGTATTTGTTTTCCTGGAAACAGTATATATTGGTTCAGTTATCCTACAGGACAATCTAGAAATAATGTGACAAGAATACATTACTTGTCATATTCTGGCCCAATATACCCCTAAGAAAATAATGCAAAAGATAAAATTAATTACTTGAAAAATGTTCATATTGGTACTACTTTATGGTCATTGAAAAGGCTTACCAATGTATTATATCATAAATGATGGAATAGAATAGACTAGCCTCTAACAATAACAGATACACAAATACTGTTTTTCACAAAAAATGGGGATTTATAATAATGTTAACCCCAGAAAGCTAAACACTAAACCACATGTTGAATTTGAAAGAAACTTAAGGAAAGAACCTGATCAAATATAACTAGCTAGACTTGAAAGTACATAGTGTTTTTTGGGTATGTGTCAAAATGTTGGAGTTTATAATATAAAAGGAAAAGAAAAAAAATCTGAAGAAGTAGCAGACCACATCGATTTGATTTAGTTCTGAGAAGTTTGAGTTCAAAGGCTTTGGGAAAATCCCTGTATCAATGACAGACTGGTTCCCACCAGGCATGCTTGACTGCACTGCTGGCTACAATTTGGTTTGCTAAAATTCTCCATCAATCAGCACTTCTGTTCATTTAAATCCATGAGAACTTTGACATCTAAAGGGATACCTAATCAAACTTCATGAACCTCCACCTATGTCACCACTACCACGACATAGTATTGTACATCCCCCCAATATATACACATAAATAAATATATTATCTGATTGATCTTCATCATTTTCTTAAGACCTTTCTGTTTCTTTTCATTTAATCAGTATCCTGCTGAGAAGGGGAAAGCACATTTTCTGTCTACCAGTGTGTCTTCTGTATGTGTGGTATTTTGACAGAAGTAGAAGTAGGAGTCGCTTGGGGAGAGGTTAGAAAACTAAGCTTTACTCATCTCCATCAAAGCAATGGCTTCTCTGTGTCTTTGAACAGCAGTTTGTCTCCACCTCTTGGGGACCTAATGAAGGCCTCAGTGAGTCCTGGCACTTGGCCTTTGCTGTTATCAACTGGAAGTTTCTGTGAGCTTAGGGACTGGGAGAGATGACAGCAGCAAGCTCTCTGGATCTTTTCTCCTCCGTGGCCTCCTTGTGTCTTGTTTCCTGGATCTTGCAAATGTGTCTTTCAGTACTAACTTGGGAGTGGCTGTTTCTCTTGGAGCAGTCTTATCTCTTGGCTGTGCAGGGAAAGGCAAGGCAAGAGGGACTGGCGCTGTGTGCTTTCATTCCTATGATCCTGGAATGCCAAGCTGTTGTGGTAAGTTTAAAATTTAATGTCCAAATAAGAAAACTTCAAAATACTGGAGGAAGAGGCAGGAGGAGATTTTTTTCTGTCTCTAACAGCACAGCTCTTCATTTTCAATTAGAGCCCCCCTAATGTTTTTAATAAAGGAGGAAAATGTATTTGTCAGAAGAAAAGGCAACCTGTGCGAAGAAGAAAAGAGAACAACCCAAGCCTTGGCAAGCAATTTGCTTTTGTTTTTGAGATATAGCCTCCTCACTGGTGTCAACAAAGCCTTTTCTCCTTAATTGTCATGCTGTTCTTCACCTGTTTTTCAATGAGGAGCTAAAGACTGCATAGATACCTAGAGACAAATGTAGTGCTCTGCCCTAGCAGTTCTTGCTTCAGTGGGACTGTTCCTCAGAGCAGGGTAAGACACACTCTAGTCTGGACACTCTTCTTTCTTACTTGCCAGGAAAATAATTTGTCCTTTTTAGCCTCACGATTCCCAGTCTCAAACTGGATAATGCTGCCTAGCTCACTGGTTATTGGGGAAATTAATTAAAATACATACATAACAAAAGCGTGAAATAGTGCCTAGTATATACTGAGGACTAAGAAACTATAGTTTCTGCCCATCAGTGAAGAGCCCTGCCTTGCAGACAGAAATCCCTACTTGGTTCCAAAGCAGAATTATAGATTTCTATACAAGTTATAAGGCCTGAGACTTTTTGAAATTAAGACCTCTACATATCGATATCCCTGGCTTGTGCCTAACATAATTAAATGGAAGACTACTGGAGTCCTGTGCTGCAGCCGTGCTGAGAATAACTCTGGTCTGTGATACTCATCAAATTTACCATACCATCCTTTTCTCTGTTCATACCCAGGAAGGCAGTAGAGTAGAGCAGAAAGCATTGTGAGAAACACTTGGATCTGAATTCCAGCAGATTTCTAAGATTCAGTTACATAAATCAAAGGGTGCATGATTTTGAAAAAGATATGTAACCCAGCTCAGTCTCAGTAAAATAGTTATCTTACAAAGCCTTCCTGAAGATTAACTACATAAAATGACACAGAAATGCTTTGAGATGCATAGAAGGATTCCAAGTGGATTACCATATTATCTTTATTAGAGGGAAGTCTCTGACTTGAGCCACAGCATATAGCTGAGCAAAGCACACAGTTCAAGCCCTTCGCAGCTGTAATCTTCAGTTCTGCTTCTTGTTTATGTCGAGAAAGTTAGGCAGTGTTGCATGCTAGTTAGTATTCAACCTTGCTCAAAAGTCAAGACATCAGAACTAGGCTACCAGCTTGGCCAAATGTCTACATAACCAGGAGGTCCTAGATTGCCAAAGACTTTAACATTAGACTCAAGTCACTCACTCTTTTTATCCAGTAATAATGAAGAAATGACCCCTAGTAAGTCGGCCACACTCCTGTGAAAAACTACACATCAAAGAAGAATTGAGCAGCACACATTGGCCAAATATATTTTTAAATGACACAGAGTTGAGTGAGTATGAAATGGAGTGACAATCTGGAAAGAAGATTGGGAGAAGGGATGAATATTATCCAAAAATGTTATAAACTCTCAAAGGTCTCATATTTTTTTTATATTGTATTTTAATTGGAATAGAATTGTATCACTTTCTCCTTCCCTTTCCTCCTACAGCCTCTACCAAATACCCTCCCCAAGCCTATCTCATGTCTCCACCCTCAAACCGATAGCTTCTGTAACTCCAGCTGTCCTGGAACTCACTCTGTAGACCAGGCTGGCCTTGAACTCACCTTGATCCACCTGCCTCTGCCTCCGGAGTGCTGGGATTAAATGTATACACCACCACTGCTCAGTGCTTCTTTTTCTTTTATTATTATTGTTATATGAGTGTATATGTGTATCTGTATGCACAAATATAAATACAACCTGCTGAGTCCATTATTGTTTGTGTATACATGGTTTCCAGGCTGGCTACTCTGCATTGAACAACTAATAAGAGGGCTCATCCCTGGCAGAGGATGGTTTTAGTCCCCGAGGTCATTAGTTACCTGTAGTTGCCTGTACTTCTTTGTCTAGGAGTGAGGGCCCATGAATTATTTCCCTCTCCATAGTAACATGACCATTGATATTTCTATTGTTCCGGCCTAGTTTATGTGGCCATTTCCAGGGCAGACTATTTCACAGCAGACTCCCTGGTAATCTGTCTCTTACAGTCTTTCCTCCCTCACTTGTGAGATGTTCCCTGAGCTATAGATAAAAGAGCTGTGGTATATATGCATCCATCGGGAATGGATTCCCAGTGATCTATTGGTCTCTGCATTGTGTCCAGTTGTGGCTTTCCGTGATGGCTTCTACTCACTGTAAAGAGAAGCTTCTTTGATGAGAAGTGATAGCTATGCTTATCTGTGCATATATAGATAAGACTGGGTGGGTGTATGGATAGAATATAGTAGGGAATTTCTCTGATCTAGCAAAGTGGTGATAGTCAATGATTCCTAACATCTGTGACCTCACTAGTCCCAGGAAGCTGCCTAGGTTTGGCTGTAAGTCCAACTAGACACCTGTTGGTTGCCACTGATATGTGAGTGCCATTTCTTGGACCTTTAAGCATATCATGCCATGCTAGTCATTGTCATGGTTCATAGGTGTTCCAGCTGGGTAGCACTGTTCAATTGCTTCCCTCCTTTAGCAGTTTGTGCAGTATTTCTAAAACTATGAAGCTAGACCATAGAAAAGATGCTTTTGGATCACAGCCAGCCCCAGTGTCTAAGCTCTGGGTTCTAAGTGTATGGTGTCTTCAGCAATAGGGTACCACCCTTAAGCCCTGACAGATAAGAGCTACATTGATAATCTGTACTATTTGGGGAGTCACTTGGACTATCCTGGCCAACCATTCAAAGACTGTTTCTCATGCCTGGTACTACAGTTTTTGTTAGTCTGTAATTCTTATGGAGAACACTGTCAGCCCAAGTGTCTTAACTTCCTTTAACATGCACACACACACACACACACACACACACACACACACACACATACACATGCACACTCATACACAGTATAATTTCAGGTAAATATAAAATAATATGATTACTTGAGGCTTTATCAAACAAACTTGGTGTTATATGTTCCACATTCCTCCTTCTCCTTATGGATTGATCTCCCTCCCTTATCCCTAGTTGGAGCTCCCCACACCATTATTATATTTCTGGCTTTATATCACCTGCTCCCTGCTATTCTCCCCCACCCATGATCCATTTATACTTCCCTGGTTTCTACTGTTACTCCATGTTGTACACTCACATCTGAGGATCTGGAGCTAGGAACTGTCAATGAGAGAGAACATACAGTATTTGGCTTTTTTGGTCTGTTACCTCAAGCGCTAATAGTTTTTTCTAGGCCCGTCATTTACCTACAAATTTCATGATTTCACTTTTCTTTACAGCTGAGTAATATCCAATAGTGAATATGTACCATATTTTCATTGTCACTTGAAGGACGTTTAGCTTGTTTCCATTTCCTAGCTATTGTGAATAGAGCAGCAAGGAGCATGGCTATGCAAGATTCTCTATAGTAGAATATCTAACCCTCTGGGCTTTTGCCAAGGAGTGGTATAGCTTAGTGATGGTAGATTTATTTTTAGCTTTTTGAGAATGATTCACACTGATTTCCATAGTGGCTGAACCAGTTTGCAATACCACCAACAGTGAATGAGTGTTCCCTTTTCTCCAAATTTCCTCCAGCATTTGTCGTCAACAGTTTCATTGATCTTTGCCATTATGACTAGGGTAAGATGAAATATCAGAGTTGTTTTGATTTTCATTTCCCTAATTACTAAGGGATGCTGAGCATTTTTTGAGACACTTCTTAACCATTTTTTTTCTTATTTTGAAAACTCTCTGGCCCATTTTTCATATGGGTCATTTGTTTCTTTTTGGCTCTTTTTTTTTTTTTTTTTACTTCTTTATATATTCTAGATATTAATCCTCTGCCAGATGTATAGATGGCAAAGATTCTCTCCCATTCTGTTGAATAATTTATATAGCTTACACAATGCCAAAGGAACATGGACTTTAGTATACATACTATACAAACACAACCACAAGCAAAATGCTACCCTCTCCCATATACACCAACATCAATTAGATTCTAGAGAGGTTGCTATTCTTTGATTTACCTATTATTTATTATTCCTTTTGCTTAGTGGCTTTGCCCTTTGGGGCTAGAGTATAATAGATGTAACTTTTATTTTTATTATAAAGAAAATTCTGAATGAGTAAATTCTTTAGTCATAAATAAGTTACCGAGTACCTGCTATGCATTAGACACCATATTGGATACTGGTGATATATAGTAGTGAATATGACATGGCTGTTACCTTAAGAATACTTATGTCTAAGGGGCAGGCAGCTAACCAGTACTGTATTAGGAAGTTTGATAGGTTCTGAGACTGTCTACTCGCTTGCCCCATACTTGAAGGGTGGGTATCAAAAAAGGCTTCCTCAGGAAAGTGATAATTAAATATGAATTTGACAAGTCGCAGAAAGGAGGGAAGGAGAATGAGATATAAAGGGAACAGAGGATATATGTGCAAGGAATATAGGAAGTGGGGGAGCGGCAAGATGTTTAAGGACTCTCACAAAACACAGCAAGGGGACTGTGTTCTCTTAATTCTTTAGGCTCCAGGCAGGGAAGTGTATAACATTAGTTTTATGTTTTCTGTTATCCTTGGATGTTGCTAATCCTTTTAGGTTTCTATGTTCACTTTTATAGATGTATATTGATTATACATGGTAATGGGCTTCATAAAGAAAATTTGCGTAAAGAAAATTTCTCCAAGTATATCATATACTTGTTCACACATATGACATGCTCACACACATTAGAAGGACCTTACTCTGATCCATCAGTACAACTCCTCACCAAACACTTTTAGAAATTTCTTGTATATCAGAATTTTCTTGTATATCAGTGTGTGTTTATTATGTATACCTGATTCTATATTTTGCGTTTTTATTTTTCTGATAGTTCTATAGATTTTTCTGTAAGTTGCATCTAGATCTATTGCATTACTTTGAGCAGCTATATACTATTCCATATTTAGCTCTTCCTATTTTATTTTAATTCCTATAGAAAGGCATTTAGACTATTTCCATCCTTGTGATTACACATGGAGTTTTAAGAATTTCCATATGTACATCCAACTGAGTTTATGTTGGAATAAAAATATAAAATATATATGTATATATACATATATATGTATGTATGTATGTAAAATCCTTATAAATTGATTTCCTGGGTCAAAGAATAAGCAATGTTGACTCTTCTTTCTCTACAAATGACCTTTGTAGAAATTATACCAGTTACACTTCCACCAACAGTTTATAAGATCTCCTGGCTTTTTTTTGCACCCCTATAAATTCTTTAATTTTTATTTTAAAATTGTTCATTATCATTTGTATATGCAGTTAAAAACCTTGCATGTGGTTAAACACTTTTTGTTATGTTGATAAGACATCCTCATTTTTGCTACAAACTACACCTTTTTGCCTCTGTTGTGGTGCTGGTTTCTGTTGTGGATTAGTAAGTGTGCTTTACGTATCAAAAGCATTCACTCTTAGCTGTATATAAACAGAGATTTTCTCAGCATATCATTTTGGTTTTATTTCTGGTATTTTTCTCATTATGAATTTTTGATGTATTCATGTTATACCATGACACCTTACTGAACTTTCTTACTGTTGGTAATTACATTTTCAATTATCATAAGTTTTCAGATAAATAATATCTATTCATAATACCACTTTCCGCTGCTTATGAGTTCATCATGTCAAATCATGTATTTAGCATTTTCAGAATAATATTAAGTACGAGTTGAGAAAGTGGGCAGTTTTCTTTGTTCTCAATTTTTATAGGAATGTCTCTTCTGTTTTGCTGGGCTAGGGGTGTAGCTCAGTGATAAAGCACTTGTCTAGCATACATGAAGCCCTGGGTATAGTGACAATAAGATTTTATAAAACTAGCCACATTTTCCTGCTAGTTGCTTTTTAAGTCTAGAAAGGTTTGAGAATTGCAATCAAATATGTTTTATGATTAGGGAACCTGTTTTTATAACATTTAACTTTTGATTTATTAATATTGTCAATTATATAAACAGATATTCTAATACTGAATGAGATTTTAATTTCTAAGATGAACATGGTTGTTTATGGTGTAGTATTTTTTTAACATCCTCCTGGATTCTCTACACAAATGCTTTTAGTTTTTGTTTATACATTCTTAGATGAGACTGGTCTCTCATGTTTGTTTCAATATTTCCTAGTTGTTGGAATTTTGTCTCTATCTTTTATGTTCTCTGGATTTCAGAGTCTAGGAAGTATACTTTATGTTAGTGTTGCATATTCCTTAAAGATTAGCATAGCAACACAAAATTGTGTGATTGTGTATTTTTTTCTTAAATATATTAATTTTTTTTCTATGATAACTAATGAGCATAGTCTTCTTTCAGTCAGTATTGGCAGTTGGTGGTTTCTTAGGAAATTGCCCTAAATTTTCAAAATTGTTATATTAAAAGGCATTCTTACAGTTATCATTATCAGTTATATCATTTATTTTCTACTGTATTCATTTCTGCTATTAGTTGTAGTATTTTTCTACTTTGTTTGGATCAATTTTTAGATTTGCTTTTTAAGAATTTGTAATCAAATGCTTAATTCATTTATTTCACTTTGGTATTATCTTTTTTTCCTTGTATTGAAATTTTTTTTCTCTCACATAATATATCCAGATTATGGTTTCCCCTCCCTCTACTACTCCCAGCTCCTCCCCACATCCCCTCACATCAGGATCCACCTCCTTTCTGTCTCTCATTAGAAAAGAACAGGCTTCTAACTATAATAATAAAAATATAACAAAATATAATGTTAAAACATAAACTATCACATCAAAGTTGGACAAGACAAACCAACAGAAGGAAAAACCCCAAGAGAAAGCACAAGAATCAGAATCTAACTCTTTTTTTTTTTTTTGCACATTCCCAAGGCCCATAGAAAACACTAAATTGGAAGCTATAACGTAAATGCAGAGGACCTGGTGCAGACCCATGCAGGCCCTGTGCATGCTGTCTCAGTCTCTGTGAGTTCATATGAGCTTTGCTCAGATGATTCAGAGGGCCTCATTTTCTTAGTGTCCTCCAGCCCCTGTGGTTGTTACACCATTTCCTCCTTTTCCATGGCATCCCCTGAGCTCTGAGGGGAAGGATTTGATAGGGCCATCTCATTTAGGGCTGAGTGTTCCAAGGTCATCTTTTAGTGTTGACAGCTGTAAAATTTCCTTGAACTACCACTTTATCCAAGCATACCCTCTGGCTTCTGATGTTTTCTAAATATTCTAAGATTCAGATTTCTTTATCTAAAGTAGAAAACTTCTCCTGTTTGTTTTCTCTATACTATACATTTTCATCTTTCGTGTTTGGAATTAGATCTTTGTCATGTATTCAAGTTGTTAGCATTATTGTTTTCTTCTTTAGGGGGAGGAATGAATACAGGATAGAATCAGAGTAATTAAGGATAAGTCACCTGTACTACAGATAAGGTCATCAGGAAAGGGGCTCGCTGCCTAATATATATTTGCCATTCTTTTGCTATCTACTCATTCCTTTTTGCTGTTATTTTATTCCTTGAGAGGATATGCTAGGTTAGACAGTTTGTGAGGGATGTACAGGTAGGTTAAGACACAAATGAGAGGAGTGGAGATATGTGGTAACTGATGATGAGGGGAATGATATTGTGTTTCCATTTTAGTTGAGCTTGGTTAGCAGCATGTGTACTGTTATTTTTAAAGAAATAGTTTCAGCCATCACCATGACTGCTGACTGCATAGTCTATCTACCGATCTAATTGAACCCTTAGAATTTCCTGGCATTAGGGAGGGCTCAGCATGACGTTGATTGCTCACACACTACCATAGGGATCCAGATCATAAGTTTAAAGGGCTTAACTCTTTATAATCAGCTGAAGCGATGTAATTTAATTGTGTTAAGTCTTACCATATAGAGGTTTGATATAATAATGATAAATATTAAAATAAACCTGTGCATTTTCTTTGGAGATTTTCTTTTATAATTTAGAAGAATATTATTTTTCCTTATGAGAGATCATATTTGAAATTTCAAAAATTTATTTCTACAAATGTATAACATATAGAATATTAAGTATATACACATACATAACACTGATCAAAAGTTGTCTCAAAAGATTTACTTAATAATCTTTATCTCCTTTTTTAGAAGGTTATATATGTGTGTATATATTATATATATAATGTTTTATAGTCTGCCTTATATCTTGTTTTCTATTTTTGAGACAAGGTCTTTCTATTATATAGCACTGGCTTTCCTGGAGCTCACTCTGTAGACCAGGCTGGCCTAGAACTCACAGAAATCTGCCTGCCTCTGCTTCCTGATTGCTGGGATTAAGAGTGTGTGCCACCACCGCCTGGCTCTGTGTGTGAGCATTTTGCCCACATGTACGCATGTTCACTGAATATGTGCCTGATGCCTGTGGAGGCCAGAAGAAGGCACTAGATCCTTTGGAACTGGAGTTACAGAGTTGGGAACTCTCATATGAGTGCTGGGAACTGTAATTGGGTTCTTTACAAGGAGGATCAAGTGCTGAGCCATCTCTCCAGTCCTTTTGCTTGTTTGGTTTGTTTTGAGATAGGATTTATTTAACCCTGGTTATCCTGAAACTCACTCTGTAGACCACGCTGGCCTTGTACTCACAGAGATCCACCTGTCCCTGCCTCCTAGTGCTGATATTAAGGACATGTGCCACCATGTCTGGCTAATCTATCTTATTTCTAAATTCATTGTTTTGTTCTGTTAGTCAATAACATACTTTAACTTACTTGTTTCATAAGTATATGAAATATACATATATATATTTACATATAAATATATTATATGTATATATAACAATTTTTAAACAATTAATTTTTTAGGTTTAAATTTTTAAACTTAAAACAATTTTTAAGTTTAAATATATTTTTATCACATTCTTTCCCTCTCCACCCACCAAATTTTAAGTTATTTTTCAAAAAACCAAACAAAAATTCAATATGACAACAAACCCCTAAAACTGAGAAAACAAAATAACCCACACAAAAAAAAAATCTGCGGAGTCCATTATATGTCAGTCAACTATTCCTGAACATGAGGCCTGTCCTGGAGCAGTTTATATAGCCAGTGCCACTCTATTAGAGAAAACTGATTCTCCCTTTCCCAGCAAATATAAGGAATAGTTAGGTTAATAACCTTCACCTTACTAGTTCTTCCTTCCTTCCTTCATTCATTTTTTTTAAATTACAACAAAATAAAATATAAAATAAAACAAAACAAAAATTATCACATTAAAGTTGGATAAGACAAACAGAAGGAAAAGAACCCAAGATTCAGAGGCACACTCAGGAATCCCATAAAAACACTAAATTAGTGTTTAGAAGCCAAAATATATATGCAGAGGACTTGGTGCAGACCCATGCAGGCCCGGCACATGCTGCTTCAGGCTCTGTGAGTTCATATGAGCTTTGCTTATGTTGTTAATCCATCATTACCCCATCCTCAACTTTTCTGTAATAATAATAGTCTGTCCTAACTTCTGAAAGCTAGTTTTCAGAAAAGCCTCTAATTTAAAGATTCTTTTTGAAATTTCAGATTACAATGTATCAGAAGGAAATACTTTTAACCAAAAGTGGTAGGTACTTGTGAAAAGTTTATTTAGTATTTTTATTACACATCTAAGAACAGGGAAGCACCAGGCAGTGGTGGCACACGCCTTTAATCTCAGCACTGGGGAGGCAGAGGCAGGAGGATCTCTGTGAGTTTGAGGCCAGCCTGGTCTACAGAGTGAGTTCCAGGAGAGCCAGAGTTACAACAGAGATACCCTATCTCAAAAAACAAAACACACACACACACACAAAGAACAAGATATATTATAAATGAACTACATATAGCTTCCCTGTTCTTTTATCAAATAGGCAGTAGGGAAATGGAAGTGTAGAGTGACACAAAAGAAAAATTCATGAACTTTATGTAGTAAACTATTAAAATGTGCTGAGTCTGGGTAGTAAGTGAGAATGTAGATACTCAATATGGAAAACACTGTATATTTCCAAATACTTGAAACTTCTCATAGTAAAAACATAGAGAAAAATCAAGAAATACAGCAGGACAACCAGGACTGTAACTTATTGCATATCTAATCTAAGTGCTACAAACAGGACTGAGGTACTGTTTATGTGTTTAGACTTTGTAGCTCAAACCCTAGCTCTATCCACACAGTCTTTACAACCCTGGACAAGCTACTTATCCTGACTATGTCTCAGTTTCCCAAACTGTAAGAACTACCTCCTTGGTTTATTGTGAGGAACAAATAAATTTGAACATGGGAAGCACCATATACACTAGTACTTAGTACTAGTTTAGTACTAAGTTTAGTTATTAGTTTAGTACTAAGTTTAGTACTTGGTTTATGCCCCCAAAGTGTTTGTTGTCATCACTGTTATATTGTTATTACTATGACCATTGCATTTATTACATATATTAGAATTTTGTAGCCATTTTAACATTGCAGAAGGTATGTCATCCAAAATATGGGCCCATCCACCACATGCTTGTCTTGGTCAATGCTTATCTGCTGTTTTGCAGGGAAATGGCTCATTCTAAGGCCAACTTTCCGTGGTCTACTCCCTTCCAACCTTGCCTTGAGAACCCAGCACTGGACTTGTCAAAACTACCGAGCAATTTCTTCTCTTGACCTCCTTGGAGACTTCAAACTTGCCTTGAACAAAACAGAGGAACCTTCTGTTTATGAGGATGGGAGCTCAGTGGCCTCCATGCCCCGCCCACTGCGAAGTCGAGCCTTCTCAGAGAGTCACATCAGCTTAGAGCCTCAAAAACACCGGGGCCTGGGGGAAGCATCAGAGGGGAACCATTTACGAAAGGCAGTGAGACTCAGCCAGAACTTCTTGGGGCCCGAAAGAAGGCCTTTCCTCCTCCTCGTCCTCCCCCTCCAAACTGGGAGAAATATAGGCTCTTCCGTGCTGCCCAGCAGCAGCAGCTGCTGCAGAAGCAGCAGAAGCTTCAGAAGCAGCAAACAGCAATGTGATGAGAAAGAAGTAGAAGAGAAGGAAGAGAAGGAGCAAGATCAAGAGGAGGTAGAAAAAGAGGAGGACCTGCCACCCCAGTATTTTAGTTCAGAAACCACTGCTTCCTGCGCCCCTAATCTAGAGGAGGGCCTTGAGCAGCCACAGCCTCTGAAGATGGGCCATCTGGATGCCTCAAGGAGGGGTTCACAGAGTCTTCCAGAGCAAGAAGCCTTTGCTCTGCATCCCACTGATTTTGTGTCTGCTGTAAGGGGCCGCATTGGAGCCCAGCCTGAGAAAGCTCAACCTTCCTGCTATTATGCTGCCCGTGGTCTATGGAGGACAGCTGAACAGGAAGCTACTGTGACCCCCAAGTAAGTGTTCGGGAAAGATACTGGTTCCAGAAAAGGCAGCAGCCCTGTGAATTGAGTTTCATCTCAACTGTTTGCCAACAGTCAGACATTGATCCTCAGCCTTCTTACCTGGAAAACAGGCCCAATTATTTATCTGCTCTACCTGGTTCTGACTATCAAGATTATTACATGTAAAGGACATAAAGAGATCCTTGGTACATAGTAGGTGCTCAGGAAATGGAGTCCAAGGTTTTTATCCCTATCGTTAAGGAAATATATTGCTTCTCAGTGTGCCTTTATGGTATACATCAATACCTGGCCCCTGACCACGAAAGTGTAAACCTTTCTTTGCCTGTCCTAGGCCTTTCCTGAAAGTTTGCTCCTAACTGTTGTAGCAAAGTGTCTTTGGCCTCTGAATTCTTCCCCCAACCCAAGAAGAAAGGTGTTGCTGGAGCTAGACACTGATGCCCTGATAATTCCTTACAACAGCTAAGGGTATTCTTTGTCTCTTCTACCTCCTTCACTCTCTTGTTTTCCCTGCTTCTTTGCATTTGCTTTGCCAGACAGTAAGTAGGCAGCAGTTGACAGGGTCAGTTGCCTGGGCCCAAGAGATCAAAGCTGGATTGTGGACTGCCAGTGAGTTCTATGTGAACGCTCATCTCTGTATCACAGTGCAAGCCGGTCCTTTTTGTTCCCAAACAGGAACTCCATGATCTCCATTGCTCAGTGAGTGCTTGTGCTCTTAGTACTGCCTGCCCTCTTCCAGAGCTCCACTGAGGATGAGCAGACAGGTGTCCCCTAATTGCTTTTGTTAAATCTTTTTATAGCAGGATCTTGCCTGGGAAGAGTTGCTATTAGGAGCACCTTGTTTATGTGACTTTTATGGACAGGCTAATCTTGTTACTTGGTTATCTGGAGCTGATTGAGCAGTTCTCTGAGGTGCCATAAGGAAAGCATTTATAGATCCCAGCTCCTGGGCTCTGTGAGAAACCCTTAGCAGATCACGTGTGGCTGCTTCTCAAGCTGCCTTATTGCAACTGGAAAACGTGTTGCAGAAGCTAACTGTACTCTGGTTGTTATGTATCACAGCTGGGAGACTGAAAGGTTACCTGGCAGATAGTAGGCATTGAACTAATATTTCAAAAGACAAAATAGATAAATAAGTTTTTAATTAAGCATTATCTGTGTGCCAGACACTGCCTGGCATTTAATGTATATCATTTAAGTTATTCTTCCCAACATCCCTGCAGGCCATTATTATCCCCATTTGACAAATGAGGTTGCTGCAGTTGAGCAAAATACAGGACTAATTAATTCAGTATTATGCGGCAAAGACTCAAATCCAGATCTATCTGCCTCTAAATCCAGGCGGTCCCCTCCTCTTCTTCCTCCCCCTCCTCTTCTTCTGCAGCCACTCTCAGAAAGATCTTATTCTTCCAGTTGGCTGGGACTTTACAACATTATCTTCTCTCCTATAGGGTAATGTGTGCCAGAGGTAGCAGTTCCAGGCTATGGACTTTCTCCTGTTAGGACCTTTGTTGTCATGACACCTGGACCACTGAGAAAGAAATCACTATTACTAGACATCTTATAACCTGCTCCAGAGATTTGTTTGTAACAAACTATAGGGAGCAAGAGAATACATCTGTTTGCACACAGCCTTGGCTTCTAGCTGCCAACATCAATTCTCAATGTTTCTACAAACTGAAAAAGATTTAAGGACAGCAGCAATTCTACCATAGATGAAGTCTCTTCACCTGTTTACTGTATGCTGAGCATGGTTTTTGAGCATTTTCATGGACAGATCATTCCTAACATGCGATGGTTCAGTTCACTCTCTCTTAGGGTTTACAATGATGTAAAAGCAACATGCACTCAGCAGAAATCACCCTTTAAGGTGGTGGAGGGGCTGTTGGCCTTTTTCAAAACTAGCAAGAGGCTATACAACAAACTTTCATGGTGCTTGGAAACAGCAGTTGGCAGCCCTGTAAATCAGGAGAAAAACCACTGGTACTCTACAATGTGCTGTGGTGCAAAGTTGTAAGCTTTGGAAGGTTGCGTGTAGTGTATGTATTTTTAGTTTAGGGTGGGATTATTGGGGCATTTGATTTAGTCTCCCCTAACAAACCTAGCAAACCTAGAGTTATAATTACTCCCCTCCATCTTTCAGATGAGAAAAGTGAGGCTAGTGGAGGGGATGTAACTTTCTTACAAGGTTGAAGGTAACCAGTACTCAGGCAGTCCAGCTCACTGCCCACAGCATCCTTTCGGTGTATCAGGTCCTGAAGAATATTCTCTTCAGACCCTAGGAAAATACAAGATAGTTTTGGGGCCAGTAAACATGTAAGGTTTTCTATGTGAAATGCAAATAAAGATATCCAAATTTCAGTCATGCTGAACCACAGTACCTCTACCATACGTTTACTTTTTTCATTAAAAATTCAATAACACATATAGAAGGAAGTCATGGATATTATCAAGTATTGTTCCAGTCTAATAACTGATGCCAGTGTTGGTCTTGTTTGCTTTGCAGACTCTAAGCACGTTTTGTCAGTGCTTGAAGGTTCTGGTCTTTCATGCAATGGTTACTTTCAAATTCAGATGAGGTTTTTATAGATTTCTTGTAACCCCTTCCCTGCTCATGAAGGCAATGAGGAAAACAGCCCTAGAGCACAGTACTTAATATGATCTACTGCAAATTGGTGTAGGGCTGTATCTGCTGAGGAGCTGACTTCCCATGTACCACATGAGTTTTGATCATTACAGTTTCTGACTCAAAATTAAATAGGAGTTCTGAAAGATCATTTCTTTGTATTCTCTCTATAATATTCTCTCTTCTCTGATATCAGAGACATAGTACAGCTAGAATGTTCTTTGCAAATAGGGATTTGCAGAGTATCAAGTTGTTCCCTTGCCAATATCACATAATATATAGAATAAAACAACAGATTTAGAGCCAGGTGGCCAAAGTAGAAATCCTTGGTGTGCAGTTTACTGGCTGGTGACCTGAGAAATATTATATTTATCTGTTGGTTCTTCATGAGTCCTTTTTGTAAAGTGGTTATGATGAGTATTCAGTTGGGCATGTCTATATGTGCACATACATGTGCTGTGCACATATGTGTTATTTGTCTTAGGACAGTTTCTGGGGGTATAGCAAGCACTGTGTGTGTGTGTGTGTGTGTGTGTGTGTGTGTGTGTGTGTGTATGTGTATGTGTGTGTGTGTATTATAGTTCTATGCTTGAAGCCCTATGTATAAACTAAGTGTCTCTAGGATGAGGGATATCGGCATGCCAGGTTGCCTTTGTGTGATGAATTAAGAGACAGCGTAGCATGAATCAGTAAGTGGCTGAGGAGCCTTTTTAGCCATTATATTTGACCTTTATCTAAGAGCTACAAATAGCTGCAAAAATGACTAATGAGTTTTTCCTATTTTCCCTTTCAAACAGCTAGAGGTTAGAAAGGGCTAGTGACACAGACAGGCGGACGGTGGGAGTAACTGCTAGGCAAAGGGAATAATATATATGTGTACACACACACACACACACACACACACACACACACACACACACACACATACGGGTGGACTTTGCCCTTACATAAACCTTGGGTAGGATTTTTCTCCACTCTATTACTTAAACCTGACATTATAGACTCATTTTTCCCTTTTTCCACCAGACCAGAAGCCTTGTTGGCAAAAGAGTCCAAATCTATGCCAGGGCAGCACCAGGTCCCCTTCTCTCCTGAGGAGAAACTCTCTCATTGACTGGCGCTCTGAGAAAGCAACATGTTGTCCCCTCAGGCTTCAGTGAATCCAAGGCAACAGGGTCTGCTGCTACACTTGTCAAGCCCCTGGGTGTCTCTGGTTTCATCCTCCCCATTTATTTCATTCTGTGACCATGGAGGAGGCGGGGGCCAGTGAGAATATGCCAGAAGTGGAGGGATGCTGCCCATTCTCTGGCCAAAGGCTGCCCTGTAAGAGGCAGTGCCAGATGAGCTGGTGAGAGATGTGATGGGTTGTGACAAATCCTTAGCAGGGGGGGTGCTAATCCCAGCCTTCAAAATGGTGACCATGGATGACATCACAGGTGACCTCTTTGCTATGGGACATCTACAGTGGCGGGGCCATTTCAATCTGGAGTGGCATCAGAATAAAAGGAAAGAGTGTAAGGGAAAACACAGGGTACCTTCAGAAGCAAGCAGATCAGACAGAGCTGGGCTGAGTAGGGACTGGGCCTAGGCAGAGGAGAGGTCACCAGGCTTCTTTCTCTGCTGCCCAGCCCCTCCCTGGAAGTCATGAACTAAGGAGAATCACTTATCATCAGAAGCCTACAACTTTTGAGGTCTTGTAAGTTCTTCTATATTTTAATAGAATTTAATGACCAAGCCAAATAATAAAGAAGTCGTATGAGCTACTAAGGTCAGGGACATAGAAGGACCTGGAAATAATCTTCTACATTCTCTGTCTTTACTTGGCTTTTAGATAGCCATCATGTGACCTTTTTATGTTTGAAAAATGCCTCCTGGTCCATTTTGTAACAGGTAGGGAAAGTGGTGTCGCCTGTTAGAGGTAGAGAAAACTAAGGAAAGAGAAACATCAGTAGTGTCTCCACAAAAGTGCTCACATGGTCACCTTTTGTTTCCACAGACAAGAGTTTCAGCACTTCTCACCTCCTCCAGGGGCCCCAGGAATCCCTACCTCTTACTCAGCATATTATAATATCTCTGTGGCCAAGGCAGAACTGCTGAATAAGTTAAAAGAGCAGCCCGAGATGGCAGAGGCTGGCCTGGGAGAAGAGGGAGTTGACTATGAACTGGCTCAGAAAAAGGTAAGGTTTTTGGTACATTACAGAAATTTGCAGTGTTCAGCTAAGTATCCGAAGGACAGCTAGCCCCTCCCCACCCTCTAGCATGTCTTTCACTCCTGAGTTTTTGGTGTGGAAATCAAACAACCTCTCCTCCATCTATTCTCTAATCAATAGTAGTAGCAGTAATCATTATCTCTTTCTGATCCTTAGAACCATCCCACCGTAAACTTTATGTGTGCCAGGCTGGTTATTTGCTGCTGCTCTTAATGCTCAACTCGAAAGAGTTTCAGTTGAATTTTTTGAAGTATCTGGGATCAAATCTAGGGCCTAACATATGTTAGAAAAGTGCTTTGTGGGGCTTGAGAGATGGCTCAGCTATTAAGAGTACTGGATGCTCTTCCAGAGGACCCAAGTTCAATTCCCAGTACCCACATGGCAGTTCACAACTGTCTGTAACTCTAGTTCCAGGGGGGATCTGACACCTCACATCAATGCACACAAAAATAAAGTATTTCTTAAAAAGTGCTTCTCATCTGGCAGTGGTGGCACACACCTTTAATCCCAGCACTCCGGAGGCAGATCAGGCAGCTCTCTGTGAGTTTCAGACCAGCTGGTCTACAGAGTGAATTCCAGGACAGCCAGAGTTACAACAAAGAAACTGTCTTGGAAAAAAATGCTTTGCATCATATCTGAGTGGAAGGAAATTTGCACACTGGTTATCTGGATGACAGACAGACTTTTCAGCACAGTGTAGTGGTATCATATGAGCCACTCAAGGTCAACTCTGACTGTATCACCATCCACTACAACTAGATGTGTAATAACTGTGTATGTAATAGCTCCTGCATATGGGGCATGAACCACTGGCCTATCCTTACCATCATCACACTGGAAGACTCCAGTGGGAACCTGCTGGGACAGAACAGCTTTGAGGTTCGTGTTTGTGCCTATCCTGGGAGAGACCATTGTACAGAGGAAGATATTTCTGTAAAAAAGGGGAGAACCTGGCCCAGAGCTGCCCCCAGGGAGTGCTGAACAAGCACTACTCACCAGTACAAGCCCCTCTCCCCAACCAAAGAAAACAAACCACTTAATGGAGATATTTCCCCCTTAAGATCCATGGTTGTGAACACTTTGAGATGTTCTGAGAGCTGAATGAGGCCTTGGAATTCAAGGATATTCAGGCTCCAAAAGAATTAGCGGACAACAGGGCTCACTCCAGCTACCTGAAGTCCAAGAAGAGCCAGTCTATCTCCTGTCATTAAAAACAAAAACATAATGTTCAAGAGAGAGGGGCCTGACTCAAAAGACTAACATCCTCTGCCTCCTGGCCTCCATCAGCAACCCCCAACCCCATCTTCCTTTCCTGCCATTTTATGACTTGGGTGCTTGAACCCCTGCTTAGGTATCATGATCTAGGTATCATGGATATTTGGGGAGGGTGGTGGCATGCACCAATTTAGCTTTTAAGATTTTGACTATGAGGTGAGACTTGAAGAGAGGAAGAAAATTCTTGTAGGTGGAAGGGTTGGACTTTACAATTGGCCGTATGCAGTGGTGACCCCTCCCCCACCCAGTTCGCTATGAGAACTGAGTTTGCTTTCTCCAACTTGAATTGCCACATCTATAAAAGGCAGATCAGCATACCTACTTCTCAGAGTTTGTTGTGAGAGTTGATGAAACGAGGTTTGTCCCTTCAACTGCCTTTTATTACCTCGTGGCTAGGACTCCCGGCCCCTCTGTAAGTGCTGGTTCCTGGCTCCTATTGGGGGATGGGTAGGTAGTTGCCAGGTGTCTGCTGGCCCAGTGAAATCCTTATCAAGCCATGTGCTGGACCCTGGCACCTAAAATGAGATCTCACCCTATGCCACACCCTGTAAGATTCAATCTTGGGTTGTCATTGGATCCGTACCCATCAAGACCCGTTTTCTTCCCACCCTGTGCTCAGGATCAGTTTCTTCCAACTCTGCAAAGCCTGTCTGCATTTGTTCCCCCACCTCATCCCCTCTCCCTTTTTATATATCATTTTCTTATTTTTACAATAAAATGTTGTTATCAAAAGGAGGGGAGGAAGAAAAGAATAACACCTTGCACTAGCTGCACTCCCAACCAACCCCTCACCTTTCTTTGCAGTGCTAGGGCTGAACCCAGAGCTTTGCACTTTGGCAGGCCAGTGTTTTACCAGAGTTACAGCCTTAGCACTGCAAGGTAAGTGTTACTATAGCTCTCCACCCCTCCCCCCTTTTAACCAGTTAAATCCAAGTGTTGCAGACTAAACGATAGGTCCTGGACTTGAAGGCAGGACTGAATTTCTGCTCTGCCACACTGTCCTTTTGAATTAAGCAATCTAACTCACTGCCTAAGGCACATCAGAGCTCTGGCCAATGGCAGTGCCATTAATTTGTTATTCTTCTATAAGTTTCTGGGAGACAGAACAGACTGACTAAAGAGAAATTACAGGCTGGCAGACTATTATTTATTTGCAGTGATGGTCAATTATCTCTTGAAAACACGAAATAGGTAAATTGGGATGTTGTTGTTGTTGTTCCAAGCCTCCTTTTCTCCCCGAGTACCAGTAGCCTAGTTTTTAAATCAAGTTCCTGGAATCATTTTACCCCTCCTTGCACTTACCTATTTTATTTCATAAGCAAATAGAGTTGTCATGGCAACCTCTGAGGCCCAATTTACCATTTTGTGGACATGTGAACTCAATGTAAATTGCTCTTCTGTCCATATTTCTCTTTCAGGACATGGCCCTATAGGAAAACATAAGGCCATTTTCAGAAGCCCTCCTTCCAATTTCCCATCTAAGGCAAAATGTCAGGGAAATAATTGGACCATGGAAGTGTCAAATTTTATTGATCCAGATGCTCTTCCTTGGAGTCTATGTTTCTTGAACATGGCAGAGCTGCCCCTTGCTTATTCAAGGCCTGGCCTTTCCAGGGACAAACATAATGAAAGTCTGGCCAAGGGAAGAGAGATGACTGGAAATGACAAAGAACAGAATAACAGAGAGTGATTTGTAATGGCTGCAGGTGGGGCAGGGCAATGTTTGTGTGTAAGGAAGAGAGGGGAGGAAGGTCATCAATTTGCAATGTTCCAGAAAAACAGCTCACATCTGGCTGAGTCGGTGATGACTCTGCAGCTTCATACAGTATATCTTCCCAGGCTAGAGGCTTGGGTTATAGAGCCCAGGTGCTGAAAAGCAAAGTGTTCTCTTCATTTCCATTCTTCCCTCAGTCCCCGAAGGTTGGCATCCTAGGTGAGTAAGCGACAATCCAAGTGGCTCATCCTTTGTCGCTGACTTTGATTTTAATATGAGAGAGTGGAAAGTGACACATTCATTGAGAATGATTTAAAACCTAGTTACATTTCCTCATTCATATCACTGGACTTCCCGTTCTCAGTGGATTTGGTAATTTCCTCCACGCTCCCAAGCACAGCCATGATTTCCTAACCTCTCCTGACAGTAGGCTTTGAAACCTCTTAGTCTTGGTCACTTTCAGCATTTCCAAACGAACTATTAGAAAGGAACACTCCAAACCTCTAAGGTCCCAGCATCCTTTAAACTAGAATAATAATAAATGAAACACTAAATGGAGCTTAGTTCCTGTGTAGAAGATATCCTCCTAAGCATAGATTAGTTCATTTAATTCTCATAACCACTCTGTGACATTGGTACTATTGTTATCCTACTTTTTTCCTGTAGAGAACTTGAGGCACACAAAGGTTGAGTAATTTGTTGAAGGTATCAACTACTATATCAGTACTTTGTAGCAGACCTAACATTCAAATTCAGATAGTCTGTTGCTAGAGTCCTTGATCTTAACCACAATTCAATACTGACTACAAAAGCTATAGGAAACCTAGGATAACATGCCATTCAGAACCTCACAACCTCTTAGCCTAAACAAGGTTCTTTCCTCTCTCTCTCTCTCTCTCTCTCTCTCTCTCTCTCTCTCTCTCTCTCTCTCTCTCTCACTCCTGCTTGCTCTCACTTTCTCTTGCTTGCTAAGTCACTCTCTCTCTGTCTGGTATATATGTGTACCAGGATATATATGTATGCACACATATATGTGTGCCTGTGTATGTGGAGGTTTGAGGTCAACACTGTGTTTCTTCTTCAGTTGCTTCTGCCTTGCTCTTTTTGAGTAAGTTGCTCTCACTAAACTTGCAGCTTAGTTATTAGATGGGCTAGCTCATCAATGAACTCCGGGGATCCTTCTGTCTCCATCATCCCCCAGTGCTGTGGTTACAGACACATTTTTCTGTGCCTGGCTTCTTATGATCTTCATGCTTGCATGCAAACACTTTAACCACTGACCCATCTTTCCAGCCCCTAGACATGTATCCCTGAATTGTTGATAGAAATAGTAATAATGTTTATGATAATGACAGCACAGACAAATGTTCTTTGAGCACTTCCTGTCTCAGGCACAGCAGTAAATATTTTGCTTCTGTGATCATATTTACTATAAATTGTCACAGCAAATCTGGACAAAGATGGAACACTCTAGTTTATAGATGGAGAAGTAAACTTCTTTGTATCCAAAGTTCCAGAGTTTACAGCAGACAGAATTGGTATCCAGGGGTTTATATGACTCTAGAATTCTACCTTACCCCATTGCCTTCCTGTGAGTGCAGTCATACAACTGGTTACTGCTGTAAATTGGAGGATACATAGGCAAAGGTGCTTCATATTGATTGTCAAGTTGATTAGATTGTTAGGTGCCTAGAGACTGTATAGCATGTCTCTGGGAGTTCTGTGAGGCATTTTCACAGAGGATTAACTAAGGGGGAAGGCATGAACAGAATGTGTATGGCACCATCCTATAGACTGTAATAAAAGGGGGAATGGAAAACCTATAGCACAGGTCTCACTCTCTGTGCTCATGGCTGCCACAGTGAACTGAAACTTCTGAGACTGTGAGCCAAAGTCAATCTTTCATCCCTTATTCCCTTAAGTTGTTTTTTTGGACCTTTTTATCACACATACACACACACACACACACAGAGCAACAAAACCTAAAACATAGGCAATACTTCCCTTGAGAAATTTATAATAAATAGTAAAGGATGGGACTCACACACAGGAAATAGAATTATAACACATCCAAATTACACCACGTCTTAGTGTTCTGTGGCTGGGACGAGACACCATGACCACGGCAACTCTTACAAAGGAAAGCATTGAATTGGGCCTTGCTTACAGTTTCAGAGGTTTAGTCCATTATCCTCAAGGGCGGAACATGGCAGTGCACAGGCCGACATGCTAGCTGAGAGTTCCACATCTAGATCCACAAGTAGCAGGAAGAAACCCTGGGCCTCGCTTGAGCTTTTGAAACTCCAAAGCCAGTGACATACCCCTTCAACAAGACCACACCTCCTAATCCCTCTCAAGTAGTGCCACTTCCTAATGACCAAGCATTCACATATATGAGCCTATGGGGGCGATTCCTATTCAAACCATCACACACTGCAAGGATCTAATTCTAGAAGTCTTGCCTTTTTTGTTTGTTTGTGGTTTTCTGTTTGCTTGTTTGCACTTTTAGGTCTAGAAATCAGTACCTTATGCATGCCAGGGAAGCACTGTACTACTCGGCTATGCCCTAGAAGTAAAGTACTTCAAGGCTCCTAAAAGAAAGGGACCACGGAGAGAAGACTTCCAGAAGAGGTGTTCTTATAGGAAAGGGGTGGGGGAAGCTGAGCCTTGGAGAAAGAACAGGAATAGTCCAAGTACAGATAAGCTGAGCAAGTGGAACTGCAGGATCACAATTCGGGAAGTTGGGAACGAGGATTATGAATACAGCAGGGTGGAGAGCTAAAGCTGAATGAATCTGAGAGTGGGGTTAACAGGTCATATTGAACAGTAGTAATAACAGTGGCCTTTTATTGAACACTATCTGTGCTAAGTCTCTTTAATTATTACGGAATCATTAGCACTCAGTGTAATGGACACAGCAGTTACCTGCAGTCCTCCTACAAAGAGAGAGGGTGAAGCTCAATTAAGTCAAGTAATCCAAGGTCCTGCAGATAGAAATTGGCAGAGCTAGAAATCAATCTCAGTTATTGTGACCACAGAACTTCCATTTTCATCCAAAGAAAGGGGCAAAGACCTAGAATAGTGTCATGAACACCAAGGAAAATATATGAAGTTATTATCAAACACATGATGAACAATTCTTTCCAATGGAGGCTCTCAAAAGCTCTCTAACTTCGATTTATTATAGTCTCTGTTGCATTTTACAAATGTGACTTGGCCCATGGGTACCGCTTATCTAATGCCAAAAACTTTGGTGATGACGTGGAAATTCCTACCAAACATGGAGGGAAGGTGCCTACTCAGAAAACTGGAATTGCTTATCACTTGCTCAGGTTTCACTCCCAACATCTCTCTTCCCTCTCTCCCTCCTGTCCTTCCTCCTCTAACCCTCCTCTCCTCCCTCCCTTCCATTTTTAGTCTGTTCCTTTAGAAAAGGTCTCAGTATATAGGCCAGGTTATAACTCTCTCGCCTTCAACTTCCAAGTGCCAAGAATACAGGTGTGTTCTTGCTAAGCCCTGATCAGTTTCTGTTGATGTCCATATTCACCCTTTGTCTTCTGTTTAACTCTCTTAGATTCAGCTCATTGAAAGCATCAGTCGAAAACTTTCTGTCCTGCGGGAGGCCCAACGAGGGCTAGTGGATGACATCAATGCCAATTCTGCCCTTGGAGAAGAAGTAGAGGCCAACTTAAAAGCTGTTTGCAAATCCAATGAGTTTGAAAAAATATCACTTGTTTATCGGGGATCTGGACAAAGTGGTCAACCTGTTGCTGTCACTCTCTGGACGACTGGCCCGGGTAGAGAATGCTCTCAACAGCATCGATCCAGAGAGCACCCAGGAGAAGGTACAAATGGGGCCCCTGGAGGTGTGGATTGAAGAAATGCCTCTTTAGCTTTTAAGGGAGATAAGAAAAACAGCATAAAGAGGGTGAGCACTAGCTTTTTAGTGCTCTGAAATTTTGTTTCTGTGTGTTAGCTATGAGACTATAGGCAACTTACTTAGCCTTACTGTCTCCTTTACTTCATTTACAGAATGAAATAAGCATATAACCTGTTGCATGGTTTTGTGTGTGTGTGTGTATGTGTGTGTGTGTGTGTTGTGTGCATGTATGAGTGTGTGTATTGAGATAATCCAAGTTAATTTGCATAAAATAGAGTCCAAAACAGAATAAATATATAATCAGTACTAGCTGCTAGTGGTGGTAGTGGTAGGCATATAGCGGTGGGGGGTGGTAGCAGCAGAAAATTTGCCTCTGATACCCTTACAGTTGCAAAGAGATCCTCAGTTTTACAAGTTATTTCATTCTGTGCTCATATCTGAATTAAACTCCACTACCTTTCCCTATACAAAGTAGCCTTTAATCCATAGTAAGAGGGTCCATCCACATGTGCACACACATAAATACACACCCCAGACATGGCCACTCACAAAGAGACAGCATCTAGAAAGCATCACCACAGTGATGTTCAGCAACTGGAAGGTACTTAGACTGGCTTTGTCAGAGGCTTCCTCAATGCCTAACCAAGTGGCGGTCCATGGTTTAAAGCCAGCCTTAGAGATGGGAAGAGGTGATTGCACAGCCTTTGTCCATGATTGCTGTCATGCTTGTCTTCCTCCAGCTACAGAAAAGGGAGGTCTGTGCACGAAATGTGTACTTCAGAGCAGGAAATCTAGGGCTGATTAATTAGCAGACTGCATAGCTGCTCTGTGGCTGCTTCCCTAGGACTGCTGTGCCGGTGCCTGGTGATTGGGATAGCCTTTAATTGGTCCTCTTGCTTCCCCAGTTGGTGCTGATAGAGAAGAAGCAGCAGTTGACGAGCCAGTTGGCAGATGCCAAGGAGCTGAAGGAG